>JAAONU010000011.1:50726856-51234356 GCA_012932295.1 Cyclina sinensis | reverse complement strand
ATACCACTTCTACAACTACAACTACTATTACTACTTCCACTACCACCACCACCACCACTATTACTACTACTTATACTACTACTTCACTTACTACTACTATTACTTATACTAATACAACAACAACAACAACTACTACTACTACTTGTGTTTATACCAATACTACTACTACTACTACTTCTTCTACTACTGGTACTACTATTACTATTACTACTACTACTACTACTATTACTACTTCAAATACTACTTTTACTACTACTATTTACACCACTTCTACAACTACAACTACTATTACTACTTCCACAACCACCACCACCACCACTATTACTACTACTTATACTACTACTTCACCTACTACTACTATTACTTATACTAATACAACAACAACAACAACTACTACTACTCCTTCTACTACTACCACTACTACTACTACTGCTACTACTACTACTTCTCATACTACTACTACTACTACTACTACAACTATTACTACTTCTACCACTACCTCTATTACTTTTTCTAGTACTACTACAAATACTACTACTACTAAGACTACTACTACTACTTCTACTATTGCTACTACTACTACTACTATTACTACTACAAATACTACTTTTACTACTGGTACTACTACTACTACTACTACTTATACTACTACTACAACTACTACTACTATTACTTCTTCTACTACCACCACCACTACTACCATTACTACTTCTACTACCACCACCACCACTATTACTACTACTACTACTTCTGCTACTACTTATACTACTACTACAACTACTACTACTACTACTACTTCTACTGCCACCACCACCACAGTTACTACTACTACTACTACTACTACTACTACTACTACTACTACTACTACTACTACTACTACTACCATACAACTACTACTACTACTACTACTACTACTACTACGACTACTACCACTACTTCTACTACTACTACTACTGCTTCTACTACTACTACTACTACTGCGACTACTACTACTACGACTACTACTACTACTTCTACTACTACTACTACTACTTCTACTACGACTATTACTACTACGACTACTACTACTACTTCTACTACTACTACTACTACTACTACTTCTACTACGACTACTACTACTACGTCTACTACTACTTCTACTGCTACTGCTTCTGCTACTACTACTACTCCTTCTACTACTACTACTACTACTACTACTACTACTTCTATTCTTACTAATACAACACTTAATACTACAACTAAAACTGTATTACTTTTACAACTTATACAATAACTGTCACTTCTACAACTACTGTAACCTATTCTTCTACAACTACAATTAATACTACACATTTTACGATGGTTATTACATATACTACTACTGTAACCACAACTACAACTACTGCTTCAAACAAATAAGTCTTTACTTTCTTTATATAGGTAATGATACTGCACATTGGACACTGCAAGGTGGATGTAAAAATTTTGATGAACATTGCGATACTTCTGAAATGAAAGTATTAAAAAGCATTCCTGAATGGAGAAAAGTATTTCCAGAAAACCTGAAGCATGCGGATAGGTATTGTCTCTTGTATCAGTTGTGAGAAAGGGTAAAAGTTATATTAACGAACATTTCCAAAATCGTTTTCGATATATGATAATACACACGAATAAAAAAAGATCTCCTTGAATTATTGTGTTATGAAAGTTGCGATGCAGACATATCATGCAGAAAAATATAAACAAAATAGATGTTAACTGTGTTTAAAGATACAAGTTAAAATTAAATTTAACAAACGAATCTAAATGTACATTATTCAATAATACTTTTTAATGTTAGTTGGACATATAAATGACCTACCACTGATTTGAGCTGATATAGCTATTTTCCATTTTTATACCCCCACCACAAAATGTTCAAATTTTCTTCAAACTTGGCTGAAATGTTCACCTCAACAAGGGGATGTACAGAACCCATGTTGCCAATGTGTCAGCTCAAGGTCAAGGTCACAATTGAAGGTCAAATATCAAACAATCAAATATTAGACATTATGTCGTGTCCGCTCTGTAAGTCCTACACTAATTGAAAGATTTTCTTTAATCTTGGCTCAAATGTTCACCTCAACAAGGGGATGTGCAGAAACCATGTTACCCTTTTGCCGGCTTAAGCTCAAGGTCACACTTGAAGGTCAAAATTGACTTAGAAAATATTCTTAATTTTAACATGTATTTGAATATTTCTGAAAATAGTAAACGTATTTGCTTGAAACTTAAAATATATATGAAGTGTCAAATTAGGATATGCAGGTCAAGTTTCATAACTCTGTATTGCATTTTGACAAAGTTATGCCCCTTTTTAAGTCTTCAAATTTACATAAAATTAAATATTATTCAAAATGTCGTGTCCGCTCTATAAAGCCTATACTAATTGAAGAAATTTCCTCAAACTTTACTCAAATGTTCAACTCAGCAAAGTTATGTGCAGAACCCATGTTACCTTTATGCCGGCTTAAGGTCAAGGTCACACTTGAAGGTCAAAATTGACTTAGAAAATGTTCTTAAATTTTAACATGTACTTGAATATTTCTGAAACTAGCACAGGTATTTGCTTAAAACTTAAAAGATATATGAGGTATCACAAGTAAGATATGCAGGTCAAGTTTCATAACTCTGTATTGCATTTTGACAAAGTTATGCCCCTTTTTAAGTCGTATAATTTACTTACAATCAATACTAGACAGTATGTCGTGTCCGCTTATTAAATTCTATACTAATGGAAGGATTTTCTTCAAACTTGACTCAAATGTTCACCCCAACTGGGCAATGTGCAGAACCCATCTTACCCTTGTGCCAGCTTAAGGTCAGGCCACACTTGAAGGTCAAAAATTGACTTAGAAAATGTTCTGAAATTATAACATGTACTTGAATATTTCTAAAACTAGAACAAGTAAGCTCAGTATACAAAGTTTTTCCACTCCTAATTACATTTTGACATAATTATGCTATTTTCTTAACTTCACTGCTTTTGTTTGTTTTAGTACATTGGGAAAATGAAAGGTTATTTGTAACTGTTTCGAACATGATTTGACAATATATATTTATACTATTACCTGTACAATTTGTTTGTTTTTTTCACCAGAGATAATTTCTTTTAATGTATATGTATTTGTGCCACAAAAGTTATTCCCTTAACCACCTTTCCATGTCGTCTTCTGTCAAGGACATTGGTAGGGGTATGAATCGCATTCAGCGATAGTTCTAGTTAAATATGTACATGTACTACATAATAAAGCCTTTTTGATCAAACGCAGACATATTAAATCTAGTAGAATTTCCATGCAAATTTGTTTTATAAATCTTTACGAGATTTATTTTATCTATTTATGACAAAAATAACAAATGAAAAAAAAATCCTTTATCAAATTGTTGCACAAAACAGTTGCTAAATATATGATATCTTGTTTGTCAGGATTGCTTCTAAGCAAACGTACATTACTGCAAATAAGAGAAAACATTAACTTTTATTTCGTTTAGAATCAAATTTAGCGTGTCATCAAGAAATGGGGGTGTAGTGACTTACGAAGATAGGGGTACATTTTCTACACCATACACAAACCGTACGTATCGCTTAAATGGAATTGTTACGACAGAAACACTTGAACTGATAATTGACATATTTCCCCCAGTGCACTGTTACGAACGAAGCAACGATTGTGCTACAAAAGATGCTCTACAGGCAGAAGACTTTGTAAAAGTGGTAAAATGTTTTTTCTCTATATTTTCATATTATAGAGAGCGGTACCTGAAAGGTTATCTGGCAGGAATTAAATCATAAAAACAAAATATGATTTGTATAAAAGTGAAATTTTATATGTCAATGGTGTGCTTTTTTTCCAAAAACTATTTCACTAATATTTTTTTATAAATTAAGTAAAGACATTTGTGTGATAATAAAGGAAATGACTCAAGAATTATAATAACTTATTAAGTAATTTTACTAGATTATGTTTATTTTTCTAAACTTCTACTGTTAAACATAACTTTTTGTCTATATGTTGCCGAAACATAAGGATTTTTCGATATTCGCAAAGTTAATTTTTATTTTCAGAAGTAAAACGGGAAATATTTATATTTCTTTTGCAGCCACATGTGAGGGTGCATTGGGCAGGTTGGGAAGATGATGATTCGGGTGTAGAAAAATATGAGTTTAACATTCACTACTTAGAGAGCAAGTCAGACGACGATCCACTGACGTCGAAAAGTTTGCTTGAACCTGTCATAGTCCCTTCCTCGGCTGCCGTATGCAGTTTAATTTAGGATCAAACAGAAGCAATTTTTTTCTTACTAGATTTTTATGTTACATTGATGAAAGTCGATTTTACAGTCAAATGAATGACATTTACCGCAGAAAAAAATGTATTTGTGTGCTCATTTGATATAAAAAATAAGTCACTTCATCAAGTGTTTGTTATTGTTATTGATTCTAAATAACTAATGAGAGTCGAAAAGCAAAGTCTTGGAAGTTCTGATATTTGCTTCGATGATATCTTTCCACTTTATATCATTCTACTAATTCTACTAATTCCAGTTGTCGATGAATCGGTCACTTGTCAGTAAAATTTCAAAGAAATGATTTACATCATGAAAACTTTGCAATAGCTTATACCATATCATATTTTATTCAATGTAAACTGGTTCTCTGAATATCCACGTGAAACCAAACAATGAGATAAATGAAGTGTTAGTTTACGTTTCGATTTACGTATCAGTATTCTAGGGAGTCAAGACAACACTAAAACACATTTATAATGAGTTTGAAATGATGTTACAGTTACTTACATCAAGCTTCGGCAGACTTTTCATTAAAGCAAAGAGACAGACATTGCATTTCTCCAATTGGTTTTGTGTAAGTTTTGCCATGCAGCCTGCAAAAATGCACAGTTACAATTACATAATTACAACCGACTAGAAAAAAGTGCATCCAAATGTGAGATCTGCAGAATTGTAATTTAACATTTAAAATACTTTAAACACAAGGAATATACCAAATCAGACTTAAAATATGTCAACGGGATTTCAGATAATCAATTATTATTTCATTTCAAACAAAGTCGAAGCAAGATACCGTTTTTATTTTAGTCGTCAACTGTGTTGAACTTAAACGAAGCTGGACCATATGCAATAGACCTTATTGTCCATGATCGTGCACAGAACTTAAAGATTGCAAGAAGAATAATCATATTTGACAATGCCTCTGTCGTTGATCTATATGGTACACCACCAAATATTAAACAGTCTTCGGATCACGGTTGGATAAACAAAGAAACTGAGATTATTGAAGTTGTTTGGCCTAGGAGATTTCGAAATGTAAGACATACTGTTGGAGGTTGGCTAAAAGCTGTTAAAGTAGAGGACGATGATAACAGACCGAGAGATCTGGACGATATTAAGGAAAGATCAAACAGAACAATTGAAAGTATTGATAACATTCAAGGTAAGCACAAGTCATAAAGCCAGTATTTCGTTACACAGAGTCAGTTTTGTCAATCTGACTAATTGAAAAGAAAATGAGATTACTTTTTTTACGATGGATTTTAAATAGGAACCTTAAGATTTGAATGTATATGTATGAAAAACCGAGTATTTGCTTCTTAAACCACTTTATTTGTACCTTAAATGGTTAATATATTATAGCTCATGGTGTTTTATGCAATAAATAATCTTATGGAACTTTTCCCGAATAGTATGCGTTCCTTTTAGTATGTTGTTTTTGTAATGTTACAGGCATTGTTCGGTTCGAAATTGGACTAAAAATAGAACTGAACGGCCATACAAATGATGTCAGCTTCGTCAAAGTCCCCGATAAGTACTTTCATCTGGAAAAAATGGTCTACAACGATATAGAATTGATAGATGGCAAAAAGTTGACCTTTTTCATTCGTGGTGTTGATGTTATTGGGGAGTATGCTGAGGACAACGTCACAGCAATGATAGACCTTTCACCACCTATTATTCAGAACTTATGGCTCACAAAGGGCGATTTGGTCAACATAAGTGTCCACAGCGTGCTTGAACTGAAGGAGATGACGTAAATATCAATTATGTTTTTCATTACTGAATACATTGTTAACGTTCAAAATCAAATAATACATTAAGAGGAGAGTGCCAAAATACAGTTTAACTCCTATAGCGAGTGTAAGGCAGTAAAACAATTTATTTAAAAGAAATCATCTATCCACCTTTTACTATTGATAAACATTAACAAGTTTTGTTTTTTAAAAAAGTTTCCCCTGAAATTTATTTTTACAACGTTTTATTCAAATGAAATATTTAATAATATAGTTCAACTACTTCTGTTTTGTCTGTAGCATTGAATGGGAAGCTTTTGACTATCACAGTGGTTTGCACGAGGTTAATTGGAAGATATTTGACAACTTCACAAAGAACGTTGTTCTTTATGGGCAGAACCACGAACCACCTCAAGGGGAAACGGAGGTATTGATCGTCTTTTTATGTCTAAGAGCTTCAGCTCATTGATAATCTAAACAAAGCAAAATCATTAAAAGGTTAATGACGATACATTCAGTCAAACAACCAGAAAGAAGCCTTTATGATGAAAAGCACCTTTGTTGTGTCGCTTACGGAATGGAGTCAGTTAGTATTACATTTTAGAATTTTGTAATAGAATTTGAAAACGTAATAGACTGGAAATCTCAAACAAATTATACAGTACCGTTAACTAAGAAAATAACCATTTTTTGATAACACTTCCATATTAATGTCCACTATTGACCGTCCTGTACTTACAATGGCTATATTTTGTTTTCTTATACCCAGTATAAATAAAGTGTTCCGAACAAGCACGTTCAGGAAACGATTTTATATCATCAATCAAAATCTAGGTAAAAGTCAAATGCTTTGTATGTTTTGCAGACACTGGATGACTGCAATATGAAATATGACAAATACCCCCGAGGAGCCAACTGTTATTGTTCACCATATAATGGGTGTTTTCACAAGCATTACCAGATCAAGCCATCAGTTAGTAATGGAAGTGATGGTGGGGTATTTTTTGGCAAAGAAATAGGAGAACATGACTATGACTACTATATAGAAGTCACTGTAACAAATGTTGCTGGTTTGACAACTGTTAAACATAAAAAGGTATACCGACTTTGTTTCGTTTGCTTTTGCTTTTATGTCAGTGTGAGATGGAAGAAATTGAACTTGTCTTATATTGTCCACATCAGATAAATAAAGAAAATAAGAAAGAAAGAAAAGTGACAGACATTCTGTACCTAGGTATTGATATATTTTTCAAAGAATGAGCTTCATTGGCTATATTAAAAATACTATTTACCGAAATAAACCTCCTTATGTCTTTCTTTTTTACATAATTCATTTAATGTCATAATGTCAGTTGAACAAATACGTTTTCAAACATTTCACGCTCGTATATTTTTATATTTATACACTATATATATTAAGTTTATTGCTCTGCTATAGATAAAATGGTTTTAATGATTTCAGATAACAATTGACACTTCTCCGCCACATGAGGGAACTGTTCACGACGGTATTCCTGATGATCCTGAGGTGGACTTTCAGCAGTCTCTACAACTAGCAGGCCACTGGGATGGGTTCTTTGACAAAGAGAGTAGTGTTTGGTTCTACTCATATGGTTTCAGTGATCGGTGTTTAAACGAAGATGATTTAGACATACACACATCAAGACATTCAAAAGTACTCATTTTAACCATTAGATTACAGCATTGTTTAATAGCTGAAGAGTGTAGCTTAAGTACATTTTGCAAAGCTAAGTAAGAGTCTATATAATAATGAAAAATAATGGAGAGGTCAAACACTTTATTTTAAAGCTGCAAAATCATTTAGCATTAAGCCTGTGGTAATATGTCTAAATATGAAAAATACAAACCGGTTGTATAAATGTCTTATTCTAACAAAAATGCCGTATCTGACAGGTGACTTTTGTGTGAATCAGAATCCTGCCTTCTGTAACTGATATTTTAAATTTATATTTGAATGTTAAATTTGTATTAAGGCAAACTGGACCTACGATAGTAGAGTTGAATTTACTGCACCTAGAACTGGTAAATATTACTTGACGGTGATGGCATATAACCATGCTCTAGGACATAGCAAACCTGTTTGTTCTGATGGTGTAACAATAGACAGCATACCTGCAGTTGTTTCTGAAGTTGTAATTAAAGATGCAGTAATGGACAGTGGACTCGTAAAAAATGACGTGAATGGGACGGTATATATACTTCACAGAAACAGAGAATTAGAAGAAGTAAAAAATCCAGCTACTGATTGCAGGTATTTTGGAAGACAAAAAAATGTAGCTTAAACACCAATACTGTATTTTGTCATATATGAACAGGAGGACTCATAATAGCTGAAGGAAATGGTGGCTCATTGTTTTGTTTTTAGGGTTTTCAAAAGAGGCACAAACTTCAATAAAATTTAAGAATATCAGAAAGAAATAAAAAGTTATATGCCACAACGCTGTGTAATTTTTGAAAGATATGATTTGAAAAAGTCACAATCATAATTACTTTAATTCGTACATTTGTTGTCTTCTAGGAATAAAGCAACGTCGATTTCCGACTCAAAACTTGACTTGTATCCTCACAAAAGGAATTTAGATGGAACGAAGAGTTTAGTGAATTTAGATGAAAAATGCAATAACATGCATGGCGTTCACACAGACCTTATTGCGTATATTACATCAGACTCAAAGGTTTTACGAATGTTTCTTATTGTCTCTTAATAGCTGGCTCTTATTTCAGACTTGACAGATAACGTTTTCAGACTTGTTTTTCATTTTTTTTTTATTTTCAGAAGAAAACTCGAGCAATAGAACTTAACTTTAGTCAAATATTTTTAAGAATCGTCTTTGCTGTACGTTTGTGTGAATAAAATATCTCCAATATTTATAATGCGTAAAATTAATTGTTATTATTATATCTAAATGACAAATGCTATTTGATATTAAACTACTGGGAGAGCTTTAAGAAAAAGAATTGTTTGTTATAATTTAATCTTCATGTTATCAAAATATTGAAAAACATGCATCCATTCCGACTACATTTTCTCCAAACTATCAACGAATGGTTCTCGAAAAAAATAATATAAACAGTACACTTATCTTTTGTCATTAACACTTATTTTGATATCAACTATCAAATTTCATTTCGGGCACAGGTTGATATATCGTGGAATGTCTCATTTGGGCCCGGCAACGTGCACGATTATGAAGTTGGCCTTGCATCTGAATACTCTAATTTCTCGGACGTCATGGACTTTGTATCTTCGCATCACCACCAACATATACGTTTATTCCATCCAGATATTTTTGACGGAGAACAATTTTATGTGATGATCAAAGCAATTACAAAATCTTCAGTTACTGATACAAAGGTAATTCTTTCTTACCCAATAACACTTGCTGTAAAGATAATAATTGCTGATTAAACATCAGGTAAACAAAAAAAAGCGCTCAAGAATGTCAAGTTATCATTTGTAGACATTTCTTCCTTGTTTAATATCACCCGGAAATATATTTCTTTGATATTACTTTTTTATATTTCTCAAACCCTTTTACCAGATTATAGAAAGTGTCAGTACAATTTTTTTATAGATTTATATGAATTAAATAATCAATACTTTTATTTACAGATTATTGGTCCGTTTGTTTACGATTCTACGAAACCAGATTTTTCTGGTGAGATTCGAGTATCAGTTGAGCATACAAAATATGATACATTTCTGCTTGCCAAGTGGGACAAAAACGCATTTACTGACCACGGAGATCCTCATGCATTGACATACGAAGCAGCTATTGGTCAGTAGATTATCATAAACACCATTATTATTGCGTTATATTTTGAATTATGTAATTTCATTATACCCCTTTTAGATTACTTACACAATCTTTCTAAAAGATGTATAGAACAGATGTAAATACCCTACATGCTTTGCGAAGTGTAGATATATATATAAACTGTTTATATTTTTCACATTTATCTCTTTTATTCTTTTTAGGTTCCACAAGAAATGGAAAGGACATTCTTCCATTTCAACCGATAACTGTTGGGGGAAGTTGCACATATTTTAGACCTCCAGTATGCACTGCAATTTCCACACATGCTCTTCCCTGGCATTTACATGGTGAACAAGATTACTTTGTAACTATTAAAGTCAGAGACACTGCTGGCCATTTTGTCACAGTCTCATCAGATGCATACAGACACAACGTTGAACTAGCATCGCAAGGAATTGTACAAGACATTGATGATTCGGAATCACAGGTAGATATTAGAGTACTAAATTTGTTTCATTGACAGAAATTTAGCATATGCGGCATCAGTTAACTGTTGTTACTCATCAAGAAGGTTCGAGAAAAAATCTAGATAGCTTCATTTAAACTGTTCTAAAGAAAAAAGTAGTCATTCAATAAAACGTGCATTTTTAAATGATAGTAAGTAAATATCTTTCTTTGTCGAATTATTTCAGTTTGCAGATATTGAAGACATCGATTATCAGACAAGCACGACGGAATTAGCGGCAAGATGGTCTGGTTTTGAACATCCTCATGAAGATATCACCTTTAGAATCTGCATTTCAAACAGTACAGGGGGAAAATATTTGATATGTGCAGATCCTAATAACAGGAACGAATACAGATTTTTCAATCTGTCCCTTGTACCTTATGAGGTAGTAGCATGATTACTTTATGTGAGCATTATTCACATACGACATGTGTTTAGAGAAAGTGTTTAAAAGAAAACGAAACTTGAATGGAATGAGTTTATGATGGATCGATAAAGGTCTTACAACAGCTGATATAAAGTGAATTTGCTTTTTTTTCGGAGTATTAGAGTATAAGTCTCAGCAAATAATAAATAAAACGTTTTGCTGGCCTTTGAATATTCTGTTTTAGTAAACATAACACAGACTAAGACTTACTAAAAAAAAAAAATATGTTGTGCTAGGCAATTTCTCAGGACAAATGCTGTCGTCTTTTTCATTTAAGTTTACAAAGTCGTTTCTAAGTCTGCAGTTTTACAAAGTATACGTCTGATCTTTACCTTCAAAACACAAAATTTAAGACCGCTTAAGAAATAAATCTGATTGATCAAAGCATAAAATTTATGACAGTCAAGTACTTTTGCCAATAAGTGAAGAAATCTAGCATCTTTCATTGAAATATTTTTATTATGTTAGCTGTAACACGTTTGATTTCTTTGGCTATTTGTTCATCTTTATAAAGATGTGCCTTCTTTTGCTTTTAAATTAAACAGACATACTACCACACTGTCATAGCAATCACAGAGGCTGGTAACATTTCGGCGACGTCTGATGGTGTTACTGTTGTTATTGAAAACGATAAAATCAACGGAATAAATGTATTCGATGGTCCTTTGTGTAACTCTACTCTCAGCGGAGGTAATTTTTTTTTCTAAAATAAACTGCTTTAGGGTTAATGGTTATAATTTAAATAAAACATTTCCATTAGACTTGCAAGTTCAATCATTGTTACAGGTTAAGGTTTTATTCAACACGTGCCTTTTCAGTTACTTTACTTTGTATTCTTAATGATCTCTTTTAACTATAATTTTTACTTGTATAATGATAATGTTGCTTTTCTTTTCAGACCTCAATTTGACAACCTCACACCACGACGAGGTATGAAGTATACAATTATACTTTTTTATATAGACCTTCATTATTCCACATTAACACCGAAATTTACTCGGATGAATATATTTTGAAAATGAACTTCCTAATTAAAACTGTTATTGACACAAGTCATCAAACGGTTCTGTTTAGTTGTAACTGGAAACTGAAATTAATACTTTACTTGATATTGTTGTTTTGTATCAAACAGGACAAACGTTTGCCTTGCAAAGAAGATGTAGATTTCCAAGCATCTACGAACTCTCTCCAAGCGCACTGGACAATCCCACCCAAGAAAAACCACTATTTAAATGATATATTTTGGGCAATAGAAGAACGGGCTCCCGTTGCTGGTAAGTTCATTATTATGAATCAACTTTTGCGTTTTACCTTAAAATTCAATGTTTAGGTTCATGATTATCACAATGAGTTTATATTCGTTAATATGTGATCATATTTCGTTTGTTTTATCTATGTACGGAAACAGGTGCATGTTTATATTGTTCCAGACATATGGCAGCTTCATACAGATTATGAACATTTGAAGACAACAGCGTCATACATGGAGGAAAACGGTCTATCTTTGTCACCTGGCAGGTCCTACAGAATCTCCCTAATGTTCTGTTCAATGCAGTACTGCTTCCAACCCGTACACAGTGATGGTGTCACGGTCGTATCAAACCCTCCGTTATCTGGAAAAATGTCAGTAAATTACAAAGGAAACGAAACAGAGGTTTGCACTAAATTACCTTTCAATTATGTTGTCTTGTTGTCTATGTTCTTTATGTTATGTTTATCATATGACTTACAAGAAAACCTATGCTAAAATGATAAAAACAAAACTGATTCGCTTGAAATATAAACAACTAGAAATGTTTTCATTTAAAATTTCATTATTATGTTACTTCTGACATTTGTTCATCTTCTGTATATTGTACAGATAGAGGTGTCGTTAGAAACTTTCAGAGACACTGATATAGAGGACCTCTCTCAATCACGTGAAGTAATGGATCATTATGAATGGGCATTTGCTGATGAATCAACCCTAGGTCGCCTGCTTTCAAAATGGCAGCGCATTGTACCGTTAGGACCACTAACTGATGAAATGGTATCATAATAACACCTTTTACTTGTTGGTTATATGTACCCCTAGGGGAGTGCATATAGTTGCCGTTCTGTCCGTCCGTCAGGCGTAAGTTTGACACACTTCCATTTTCGAGATTTTCTTACGAACCACTGATTGAACTCAACCGACCCTTATGTGATTCATTAGCAAGAGATGTACATTTGGTCCGGATGTTCCGGTTGGATAATTTCTCAGATGTTTGCGGGGGTTATATCGTAAAGATGAACTTCATTTCCGGCTATAACCCGGAACCGATAGTTTGAAATGAATAAGTTTTGTGAAGATTAACAAGCAGGAGGTAAAATAGTATGTATTGAAAACATTCTGATTGCTTCTTATTGTACATATTGTGCTCTTTTTATTTAAAACGGATTTTTTGTCTCTGAAACTAATGGCTTCAATTCAATAAAATTTGTGTCATGCTTCAGTAGTACGAAATACGGATATTGTCAATATGTTTCAGTCAGATGAAATTTTAGAAAATTTTGCCAATTTGGTTGAAAATTAGAAGACTTAGTTTCCTTTCAGAGCTGTTTCGCAGGAACCGATAGCTTAACCGAATCTATGAGTGAAGCTTTACAGTAAAATATAACTGTTCATACTTTCGCGTTCTACTGGTCAGATGAACTGCCTTAGTTACATTTTTTTCTCATCAGTTTGCTTTTAAACAGTGAACTACGGAAATTTCTGGTTCGGTAAATTTAATGATTTCTGTGGCTCTTTGCATGTAAAAAGCGAAGTGTTCTCGTTTCCTTTTAGCTTCACACTCTGATGTGGGTAAATGACCATTGTGGTGGATCAATAGGTTCAACTGATATTTTATAAATATTGGCTGTTAAGATTCTTATTTTAATTAGAATTTATCTATTGAGTTACAAAAAAGCAAACACTAACATTTTTATTAGAATGAGAAGAAATGAATAATGTTTAAATCCTGTAAGATATTGTTTTATAAGTTTTTAACATGACATTTTAGAATGTATTTTGTACTAAAGTGTATTCTTTAAAAGCGAAAATTACCAGTCTGTACTAGAATATATCTAATGAGAAAAACGTTTTACTCCTACTAAATAATCGATGACTACAGTTAAGGTCTTGTATGACTCGGAGAATCATAAAATAAATTAACAATTAATTGAAATGACTATTTTCATCAGTATATCACTTAGAAATTAGATAAGTTGTATTTTTTTATTTACACGGTAAAGAAATTAGATAAGTTCGTATTTTTTATTTACAGTGTATTTTAACAATCTGAGGGTTTTGATCATTAAGTTTGGCTATCATGCTTCTTTAGTTTGAACAGTTACTAAAATTTAAATATTACTTGAAACCAAATTGTAAGTAACGATAAGTATTAACAAGATAATTTGTACTTGTTACAGCTTAATTTTACGGTGGACCTTAAAGAAAATATTACATTTACCAAATGCTGGAAATTAATTGTGCGAGGATATACAAAAGCAGGCCTGACATCAACAGTGTCCGCTGAAATCAAAACATGTGACGATCTACAGCAAGTGCGACCAAGTGTTGTTATTGATTCCGTTGGTGATCCGCTTTCGACTGGTAAATATGCATCGAACATTCTTTGTTTCAGCTTGAGACAAGAACGAAAAAAAACATTATTCTTTAAATACTATTTTAGTTAAAATAATAAGTCTTTTTATCATTTTTGTAGTAACGTTTGTTTGAAAAAAAGTGTTTTCTCTAATAAACAGTTATAGCTTAAACAAGAAAATAGATTTTACTTTTCAAAGTAAAATTTAGAAATAACTCATACTTTAGGTAATTTCATAATATTAAGTAAGCTAATTAGATCATGTTCTCCCGATTTGTACAGAGGATGATCATGTTGGAAAAGAAATCTTCTTGGCCGAGAATGACATTTGGAAGGAAGCAGACGTAGATTACACTCCATACAATAATATTTTATCTGCAGTTTGGCCTACATTAAGGTGAAGACCTAATACAAACTTATTTCTCATGCATAAACACGGTTTAAAGAAGCTTAGATCAAACTTTACTTTATAAATGAGTGTTTGTGGACTATTATGTATAGTCTTAATGTTTTATTTCTTTATTTTAGTGTTATAATTATTCCATTTAATATTGAGTTGAAAATAAAAGATAACTACATGCAGAAATATCTATGCTGAAAAGTTCTCTATTCTCTAATCTCAGGACTCTATGTTTGGTTCCACAGCAATCCGGATTAGAACTCCCCGTCACAAAAAGCAATACTTTCTTTCTTAACTGTCACTTCCTAGCAAAAATTGTTTTTCAAATCAAAATATGACATACGACAAAGACGTTATCAGTATACGTAATTACACATCCTGTTACAGCTTGCAAGTTACTTTGTAATAAATTTCTATTAACAGGTCTTAGAACAAATAATAAAACTTGTGAATATCGAGGGAGGAATGTTTCTATTAAACTACATTTTTATATATCGCACAGGCATGGTCATTACAAATGGGCTGTTCTGGTGTTGAAAGAAGATGACCCAACCGTATTTTATGATCGGGGAACGAGCTTAGATTTAAATGACCCATGTGAACATCCCGATGCATTCAAATGCGGGGAAACAGGTATATAGAGGCACTACACGTTAAGCACCTTAGTCCTGATAAGATTTCTACGCCTTCTTAAAAAGATGGGTTGCAGTCACATTAGTGTCGTAAAATTTGTTAAAGATTTAATACAGAACTATTTAAAGCTCATATGTTTTGCAAAGCAAGTTTTGTATATTTGCAAAAGAACAGATACGAAAAATCATTTTAATGACTCAATCTGCTACAGCACAAAATGATTTTTATATATTCTTTGCAGTGCATAACTTTGTAAACGTCAAGTTTAGTAAAGGTGAGCTCGACCATGGAATGCGTTACATCATATGTATTCATGCGAATAAAACCAAACTTCATTATGAATTATGGGACCAAGATCTAGAAGAGATTGACGAATGCAGTAATGGTGTGACAGTTGATCTAACACCGCCAGTAGAAGCTGACATATGGATTGGTAATGAAAAAGATTACCTATTTCAGGTATTTTCCTTCATCTATTTGATTTCCAAAATTTAAATTTTAAACATTTATGATATAATTCCTAAGCCACTTAAACAAATGCAAATAGACAAGAGATATTATTCCATAACTATATCATACAATTAAATATTCTGTTAATAATAAGACTGTTTTTATCTTTGATCTACAAAAGCTCACATCGTCATGAAATTTAAATTCGACATTTCAGACATCCACATCAGAACTTATAGTACATTGGAACTCGTTTACAGACGTAGAAGAAGAAGGTTCTGCTGCACATACGAGCGGTGTTACACATTATGAGATAGCTTTAGGTAAATGTCATTTAAAACTTTTCCCAGTTGGCATTGAGAATATGAGTTAAATATCTTATATTATAATTCTCTTGATAATATCAGCTTTGTAGGAAGTATGACATGTGATTATTTATCTAAAGCTGCTATCTTGGAAAATAATTTTAAGAAACCTAATTTAGCCAAGAAATGATTAATAAAATACTTTAAGATATCGTAAGTTTGAAAACCTAATCATGTATGTGTCAAATTGAATTGTTTTTAAAAATAGTTATATTTTTACAACATTCTGAAAACTTTGATAGCGCTTGTTTATTCTGTTAGCCTAGTTTTTTTCGTAAACAAATATAATTATCAATTCAGGAACTACAACAGGTGGTGTTGATGTAAAGCCATTCACAGATGTTGGACTAACGAACCACAAAACCTTCCACAATCTGAAATTGCAAAACGGACACACATATTTTGCAACTGTCATGGGTAATTTGGTTTTCTTATTTTTGCAGCTCAAAAAGCTTACTTGTTCATTGTGCTGAATCTGAAACTTAAGCCGAGATAAGTATGTAACTACCAAAATGGTTAGTAGTTTATTTTAGCTCATACTTGATTTAATCTTAGATATGTTATCTGTGGGAATGGAAACGAGTAACCGAATAACCGAGTACTCGACCGAACGTCAGAGGACTTTGTATTGTTTGAAGGTACCACTTTATTCTTATCTCCGAGATAAGTCTTCATTAGAAGATCTTCTAAAAACTAAAAATTGGCCTAAAGCGGTTTTACTTTGCATTTCAAGGCGGATGGTGCCGTTCAGTGAAGGTTCGAATCTCACTGGAAACTTAATTATTAATGAATATAATCTAAATATTTTTGCAAAAGAGCAAAATTTATGTGGTTAATTGAAAATGATACAAAGGTTATAAACCGTTTGACATTTGTTTTTAATATTCAACAATCATGTCGCCTTTCAAGATATTAAATTGGTTATCCTTTAAAATTCGATTAAGTGCGGAGGTAGCATCAAAAAATTTAATGCTTATTCTAATTATCAAGCCAAAAATGCTAGTATTAGGTATCTTCTTCAGTTTTCGGGATAACCGAATTATAAAACCGCTGAACACTCAATTGCAATTTAAAATGTTGAATTAAAGAAATTAATTTGACCTTATTTTCGTTATCTTGTAAAAATTGCATATAAGGATTTTCATTTATATATTGATAACGTCGAAATGCTGCCTGCCAATTCTAGACTTTTGGGGCTGTTAATATGCTAAAAAATTACGCTTAAATTCAGTCTGAAAAAATAAAAATGAAAGTGATCCCTTGGAGGCTAGAAGCCGTGGTGTTTAGAGTTGTCTCGTTGCTAGCTGTCGGTGCCGCAAGACTTGTTAAACGTCGATAGAACGCACGCTACTATCGGTTTATCTAGAGTTCGGCAGTAAGCAATGGGGGGGAAATTCCGAACCAAGCTTCCTCTGTGCATTACAGATAAAGATTTAGTTCGGGTTCTGTAAGAGATCGAACCAGCCAAAGCAATATCTGGACCGATTTTCCGCTGTTTTCCACGCTCGTTTACGATTAACCGTATATACGTTTCGTACACAATCTTGGGAATATGGATGTTTGAAAGATTTCTTGATAACAGATAACTCGTTCGGAAGAATTACTGAGTACTCAATTTTACTATAACTTTCAGGCTAGGAATTTGCGTGCCGTACTACTGAATGAATTTTTACTATTACTGTTATATGTAGATTAGCTCTCGACACGGAATTTATGGTTCGTTGGGTATAAATATAGCTAGGATGTTGTTATTTTATTTTATTTTCCACTTAGATATAAATATTTCAGGCTTAATGATCGAAAGGAACTTCAAATAGATTAATGTTTTTTTCTGTTTACCTTATAATATTGAATAAGAGAGCTTTCTCCCTGTCTTTATAGTCCCGGAACCCGCTTTATATATTTAAATATCCCACACATATCCCCACGTTGTATACATGTATACCTGGGTGAATAAAGTTTGTAGTTGTTGTTGTTGTTGTAATAATTAAAATTGGTACTAGCTGTCATTAACCAATTTGAGTGGTTTACTGATGAATGTATTATAGTTTGACCCGAATTAAGTGTTACAAATCATATTCATGTAAAATATATTTTTACAGCCTACGATTTTACTGGACAGTTTTCAAGTTCAAAATCCGAGGGTATAAAAGTGGATACGACGCCCCCTGAAGTTATAAACTCTTCCATTACATTGCCTTCCAGACATATTTCAGACACGGAATTTGTAGAAGCTTGGTAACTGTTCAATTTCAGTAGGGCCTAAACTTTAACTTCTAGAAAAGTAAATAAAGGTCATTTGTAAAGTGCAGTTTTGTGTTAGTTTCCATTCATTCTTTCGAAAAAGTATTTCGTTAGATTTCTTAAAAATACAACATTATAAATTCCTGTTAAAATCGACATGCATCACCCCTGATTTCATTTGCTTAAAATACTGTTCAGTTGTAAGGAAAATCTTGTTCTTCCAAATTAGATAAATCTTTTATGTTTCAGATTTTTTTTTTTTGAAATAGTTTAATCATTTAGATTTTTAAAAAAGTTGATTAGATAAATGCATATAAATGTACTTTCTAAGAAAATGTAGAAAATACATATCTGAATTAGATAAGAGCTTTTAATAATGCTTTAAAATTGACGGAAGTAAGCCATTTGCTTTTTTAGTATATTCAATGCCTATTCATTTGTGTTCAGTTGGACAGGTGTATTCCTTGATGTAGAAAGTGGAATATCACACTATTGCTGGGCAGTAGGGACACATCCAGGTTACGATGATATATTTCCTTTCCACGACACCGCTGACGAATGTGCAAAAACTCCCGAGGACATGCCATTACAGCTGAAAGAAGGACACGCATACTACGTTACCGTTAAAGTAACACACCAAGCCTGTCAAATTAATGTTGTTGTTTTTTTTTCTTTTTTAATCAGATTTATAACTGTTATTCAGTCATTAATTTCAAAGATCGTAAGTACGCAAAATCATCAAACTGCGAAAGAGAAATTAACAATGCATTTAGATTTTTAGAGAACAGAACTAAAGTTCCTTTACATCATAATGCATAACTGAAGTTGTTGAAATTGAAAAAAAAGCCATTGAATAGAACTAGGTTATTTCAAAGCGTGCATTTTTTCAACTCTTTAAAGGCACATAACAAGGCTGGACTGTACAAAGCTACATCCTCTTGGGCATTTGTAGTTGAAGCCACGCCACCAGTAGCCGGTAAAGTGTTTGACGGTCCTCCCGGTCTTAACGATTCATGCATTGATGTTGATTATGTTGAAGGGCACTCAACACTGCAAGCACATTGGAAGGGTTTCCATGATCCACACAGCACATTGGTGGAATATTTTGTGAACATTGGCTCTTGTAAGAATTGTGAGGATGTCCTGGTGAAACAACCTGTCGGCATAAAGACAGGTACCTAAATTATAATGGTTTTGTTTAGTAGTTTTTCTGTCAGAATTATTTTAAGAATAATTTTCTTGTACCGAACTTTTTGGTTTACTATTACACCATTTCTATATAACATTTTCAGTTCAATGAAAATATCAGTTCGGACACAGATAAAGTTCTTTATGTATCGGAAGAGCTAAAACCTGGGTTTGAAATAAAAAAAACCTACTGACGCAGTTACCTCATGCACCGTTTAGTTATAAGATACGTCCTTTCAAGGCGACGACCTGTTAAAAATTTGTTAAACAAACAGTATCGAAGAGACCTAAGAAATAAGTTGGTAAGTTTTAAAATTATTTACTTAAGTAATGCCATTAAACACGGCAAATGAAAACATTGTTTCTTCTCATTATGGCATTTCAGATGTTGAATTTACGTACCTGCAACTATCAGAGGGGGTACATTATTATGTAACTGTGACGGCATGTAATGCAGCAAGCCTTTGTATCTCAGTGACATCAGATGGATTTGTTGTTGACTCAACACCTCCTGTAAAAGGAATATTAACAGACGGACCACAAGAAACAGAATTACAGTACCAAGCATCGAAGTTGGTTTAAAAATAAACGTTTTGTATCTTTGTTGTTTTTTTATCCTGAAAGATAATGTTCATTATATATCCAAACATGGACTTTAGATACGATAAGAATGAACTTTAAAGAAAGGAATTTCAATTAACACCTACCTAAGCTGCACTTTAAATCATAAATTGATATCACCTTTGAGTATCCAAACACAAAATTGCGTCATGGCAGCGTCAACAACTTTAATGTTGTCATACACGTTTGCTTCAATCATTACCAGGTGTTTGTCACGGAACATATTTCGTTTTATGGATCATTTGATAACTAAATATTGATTCCAAATATCTCCGCATCAACTTACGGTCCCTACACACCTGTTATTATATCATACAGAATAGACTTATTCTGTTTAAAGAGTGGATTCAAAGACAACTTAAGTCTCTGTTTAAAAAGGAACGAAGCAGATAATTTCGAGAAATCCTAGTTCCTTTGATAAAGTTTCAAGAAAGTAGCGTTTAGAGGTTCCCTGAGAGATGTACGAGATTAAGAGGCTAGAAATGTATATCTCCATCTTTCACGGGTTACTGTCACGGAACTTATTTTGTTTTGTGGTTATAAATTTAGTGCTTCATTTGATAAACGAGTATTGATTCCAGGCATAAGGTACAATGATGTTCAAACGATACCCTGTGTTTATTTACAAATCACTTCTTCCATATATTTAATATCAATTGCAGGAACTACCTCGGATGTGAGTGGGACAGCTTTACAGACCCACAGTCTGGTATATCTCATTATGTCTGGAGGGTAGGGACGACAAAGGGAAGTGACAACATATTACCAGCTACAGATGTGCACAAGCATGAAGAGGCTTTTGTTTTTGACTTTTTTTCTGAATATGGAACATTACTGCCAAAAGGAGTGCGTCTGTACTGCACTGTTCGTGCTTACAATAAAGCAGGTGGGTACACTTGCTTTGTATCCTGTTAACACACTTAAATAGATGCTAGAATATATTCAATGGATCTTATATACGCTGTGTCTCTGGAAGGCAAGTTGGCGCTGAACTGTGTCTTAAAAATGTATAAAAGATACTGTGACACAATTAACAGGGCACAAGTTCATCCATAATTAGATCCATTTTTGTGAAATTTGAAACAAGTTTTTAAACCTTATATCCTATTTAAACGCAGCTTTAAATTACTTTTTTCTTAATCAATATTTTTAAACCGTAAATATAAGTTATCTTATCCAGTCTTTCTAAATCCTTTTATTGAGATTTCGTGATGTATATTTATATTTCCGAATTCACTTTGTTTAGGAAAATTTACCGAAGCATCATCAAATGGTTTTATAATTGATGACTCGCCACCTGTTTATACAAAGCGATTATCTATGTCACCAATCGGCACAGTAAAAAATGGAACAACTGTACTGAGGACAGCCTTAAAAGTTTACTGGGAAGTGAATGACAACCAGTCCTTCATAGAAAGTCAGCATTTATCCATTTCATCTCACATTGGCGGTGACTTTAATCTATCCTCGATAAGGGTGAGAGCAAATAATTTGTTTTGTTAACATAACCATGATAACTGCCTTCTATGAAATAGATGATTGTATAAATAATTTTAATTTGAACAAGTGATTTGTGTAAGAAGAGTTATTTGAAGTGTTTATGTTTTTCTAACGACAGATTGAAGGAATTGTCAGGGACTACACTTTTACAGACTTAGATTTTCATGATGGAAGCTATTACTGCATTAAATTGATTTCTTGCAATGGTGCAAATCTCTGCGCTACATCCATACTAAGGGACATTTTGGTCGACAGTACAAAACCAACACCAGGTAACCCTTTGTATGAACATGAGTTTTTCTTTAAGTATCATTAAGAGCAATATATACATTCAGCAAGAATAGTTTATTTGTCTGGCATTGCCAGAAAACAAGTTTTGCAATAGAAGATTGGTCAAAACAATATTATTTGTCATGACATAAAATGATACTTTAAGATACGATAAGATACAACTGAAAATGTGTGAGAAAAATGCGTTAATGATCTTCAAGTTGTAATGTAAATATCCTTTTAGGCACCTTTGCAATCAACACAGATCATGCCGCCGCTTTACATCGACAACCTGACGATTGGATGACATGGACACTTATATCTATAAATCTTGCCTGGCTAGGCTTCGAAGATATGCATTCTGATATTGAAACGTACACTGTGAACATAGGAAGTCAGTATATGGGAAACGACTTAAATGAGGTCCGTGCCTTCTGTTTCAAAATGATATAAATTGCATCTTTACCATCTTGCATACTTTTGGAGTCATTTATGAAACACACACACCATGTTCATCCTTTTTAGCACAAGACAGTGTAATATAACGTAATTAATTTCTGCCATATAATGTTTAAAACGATGCTACAGTATGCTTATGAAATAGTAGGCATTGCAGTAATACATAAAATAATGTTCTTTTACCTTTGATTAAGAATAATTTTGTTTGAACTTGCATCAGTCTTCATCCAAGTATAAAGCACTTGGATATTGAATATGTGTTACAAATCTAAAAGATTATGAGCCGTGCTAAAAGGTTTAGTTTAATACATATATAGTACACATGCTTTGCAGAATTTGTAATTTCTATACATACAGTTTTAACTTGCTGATTTATTTTATTCACTTTGACCCAATATAAGAGTATTCGGAAATGTATAAAAACGTTGACAGTAATGATGTTGACAGTTCGTCATGTATAAATAATTTATCAATTCATTGTTTACTGTTCTAATGAACTAATTTATATCAAAAAAATAAGTGGAATAATCTCTTTTAAAATATGAAATGTTTTGAAAAGGTAAAATATGTATACAGATGTTTTAAAAGCATCTCAGTTTTTCTCCGTGAAATTATTCAGTTGTTCGATATGCAGATTGACATCATGTGAACATTATTTTGGTCTATAACATGAACTTATAAATCTAATGTAACGAAATAAGTTATCTAGCTTTTTTATAAATACAGCCCTTCATGACATGAGTACACTTGTTTGTTTCTAACAGATTCCACATATACCTATTGTTGTACACCAAGACTCGAATGCTTCCTTCCATGAAGATGGCATGGTGCAAACTTTCAATTTCCGTACACAAAGACTGAGTGAAAACAAAACAGTTTTTATAAGTGTGGCAGCAATTAATCACGTAAGACATACAATTAATAATTTTACAGTTTAGTCAGTCAGCAACATTTCGGTGCGAGAACTGGTTTGAATCCAGGAAGAAGTCACCATGCGGAAATAGTATCATTTGCCAGAATTTGTTTCCACGTAAATGTAAAATAAATAGGTTTCAACTAACTTACCTTAACTTTTCAGTTCTGTTCATTCATACAGCTACAGAAAAGTTCACACACATGCCATTGTTGTTATCATAGATACATGTAATTTGCTGAAACAAGATAGAAAATTATAAATTTTAGGAATATAGCTTGCCATTATTTATCAAAGTTTTTTACCAATATCTTAGGTAGGACTCTCTAGCCCAGTGGTGCATTCGCAGTTCAACCTTTTGTTCGGAGGCATTATGGAACTCGTGCGAAGATGCAATAGTTTTTCCTGTCTCGGACATTGTGTGTGTGCACCACATGGATCATTGTGCCATACTGATAGATATTGCAATGATATAAGTCTGGAAAGTAAGGGATCTTACTTTTATTTTTTTAAGCATTTGTCGTGAAGTAATTTTGGATTTATATTAGCTAAGCAAATCAACGACTTCGTTTAATTGAAATTTCTGGTCGAGGGTAAAGCATTTTGGAAGTAGTTGATTTTTTTACATATAATCAAATTTTCTAAATTAAATTATCGATAATCCTACTTTCCAGATAACACTGACAGGGCCATTATTGAAGTTAAGGACTATCTTGACCTGAGATTCCCGGAAAATTATGCCACTCCAAACCATTCACCAGTTAACACATTGCTAGGCGGGAAATGGAGAATTGAAAGCAGTACTGGCTCTCAACCACTTTGGTAATAATTCTGTAATAGAAATTATTCTAGGTACTAAAGGCTGTCATTTAACAGTAAGAAATTTTATTCTATCACAATTATAAGACCAGCACGCAGTTGGATATAACATATAAAAGATAGCTTGGCGATTTGCCTTAACTTATATTCTTTGTCATTAACACTGTGAATCAATAAATTATTTAAACTGGATTTGACAGCGTAAATTCTAAATTGCATCAAGAAATAATACACAGTAATCCATATTATCACCACTTAATTGAAACACTCTTTAAGAGTGTCGCAAAGTTATCCGCTCACGGCATTCTCTTAAAACAAAAACAAATACTGCATAACCAGTGGCCATTCTGTTATATAGTTACCAGTCCGTTCTTGAACTCATATAGTATGACCTGCAAAGGGAAATAGTAGATCGACCCTCTTCTTCTGCCATACCCTAACGACAGCTATGTTTCCCTTTGTCATGCAAAAAAAGGGTTTGTTTTGACGGTAACTGTCTTGAGTTCTTTTTTGACCCCTAGAGAAATCTTTGAACCCATCGTAAAATTGTTGTTCACGGCACTGCAAGTAATGCCCTAGAATTTGTAAATGTAGTATAGCCACTGTATATGAAAATGATGAATGAGAAATTTTAGATATTTAAATCGAATTAGATAGTTTGTTTACTGGTGTGCTGCCTAAACATCAACAGATACGTTCGTGAATTATATGCTTATATGCAGTATTTCTATGGAACAATACTTGCAAAATCTGTAATTGAATTACCCGTAGGTGATTAAAAATCTATCAGTGTCATTGTATGTTAAAATGTCATATCGATACGGAAATAGTTCACGTCACGCTTCCAAGTTATTCCATCTGCTCAGAAACACACTCGGAGACGTAACAGTGGCACGGTAGTCTCGCTTTTTTGTACTGTTAAGATAAACTAGTTGCACTGTTAAACTGCCGGTATTATAATTAGAAATAGAATTACGAACATTTTACTTAGTTCTGGAGAAAATGGTAGATACTCAACCTAAACGACTTCTTATTTTTATAAATACCGTACAGTTTGACTTTTGAAGGTTACATATTGTCATGAATATGCTCTATGCCTTTCTAACCTTTATATGGCGTTTATAACGTTAGATTTTTTAAAAAGAATAATAGTACTGTTTTGAAACTTGTCTGCTGTGTTTTTCTGCTTTGCAAAGAGGCCATTACAATTAACGTCATTGACACGAAAGACCTTCTTTTCCTGTTTTTCTTCTATTTGCAAATTCTTCCTTTATACTTTTATACTATTAACGAGTGGCGGGTTTTTGTTGTTTTTGGTTTTCTTTTGACTTTCTGTTTTATGCTTGAACAACGTCTGCGAGGACGGTTACTTTCTTAAGTACTATTCTGATCTCCTTTAAATTTTCAACTAAGCAAAACTGTTCTTAAAGGCATTACAGAACTTCCGTGGATGCGATAAAAAAGTCAGAAGAAATACGTTTTGCAAATATCCGAAAAAGCGGTCAAAATAATTTCATCATAGCATTGAAATGTAGACGCCGTATACGAAAATGTATCATTCAGCAATCAGTAACCTCGTCAAATTGAATCAGATAAATCACATGTATTTTATGTAACTTTCTACATTCAAGTACCTGCAATTACAATGCATTTGTGTAGCAAGGTTTCTATGGAAGACAATCAGTGATATAATTTATTGATTTACGTTACTACGCCATATTTTTTAAGTTGTGTGGTTTGTCAGATGTGTATCGACTTAACTAATACAATATGTCAGTAACATTTTATTTTATTTATTTTTTATACATGTGTCGTATAAACAACGTGAAATAACGGCCAAATATGTTTTATTATAAATTGTAACCTTGCTACAGTTTTTTTATCTAACATTGCCCACAATAATTTTCTATGTTGGATACTGGAAATAATTGAGCTTTTTGGAAATAATTCGTGTTTAAATTTAAGAATGACAACATTTATCATGCAGGTACGAATGGAGTGTTGGAGAGAGTCACCACGACACCCCTACTGGTGTATTTGATACTGCAAAAGAGAAAGTGTGGTATGTGTCAGGATTGCACAGGCATTGTGTGTTTACCCTTGACAGAGGTAATGCTTTTTATATGCCCGTCGAAGACAGGACGTATAATGGGATGACCCATGGTGGGCGGATGGGCGGCGTCCTGATGTTTGTCCGGAGCATAGCTCCTACACCATCAACTCTATTGACTTGAAACTTCATAGGTGGATAGCTCTTATTAAGGCAGAGTGCAGTGCACATGAACCATCACTCTACACTTCATGATTTTACAGTTATTCCCCTTTGCTTTTCTTTTCAGGAGCATAACTGCAACACTATCAAAGCTAGTGACTTGAAACTTCATAGGTGGATAGATGTCATTGAGTCAGAGTGCTCTGCATAAGAACCATCACTCTGCACGTCATATTTTTAGGGTTATTCTCCTTTGTTTCATTTTCTTGTCCGGAGCATAAACCCAACACTATCAAAGCTATTGACTTGAAACTTCACAGGTGGATAGATCTCATTGAGACAGAGTGCACGGCACAAGAATTATTGTTCTGCACTTCTCAATTTTGGAGTTATTCCTCTCTGTTTTATTTTCTTGTCCAGAGCATAACTTCAACACTATCAAAGCTAGTGACTTGAAACTTCATAGGTGGATAAATCTTATTAAGATGGAGTGCACGGCACAAATACTATTATTTTGCACTTCTTGATTTTGGAGTTTTCCCTTTTGTTTCATTTTCTTGTCCGGAGCATAACTACTACATTATCAAAGCTATTGACTTTAAACTTGATACATATATAGGTCTTATTGAGGTGGATAAATCTTATTAAGATGGAGTGCACGGCACAAATACTATTATTTTGCACTTCTTGATTTTGGAGTTTTCCCTTTTGTTTCATTTTCTTGTCCGGAGCATAACTACTACATTATCAAAGCTATTGACTTTAAACTTGATACATATATAGGTCTTATTGAGACAAAGTGCAATGCACAAAAACGTAATTCTGTACTTCTTGATTTTAGAATCATGCCCGTTTGTTTAATGTTCTTGTCCGGAGCATAACTCCTACGTTATCAAAGCTATTGCATTGAATCTTCAAAGGTTGATAGATCTCATTGAGACGGGGTGCAATGCACAAGAACCGTCACTGTACACTTCATGATTTTGGAGTTATTCCCCTTAGTTCAATTTCGTACTTGATGTTTGTCTTGACCATACTCTTGCATTATCAAAGCTATTGACTTGAAACTTCATAGGTGGATAGAGGTTTTTGAAACAATTGGCTCAATTGACGAACGTATTTTGCACCGTCTTGCAGTGCTATTGTTGTATATGCTGTGCCTTACGAATATATTTATTTCAATCTAGAAAATTATATCAACCCTGTGAACGGAAGTTAACCAAATGAATACGAACACGCTTTTCTAACTTTTCTAAATGTTCATTTCCTTCATGTGGTGATCTTTTTTTCAAAGTTGTTTGTTCAAATTTATATAGTTGTAAATGAACCTGATCAAACTGTTATTGCAATCAGAAGTCATCAATAATCACACTAAACAAGCTTCCAGAATTGTTGAAAAAATCAAAAGATAGTCAAGACAACAATATTTGTTCTGTCTCTTACAGGTAGAAAAGTGCTTGAAGAACACAAAACATATTCTGTTTTTGTACGTGCCTGGTACGACAGTGATACATTTGCAGTGTTTAAAAGCAAAGGTGTAACGATATTCCATACGCCCCCACTGTCAATAGTCATTAAAGGAAGAAGTGTAAAAGAGGTGATACAAGGGGGAACAAAAGATCTAGATTTTATAACAAGGAAAACAGCGGTATATGCAGATTGGTCTGGAAAGTTTGGTGGCAGCTTATCGAAATACCATTTATATATTAGCACCCATCCTGGAGGTGATTGTTTTTGTTTATTCCACATGTACAGTTAGTTCAAATCATAATATCTAAACATAAGGGGGTGCGGGGGGGGCGGGTTGTCGAAACCGCATAGCTAAGGGCATATTTCTAAAGACATGAATTCGTGATAATAGGAGAATATACGACTTTTGCTGATAAGATCATTACTTTTTAGCAAAAGCTTATCCCAGAGTCAAAAGTCATGCATGTGTAAATTTGATTCTTGAAGAGTAAGGATAATTTCAACGAAATCGAACTATTTTTTTTAAACAACAGGTCATGACCTTCACACCGTATCAGAGGATCTGCTGCCGTCTGTGACCTCAGTAAATATAACAGGACTGAAGTATGAAGAGAACACTAAGTATTTCACCGTCGTGCAAGCCTTTAACTTAGCAGGTCTCCATACAACCGAGGTCTCAGATGGTTTCATGTTAGATCTAGAACCACCATCGCCTGGAATAGTCATGGACGGTCTCGGTATATAATACAAAATTCATTTTCTTGTATAAAGCTAGTTTAGTTAGATCTGTGTAAAATGTCTTCTTGATTTGGAATCTTCTCAAATAAACATGAGTAAGAAACAAAATAATCTCATGCATAAACCCGTGTAAACATCCTAGTTTTAGGTATAGATGTAAAATGCATTTAAGTTTATTCTCACTTTTTTCAATAAAATATTACATTTCATTTATTGCAACTTGACATTACCTTTTAGAAATAATATGGCACACATACCCATCAAATCAACTGCAAACTCAACTATGCACGTTATCAATTATATCTATTGTTAAATTTATATCGGTATGTCTGGCTACCAGACCACAGAAAAATGTTGAATATTCATATTTATATAACATTAAAAACATGTATTTACTTTTATATTAAATGCACCGTTTGAAACAGCGCAAGATGAGATATTTGTTTCTTTTTGTGTTTCTAGTTTTATGGGACAAACATGCTACAAATGACACACGAAGCGTAAAGTCATTCTGGCATGGTTTCTCAGATATTGGCTCCGGCATTCAAACCTACGAATATTGTATATCTTCTGGGGAAGTGAAGGGAGCTTGCAATGTCAAACCACTGTCACCAGTCGGTATTGCAACACGCATTCAGTATTATCCTAAAGACCAGCTTGAACAAGGTGAATATCTTTCTTAATCGGGCAATCATTTTTTTAACTGCGATTATTTTCATTTATTAATGGATATTATATGGAATTAAATAGAAAAACATTAAGTTGAAATATTTTGTTTAAAAACTGTGCTTTAACGTCTTAACATCAACAAGAAGATTTTTTTGAGAATTATTGATGTCTTTCAAACATTAGAGGGAGTAATGGAGCAGTGAGATTGAGAAGAAGTGTAGTGTACATATATACTGATAGCTAGTTAGATCGCGCAGATATGAGTATTGTGTTTATCTGCATTAATTTTGATCTGTATTATATAAAATACACAAACAAAATAATTGTACTGGTTTTAAATTTACCATTGATATTGAAAAGTTAGTACACTGCAATCTTTTTATAGCAGTACCAGTTTAATAGAAGTAAATGCCATTATATTTTGTTACCTTCTGTTAAGGTGGACTTGTAAGGGGTGAAGTCAGAGCCAAAGATGTAGTAGGTCATGTGTCTCAGCTTGTTTCTTCAAATGGCGTTGTAATAGACACAACGGCACCAGTAAGGGCAAAGAACATAAAATGTCAACCAAATATCCTAATAGACTCGTCCTTTGAAAAAATCGTTCATACTTATGACAATTATACAATCTGTGATAACATGTCTGACTCCATGTGGAATATTTCACGCCATACTTGTGTTTCTCTCGTGGATTCAAATATGGCTCAGCACGGTGGGACAAAGCTCCATCTTCAAGGTTCTATATCGCAGAATGTTGACACAGTGATGCATGGAAAATATAGATTAACCTTTCACACATCAACAATACCATCAAAAAATCTTCATTTATCTGCCGTCGAAGGGTACACTGAAGTAAACGGAGAAAGGCATGTCTTCTTGATGTACAACAAACCGAACTCAAATACCTACGCTTGGCAGAAACATGTGTTCTTTTTCCACCTAGACACAAACACAACTACTGTTGAATTTGGAACTGTGAAGCAACATCTAGCTTTTGCTGTCGATGGTATTGAGTTTCAGCTATGTGAGGTCTCAGATACTGAGATCGACGAAGCAGTGGGTCATGTAAACTCACATACAGTTTTTGTTCATGATTGGTCTTCCATACATGCTGACTGGTCTTTCACTGATCCGGAAACAGACATCCTAGAGTATATGTGGGCAGTAGGTAAATGGAAGTTAAAACATGCCGTCTGTTTGGCTCAGAATACATACTACTTTAGTAACGAAATTAAACTGCTGCCAATAATTGTGACGCGTGTATTATGAATGAGAAAATAACAAGTAATATTGCTTTTACCGTTATATGGTATGTTATCTTGGTAACATTTTTACATTTATCAAAATTTTCGTTCATTGCTTTAAATCTTAGAAAGCTTAAAGAAACTGCTAAGCTTTATAAGTAAACAAAATAGAGGTGTTTTTTATCATATGTAGGAACTGTCCTTGGTGGAACTCAGTTGCAGACTTATTCTAGCGTTGGCAGAAGAACGTTTGCTAGTAACAGTACACTAAGGCTTGAACACAATACAGAAGTATATATCACTGTGGTTGCGATCAATGCTGCTGGTCTGCGGACAGTCAGCTACTCGGATCCTATACTGATAGACCTAACACGTCCAGAATGTAATTATATAAATGATGGTCCTGTATTGGGTAGGTATTTATCTGTAAAATATTTAAGTTAACATGATTTATGTGTGAAGAAGTAATGCATTAAGAACATTTTGGGTCAACAAGATTAACATTCCAATACTTTTATTTCAGTTTACACTTTAGTGTATAAAAACACACATTTCCCATTCCCGGTTTGGAGTAATTTATTTCTGTTAATCAAGATGATTTATATATGTCTGAGATTTTTTATTTATCAGTTTTACACTTTTCACTTCAAAATGTTATTGCTTTTTTAACTGTTAACTTATATAAACTTATACTGAAGGACAAGACGTAGATTTTGTAAGAGGTCTGAAACTAGATTTCCACTGGGATATATCAGATCCTGAGTCCGGAATTGACGAATGCTTCTGGGGTATAGGCAAGACACCTTTATCTTGATTTTTTATGTATCCAATTGCATTAATGTCTCAAACTCTGCGAATATGTCGCAATGATCTTCTAAAGAGGTCGAATATTATTTTTGTTTTTATAAAACTTTGCAGGAAAAAACATATTTAATACTAATCTCAATCATGATTTAAAAATGGAAAAAAAAATAAAATACATCGGGTAAAAAATAAACATTGCACAATTTTGTTATTAAAGTGAGGAAAGAGTTTTTCAAATAAAATGTATCTACATGATTAGCTGCTTGCAGGAGCGATTTATCTTAATTCAGTAACTTCTTTAACCAGCATCATTACTCACTCCCAATTATTATAAATCTATATATTATTCTGTTGCATTGTTCCATTACCGCTTTTTTATTAAATTCACTGTTCTATCAGGTGCTTCCACAAGTGATTCTTCAATTCAAGACTTTGTAAAAGTCGGCTCAGGTCAAAACAATGCTACAAAAGTATTTCAAAATAAACCTGACGGAAAGATTTTTATCACGGTTCGTTGTACAAATGGTGCTGGTTTGACACACACCTGTTCTTCTGATGGAGTGTTGCTGATAGGGACACCACCTTCAGCAGATGCCGTCATTTTAGAACTACTGACGACATCGGCAACACAATACCAGCCACGTGGTCACTACCATGGCAACAATACGGAAATACGATTCCGATGGACGGGATTTAAGTCTGAAGATGGTGTTGGAAGTTACTTGGTATGATCCTTTACAAAGGTTTATCGTCTGTGCCTTAAACATGTACTAACCTAACACGACTGAAATGCTTGTTACAATTATTCTTCTGACGAAAATCCCCACTATTAAAACAGCTAAGTACAACCTCATAGCTACTAACCTGCAGGTAATTACAACATTTTTACTTTTCTAGTGAAATAATCTTTGACGATACTTTAATTTTCTTAGGTCCAAATAAACATTGAGTAAAGCGTCCACAAGACGAATTTTTGAGTATATTTCTCAAAGCCCATATAAAAGAATTAAGACGAGATGTAAGTATATTATGCTGTTTCTAAAGGTCTATATTTCCCTAACTGACCATGACAAGGTATGTAACAAAGTTTATAATGCATATTAACTTATTACTGGAAGGTTCAGCAGACGCTTTTTGGAATAGGTAGGTTACTCTTATATGAGTTACATACCTTGTCATATCCGATTATTTAGAAAACAGTTGCTTTGGTCAGCGTAGAGACAATATCGCTAGGAGGAAATAAAATATTATTAAATTAAAGCGTTATTGATAACAGGACTTTGGCATTGTTAATATAGGCGAGATTACCTCATACTTGCGGTGTATACGCATAGTTGCAGGATCCTCTTGATAATTCTATTGACTTAAGTCAGGATCGTTGTATTTATAATTCGTTTAAGTAGTACTTTGAAACTTCAGACGTTCGAAACATAGTTCGAGACAAGTTGGGGAGTCTGAATACTAATTACGTTTGGGTCGAGATGAACCTGGGTTAAGAGAGTAGCTCATACATGCATTGTATACTCATGTTTGTTGCTCTCTATTACCCATAACCTACCTTAGGTGTTGGAGAAGTGAGGTTTTAGATATTGTTTTTGATAATTTTACCGTAATTTAGTTTCAAGCATAAATTATTGTCATAATCATTTGTATCCTATGAAAAGCTAAGAAACTTAAAAAAGTATAAAACTTGTTTTTTTTTCATGTAAGGATCAATTCGAAAGACGTTACACTATCTTGAAACATCTTATTAAATGCAAATAAGCTACGATCACAAAGATAGTTACGAGACCATAGGTAGATCTTAATCAGTTATAAAAGGAAGTTAGGTCCTGTGTCTGGTACAAAACAAAAACCTTATCAGAACGATATTATTTCACAACGCTATCCTAGTATAATTTATCTTTGCAACTGAACCTCGATCTTTAAGCAACAAAAAGTTAGTATAACCAAATAATGCTCTCCGAAGTATTTTTGTTCAGAATGGCAGAAAAATAAGAAATGTACTATCAATCTTATTTCAATGATATGTAAAATTAAATATTTTTTAAGTTATAGTAAGGATAACTATCATGAAACATATTTGAAGATTTATAGTATAAAAAACACATTTGTAAGGACAGATGATTTATTGCAAAATTTACCTGATTTGTTTATTCTGTGAATGTTGTCAAGTGCTTGGCTGACAGGTGTAAAACGTAGACCTGTACCTTATATAATTAGTGTTCTCCAGAATTCCAGCTGATATGCCATTGATTTATCTACTGATCGTGGTTGCTATATTCAGCTTTAAAAAGGGAGATAATTAAAAAACTAACTGATGTAAAATGATGTTTTTTAACACTACAATTCCTCCCATTGGTCTTTATAACTGTGAGAAGTTTTATTCAATTTCCTTCAATACTTTTCAAGTTATTTTCCTAACAAGCATTATTAGGTATAATAAAGAGAGATAATTAAAAAAACTAAATTCCTTAAACAGTTTTGCAGTTATTCTCCGGACATGAATAATTAAGTACCATAAAGGGAGATAATATAAAAATATGCAAAGTAATTAATGTTCTTGGACACTGCACTTTCTCTCAGTGATCTCTATTAATGTATTACGTTTCAATCAAATTCTTTAAATACTCTTCAAGTTATTCTCCGGACAAGAGTGTGAAATTTTAAGTATCATTAAGGGAGATAATGCAAAAATTAAGCAAGGTAGATATATGGTTAAATAATTCACTTTCACTCACTAGTATCTATGACTGTCTGAAGTTTTAATCAAATTCCTTTAATACTTTTCAAATTTATATCAGGGTAAGTATTATTAAGTTTAAAGGGAGATAATTCAAAAAACTAAGTAAATTAGAGTTATGGTTCTTTAATATTGCACTTTCTCTGACTAGTCTTTAAAACTGTGTGAAATATCGATGAGATATCATGGACAGTTTAGGAGTTATTTTCCGGACAAGCATTATTAACTTAAGGGAGATAATTAAAAAAATATGCAAGGTAGAATTAAGGTTCTTGGACACTGCACTTCCTCCTACTGGTCTCTATCAATGTATTAAGTTTCAATCCAATTTCTTCACCACTTTTCAACTTATTCCCCAGACAAGTGTGTGACGGACGGACGGACAAGGCGGCGGCTTTCCCTTAGGAGAGCATAAAAATGCATAATGTGTAGGCCAAGAAATTAAGCCGTGATATTTAATGAAACCGGTGTCGTACAGTTTCGTAACATCGATAAATGATATTATAAATCATGGTTTTGCTATAATTCTGATTTCAAGATATTTTATGGAACACAGCAATATCTACAAGATGTAGATATACTAAAGTTTTATTTTAATTATGTCTTTTTTGTAAGAATGCTACAATGTTTTGTCATATTTTATTAGATTGCGTTAGATGGAGAAAGAATGTCCATATCTGAAATAGTAGAAAGTTTGTCTTCTGGATATAGTTATGCAAGTTTCACTGGCCTTTCATTGGACGATGGCGAGTACACTGTATCAGTAATTGGTATTAATGAGGTGAAAATGTACAGCCAGAAGCGATCTTCACAGTTTACATTAGTTACACATCCACCGACACTTACTGGTTCGTGTTTTTTCTTCTATTTGATAAGAGAGTGATCCATAACAGCTATCATAATTATTATTATTCTTTTGAGTGTTTTTTTTTATTTTTGATGAAATCTGATCTTTTAATGTTCATTTCAAATGACACATAGAGTTATATGAAGACTGTAAAACGTATATTTTTACGACAACACAAGCATTAGCGTAATATTTTCATTCTTTTAAATTCCAGGTTCAAACATTCAGACAAAATGGATCAAAAGTTCCTCAGTTGCCATGGCGTCTTGGGATAATGTGTTCACGGCAACCGATCCAATGTACTACGAAGTTTCAGCAAGACTCGCGGAAGGTGGTGAAGGAGATCTTGTACAATGGCAAGAGACAGTTGACACAAAGATAGAAATCGTTCTTGACACAAGTGAATTCCCTGACACGGGAGTAAATGTCCGTTTTAGCGTCAGAGCGATAGCGTACTCTGGCCTGTTTGTAACTGCAAATGCGGACCTTTTTGTTTTTTCCATTTAACAGTATATAAACTGAGCTTTAACATGTGATGTTTGATAAAACAAATTGACATGTTTCATACAATCATTACTAAATAATACAATAAACACATTAATGTACTAATTAGAAGTGAAATAAGAACACTTACTGAAACACTAACAATTTTTGCAGTGAGAACATCAACTAGGAGACAGTTCCATGTTAGTGATAATTTACTGTATTGCTGGAATGCTTGTTTTCGATAAAATCATTTATATAACATCAAGAAATAAATGATCTTAACTAAATGACGGGAACAGTACTCGATACACAACCCCCCAAGACTTTGACCTTAGATGATGTTCGATAGTTTAATCTTACTTTTTGAGTTTGTTTCAATGGTCTTTCTTATTTTTTTCTGTTTTGATTTGGGTTCATCTGTAATAATAAACGCTAGTGTGTTTTGTCTTGTATAGAATATAAGAAAGAAATAAGCTAAGAGAAAAGAAAAACGGAGTACATGTTCGTTAAACAGATTCTCAGAATGTGAAAAAACAACGGTTAATATGATTTTTCTTAGTTCTTTTCCGTTGTAATTTGAATACCAAAATCCATATTTTATGTTGCATAGTAACACTATTTTTTTAGTGTCACATACATTCATTAAAATACTTTTAAAATAAATATCCTGACAAATATGCATATAACAAGTCAACATATTCAAATATTGTTTTAAGTTAAGATTTCTTTACAGATATGAAAAATTGACTTAATATTCCATTTTAGCATCATCTTATATTCTGCTAAATCGAATTCGGTCGTTGTCGCAGATCAAAGATTACCTTAAAAATTTTAATAAACACATTAATAACAAACAAATTGTAAATTCTAATCTCTGCTTTCTGTTCAATTAATAACGAAGAATTGAAGTGATAAGACACAGAGCTAATTGTAGAGTACGCGTTTCATTCAAAATATTTAGCGAACCAGTTCTTACAAAGATTACTTTGAACCAATGTCTCCAAAACGATAATTGGTTAAAATATGTTATAATATATGTGTGTGTATAGAATGACCAATGAATATGAAAAGCTACAAATACACTACAACTACTAGTTCTACTCCACATGAACCTCATAATTCCTTGTGCAAACAAAACGGGAAAGGCATTAATTAGAAATATCGAACAAAAGTAATAACAAAAAAGATAACAAAACTTGGCCAAGGACATGAGTGGCATTATTTCATCTTCAAAACGTTCGGGGAAATCATATAAATATTGAAAATATAAAACGTACAAATTTATCTGTTCAAAACATGTAAATAATATGATAATATACTGTTTTCATTTTTTTTATCACAATTTATATATTTATTCTCTTCTCATAAAAAGGATCTGTTGATATTAAGTTACATTGAACCAATGCAAAACAATAATAGTAATAATGAAAAATACAGTAAATAAATGACAATCTAATGTCTCTTACCAAGGAAGACCTCTACTTTGTTACGTTTTAGCAAGGTCTCGGTCGACGGTTCTAAATCCCATTCTTGTCCATTTCCATTAAAATGCTTTAGTAAATTCCTTTTAATGTCAAGTTTAACCAGGTTCTAGACCACGGTACAATGCCTTTCCAAAAAAGAAACAAATAATTGAAACTGCTTTACATTCATGTCATTTGAAAATTATGGTCTTGGTACCTGTTTTTACGAAGCTGATACAGTTTAGTAAACCATTTTAAACAAAAATACAAAACAAAGTAACGGAATTATATTTTGTGATATTATAACTCACGTTAATTTGCTGTTACAGTGTCTATATGTATGTAAGAAGCTATTGCGTTATCACTATTATTACTACTGACTTAGAGAATTAATGGTACCGAACTAAAGACGTTTAGACTACAAGCTCAAAGCTCTTCACCACTTAGATAAACAAATTTTCTTTTATATTGATCAAAGCAGGTTCGTTTTTGACCATAGCAATTTATTCTCATTATCGTTTTGGTCTGAAACTGTAACTGAACGTATGTCCTCTGAACAGATACCAGTAAGTTTTAGAAACCTAGTTGTAAAATGCTGGGATTGTCATTAATACATATGCCGTTGATTGAATGTAAATAAAGAAGAATTTTTTTCTTAATATAAAAGCTTTATTTCAGAGACGTGCATGTTTCATACAATGACTGTAATGAAAGGAAATACCAAATGATTCACCTATGTGTTGAGAGGAAGTTCAATTTGTTATCCGAGAAGAAACTAGGGGACACCAAAAATGTCTTAACTATGCCCTTTTGCCATTTACATTAAATACAATACTGCCAGACAAGAATGTTGGAAGTAAGATTATTTGACTAAAAGCAGCCCTTGTTGACCATTCAATTGTTTGGTTTTAGAGTAAGTTAATAAATCAGTACTGTGTAGTCGTTACATTCTATGAATAACTGAAATTAAAGACGGATTCATACTATGTATAGTATATCTTTACATGGTATTTCGGTTCTATATAACTTCAAGTATCTGTGGTGCTTCTGCTTTTTTTTTCCTCCATGCTTGTGTAAACTTGCAAACTCCTCCCCTCCTCTCTTGAATGATAATAATAATGATAATAATAATAACATATTAATGTATTTAGGTGCCGTTTACGTAAACCTTTCGGTTTCTGTTAAAAGGTATATAAATATTTATTTAAAACCATTATTCAATGACAAATGTGCTTCCAAGACTGACACAACTAAATAAATGTAAAATTCTTCCAGGGGTGTTTATTACAATTTAAAAATAATATAAGCAGCGGTTTAACCGAATCAGAAGCTGATATAAACCGAGCTTTAGTGAGATAGCTTGCGTTTGTGTGGAATACAATTTGTAAGAAGATTAGGTACGATTAGCTCGCAGGTTGGGCAAAATAAATTGATACATTGTGAGACTTGATGGCATTTTCTTTTGATCTTTTCGTACAGACAGAGAACTGCACTGATGGAAGTCATAACTGGAATGGTAAATAAAGAGAGGAATTTAATCGTGCCGCCGCTCAGTATATACTGCAGATATTCCAAAAGACATTTATCAGATCATCAATAGTAATTTGAATGCAGCAACACGTTGATGTTAATAAGATAACAATAAGTAAGTGGTTAGTGATTGTATTTTGGTCAAACGCAAGTTTTCGTGACGCAAAAGTTGTGATTAATTGATTTAAATCGTAGGTGACTAATTCTTTAAATTTTTGGTTAAACCATTACATTGATAAAAAACAAACTTAAATACAGTTAAAACTAGAATCCTAGTTTTTTTACAAACAACAATGGTTTTCAAGCATAAACAATTGAAGTAGACTTGCTTCGAATAGCATTTTAAACACGACATCTTACATTTAAAATGTTTAAAAGACATAAACACAAGTAAACTCAGAACTACGTTGACAAAGTTCAGACTGTCTTTTCACTACCTTGAAATTGACAAAGGCAGGCATAATGAAATTCCAAAAGATCCAAAAAAGAAAAAAAGTGAATGTAACTGAAGATGATTATCAGTTTCTATTAGTATGCCCGAAATAGCACTTAGCAAGGATATATTATACCTTATTAATAGCCAACTTAGATTAAATTAGAAAAAAAACTGTCTAGTAACTCTCAAATAAGTAAATAATGTATCGAAATATTTATATTTTGATTTTGAAGACAGGGAATAATACAATCTAATGCAAGATCAGTTAATTATTTGCCAGATATTACATACAAATTATAAATGGAAATAAAAAAAAGGGTTAAAAATAGTAGCTATTTTGTGATATCGTCTCTATTAAATATTGTAACATTGCTACATTTTCTGAAATTTGTTTTAAATTATCATATTTTCAATTTTATATTTACATGTGTATTACACATATGCTACTGAATGTGCATAATTATGTTATGGTTATAGATATGCTACTTTTAATGTCATGTAATTATTACATTATGTTGTTATGTTACTTTTTTATATGACAATTAAAATCAAATGAAATGAACTTGAAACAATTTTCATATTGAAAATTATTTTAAGTGATTTTGAGTTGTAACAGTTAGTTAGGAGTATAATGCTTGACTACTATTTGATGGATTTTGTTTCTAATTGAGCATTAAGAGAAAACAGGTATATCAAAACTGTGCTGGATAATTTAGAAGATGATATACAGTTCCCAGATAGATATGATGATGACTAAGATAAAGATACAGCAGTTAAAGAAATTAGAAAACAGAAACAGAAAACGTCAGCAAAAATTAATAAAAGCACTCAAAGCTATGTATAACATAGTTAGAGTAGTTATTAAAGATAACATATTGTCTCAGAATTCACATCTCGGGGCGAAACAAAGAAATTCTAGCTTTGCACTTCTTTATGAAGTTTATGAATGATATTCTTGAAAATATTAATTCAGGTCTTCCAGATATATTTTCAGTAATTAAGCTAATAATATTTTTGGTACTTTACGTAGATGAACAAGTTCTTTTCGCAACCTCCACAGAAGCGCTACAGACTATGCTTAATGATATAGAAAATTATTGTAATAACTGGAAATTAAAAATAAATGTTAATAAAACAAACGTTCTCATATTTGAAAATAGCACAAAATATACAATTCATGATTTATTTTTATACAATGAAAAATAAGAAAATGTAAGGAATTTCAAATACTACGATGTAAATACAAAAACGGAGGCTGGTACACATCTCAATGAAAAGCATTTCGGAACATGCATCAAAAGCAATACACCAATTTTTTTTTGTGTTTAACAATTATGAGTTGAGTATGAGGGAAAATGTAAATTATTTGACACTTTTTTTTTTCACCGGTATTACATTACTCCTCGGACTTTGGGATTATCACTAAGCATCAGTTAAAGAAATATTACACTGCAAATTTCTTTTAAAATTATTATGTGTACATAAATCAACACATATAAAAGGTCTTTACGGAGAACTTGGACGACTACCTTTATTTAAAATTCGTAAAATTAATATATTTAGATTTTGAATTAAACTTCTTAAATTAAATGATATGTCTCTCACAAAACGTATATATCTAATGCTAAAAAAGATACAAAGAATGCAAAAACTTATAATGGACAAATTGAGCTTTTCAAATAAAATTCCAACTAGATATCCTGGGTCTTACAATTCTATGGTTTAACCTAAATGAAATGAATATTTCTTTAAAACCAATAAATTAAATTACTATAGTCGTTATAGAAATTAATTTACATTTAAATCACACTTTAATGATATTTCAAATACAAAAATTAAAAATTTCTTTGTCAAGATTTAGATTAAGTTCCCATACATTAGAAATTGAAAGAGGAAGGATTACAAATGCAGAAAGGGTATATAAAAAAGGCAAATTTTGTAATTCAAATGCAATAGAAAATGAATACCCGTTTTTACTTGTTTGTCCTATTAATTAAAACTTTTAGTTTAAACGTAACTTTTTTTCAAACCTTATCATTGCAGATGACCAACCTTTTTTAATCAATTTGATCGAATTATGTCATTAAGAAATAAGACTCAATTAATGAAGTTATCAAAATTTATTTATAATGCTTTTAAAGCAATTAGATGATACAAATTAGAACGTTCATGATATATATGATATATACTTTAGTTTAAGTAATTAATTTCTTCCTTGTTAAATTTTTATAGTATATGATACACGACTTATTCACGTGATATACTAGTTACTTACTATGTATCATTTGCTAAGTAGGCAAGAAGCTTGTTGTAAGCTTTTGTCGAAATAAATTGTTGTTCTTGTTTTTGTTGTATAGTCCTCCCGAGTTTAAACCATGGATGTGTTTCATTCGTTAAGACTTATTTTTAATTTTCATCTCACACAGCTAAACTACTAAATCGAACTTATCATACTTACTGTTTAGTCTGTAAAAAGTTCGTATTGAAATTTCGCCCTGTTCTTGTTTATTTATTTTCAAGAATTTAGAACACATCCATTATAGTCAGAGTTAACATTGTCATGAATGACAACAGTATTTTATGCGTTTGTTATTCGCACTTCACATATAAAAATGTAATCTTAACACAGTTGCATTAAATAATAAACTATTTAATTCAAAGTATAACAAAGTAACTGAAAATTTCGTTTCGTTTGACAGAAAATGTAATTGAAAAGTAAGTACCCGAGACATTTCAAGACGGAAAGATAAACCAATTTTCAAACAAACGAGAGAAAAGCTTATGGTCATGATATTTAAAGAAAGTTGAGTTTGTTAGGCACTTGGTAACCTACCTTTCGGGAGAACAAACATAGAAAGAGATATGTTTTAATACTTTTGATAGACAGACATATCGAAAACACTTATATAAAATATAACGGATTATTTTGAACTTCACATATGAGGCTAGTCGAACAAAAATTGACATTTTTTTTAAATTATGAAAAGTAGGCATATTTTAAAAGATTATTTATACAATGAATGTATTGACATAGTAGCTGAATGTATATGTTTATAGATAATACAAATACAGATCAAATAAAAGATATCAAGCTGTAAATTTTAGACTTCCTTGTAAGAATCGGGTCTATAAAGATTTGTTTAATGTTTTCATTGACGTTTTTCTTTCTTCAACCACGTTCATCTATTCTTCTATCAAACTTCATCTTCTGAAAATACCTGACGTGTACTGACAAAAATTAACAAGTTTAACCGTTGCTTTCCAAATTTCTTATATATTGGAACTGAAACAAGATTTTATTTTAATTTCATATAAACTTTTATTCAACGAGTTCAGGAATATGTTATTAAGCGAGCCTCTGGTGAGGTTTATAAAATTATACCTCGGCCAGTTGAATAAAAGTTTGTTTTAAATGTTAACTGCTAGATTGTTTTTATCTCATGACTTGAAAAACAACTATAATTGGGTTTTATATTTAAATGGGCTACACTAAAACAAACTGTTACATAAGATTCGATAAGAAAATAGTACCAAATAAATTGTTAAAATATGTAGAAAATGTGAATATTTAAAATAAAACATCTACATAATAGCAAAAAAAACAAACAATGTGTAATGGCTATATTGCATTACAAATACCATTTGCCATGCGATTAAATGTTGTGGATTTTGTACGCATTGGGGAAATCACTGAAGGGCATTTTCTAAACTTGGATAGTATCCATTTACGGACAGAAAACATTTCCCAACATAACTGAAACTGACACCTGTAATCATAGGGTATCGAACGTAGAACAGAGCATGCTATCCAGGCATATTTAAACTTAAACAAAAAAAAAAATACTTTCGACCGGATATTGAGTATAAGGACCAAATAAGCAGAATATCAAATTTTCCACAGTAAGGCTATACATTGATAGGTGTGTTATCTGTTGATATTCAACAGAAAATACTTTTACAGTCTCATCTTATCTATATCTTACTCGAATTTACCTCAAAATGAAATATTTGTGCCGCACTAATACGTCATGGCGGAATTTGAGCCGAAGACGAAATACCATGAATGTATATTTTATGCAATGTTTGATAAATACATATACGAAGATGTAGACTTTCCCCATAACGCTGAAGTCTTTCATGATAACCAAATGATAATGTTCACGGATAAACTACTATTCATATTCTACTTATGATTTGTAATATATGACCATGCGTCGCCTAGCAGTGTACATATTAATGTTTCAATGACAACCAGTTGCGGCGTGCGGCGCACGAATTGTAAAAATAGCATGTGTCCATCAAAAACGCTTAATTCAGTAGTTAAAAATAATGAATTTGGGGCCAAAAACCCAACTTCATGACGTCATTTCATGTAAAGAACAAAGGAAAAGCTACCTTGTCGAGTGGGATACAACTAGTTTTGCGACTGTGTTATCAGAGAGAAATTTCGAAATGACGAATTCAAAATAAGATGTGAAGCTTTAGGGAAAACTCCAACACAAGCTTACAAGTTGATTCAAGATGCCGTAATTTTGAAGATATAATGTTTGTCGCTAGTGTTTAAGAGATCTGATGATGGTTTTCGTTGTTACAGAACAGACTGTCGATACTTCGGATGTAGGTTTACAAACACTTTAGGCGATTATTCCGACCACTATTATGTCAAAGTTCACAGTAACCAGCTGCGAAAGCAAAAATTTTAAATCGAAAAACTTGTTTTTCAAGCAATTAATATGGAACGGGAAAAGGCGGGAAGAGCTTTTTTCTAACTTTTAGCGTTTCTATCAATGTGATAGCTTCTGAATTTAACATGCCTATCGAAATTCGTCAGAAAGGGGAAACATCAGTCGTAACACACAATACTTGTTTTCAACGGGTCTAACATTCATTCTCCAGCTCCTCCGCTGAAACTTCTAATTGTTTTTCATGTGAGACTTTAGACCAAGGTCAGACATACATTTGGTGTGTCTCTGAGTTGCGGTGCTTTCTTTTTTGTATTTTTTCTGAAAGATTAAATTAACTCAACTCTTCGATGGGCATTGGTCATATTTGAAATTGGTATCGGCAATGAATTAACTCAGATAAGACTGGTTATCAAACACACACACACAATATTTACAAGACAGGAATTTTTGTTAGATATATATATATAAAGACGAGAATAAGGTGACATTCAGTTTTAAGATTCATTAACGGAATCGTATTTCAGGTTACAAACGTCATGTTTTTTTAATATGTCTGACGGAAAGTAATTATCACTTTGACAATTATTATGGTGAAAGTGAACTATGCAATATATTTCATAGTTTGTTCCGTTTCATTGTGGACCTCAGCTTTGACCCTGTCTGATAGTACCTTGACGTTTTCGGAGAATTGTGTATCTACGTTAAAACATTCAGAAATTTCAACCGGTTTGTTTGTACCAAACATTCCATTTTATAATAACGTCAATTTTACTCGTAATGTTTCAACTGGAACACGACTGATGTTTACAAATAACGCCACCAACGTAACTCTCCTATTTGAAAAGTAAAGATGAAATTTTGAGAATGTTAAAAATTAAGGTACTACATGGAATGAATGTGCAAACAAATAATTCAATCACCAAATAAAAGAAAACAAAAATAAAAGGTTAAATATTTAAATATTTAAAAAAATAATTTCTTTTCTTCTTTTTTTCACTCCATGTTTTAAAGATTTTGATCTATTTATGATGTCCTTGTGAATTTGCCTTACAGAAAAGTAACATTCATTTAATGCAAAGTGTCTCTTTTCATTACTTAATTAAGATTCCAAAACCCATATAATTTTTTATCAGCAATCATTATTTTTTCCAAATACATAAACACAATTTACTGAGAAAGTATTTTATTAGTATAACAAGATATGAGCTAATGAAGTTAAAAGTGGTTAACCCAATTCAGCCGATTTGATAGATTCGATGTCAGGTAAAATGGATATTAAGTAAGATATGGAGACCACCGTGCATTACACAAACTTTAAAATTTTCTTATACAAATATGTGTTTTGTATGGATTGTTTCTTAGGGAAAGAGTAAAAAGTAATCACTATATCTACAAACATACAATAAATTATTAATTGAACAATTAGGAGAAAGGTTTAGTTGCTCAGGCAGACAGTTTCCTCTTGAATGTTCAATTTCAAAGGACAAGTACTCAAATTTATCTTAGCAAACTCCCAAGTCATCTTATCGAGTATCTTAGCTCAATTCCAAGATGAATTTCATTAATTCGATTTAGCAATTGCTAGGATTATATGCTAAGGTTTAAAAAAAGACATAATGTTTTGAAGATAAAGTACTTCTATGCTATCATGAAATGGCAACAATAAAATAAAACTGTACTACTATTTTGGAAATTTGACCTTCAGTAAGGGCTAAAAGACCCATTATATAAAACACCAGATCACAGGGATTAAGCAAATAACGACCCCTTAGGCAAATAAAAGTCTTAGTACATACATAGTGGATGATTGTTTGTGTTGTTCTGTTTTTATTATCTAAGAGCTGGCCTTGTTAATAGAAATTTTAGTTTATATTTTTACTTAATGTATACAAATAACTTGAGTTTATATGTGTAAATAAACATTTTAACTATTAAGACTTTAAACAGGTACATAGAACGACAATAACTTATAATCTCTGTTTAAACATATCCAGCTATAAAGAATGTTCTTAAAATTAGAGCATTCATTTTTCATATAATTTTGACTAATACTGAATGAATCGTTGCTCTATTACAAGCAATGTGTCAATAAAACAATTGAGTACAACAGTTAAACTGAATGCAAAAATTCAAGATTTCGGCTTACCTGAGCAGCTCTGAAATTTAAACTATACTCCTGCGATCTCTTTTTGGCATTGCCAGAGAGGTCATATATAAAACATCTATATGAAAATCTTTGAAACACTCGAGTCAAAGAGTTTTGGAATTTTTTATGAAGCGTTCCCTAGTATACTTATACAAAGGTTGTTCAAACTGTGCCCTGGCAATCACTATTAGCTCTACCCCAGGGTCAGGTGTAATAAAGTCATTATAGACAATTTAGACTTATAATTATAGTCAAACACTTTAGAGTCTTATATATATATATAATTAGCCAGTTGCAGTATAGTGCATATCAGGCAAAAACGGATCAGTAGCACTGCTATTTAGTACTTAACAAAAAGAGCCACAGGTTAAAAATGTAATAAGTATTAAGTAGAAGATTTTTATCCTATTCATTTTACATCGGTAAATTTGGAACCGGCGACGGCCTGATCATGAGTCCGGAGCTCCCGCCTCTCCTTTAGCACTGCTTTTTCTCCCACTGCTCCTAAATGTTTCACTGGAATGTGACCAATGATTAGCAAAAGGTACAGCGGGTCAATGGTTAGATGGAAATCAAGATAATCGCTCATTTATACGAGTGTGAATAAGTGGTATAATTATCTACACTCTATGAGTCTAAAAGCATAAAGCTTTGAGAAATTTTAATACAATCTAGTTTTTGAAAGATACATATTAAATAAAAAAAAAACAGAAAGTCAACAAATACTCACATCTTTACGTTATTTGCGTGAAGACTGCCTCTTTTATTATGTTATCAAACAGAACTACAGACGTATATATAACCAGGAAGTGTTTGTAAAAGCAGTCTGTGACAGATACATTAACCATTCAAAAGCTTGCCCAAACTGAACTTTTAAAATATAGATAAATGCTATTTTTTGTCTTAGCTTATTTGAAAATGCATTTGATCATTTGATTTTCATAGAACCATTACATATTTCAAAATACTGGAGAAATAATGGAATATACAGCCCTACGATTTTATTGTCTTATCTTACTCTATCAGATTTTGGGTAAGGTAAGACGTTTTTCCTTCTTTCTTTTCAAAACGCATGTTATCCGGTCAGTTGATTTTCACATACGTTATTATATTACGTATTCAATCAAGCTTGAGAAATTATGGAACATTTCACTCTCTTACTTTGTTCATAGTCATAAAATTTCGAACAAGGTAAAACGTTTGTATTTGTTGGTTTTTCCAAGACATTTAATCAGGCTAGATGATTTGTACAATACCAATACATGTTCAAACATACTGGAGAAATAATGGATATTCTACCCTCGGAATTTGTTTATTATCATGGTAAAAAGTTTGTCCTTTTTGGTTTTCCTAAGACTCTTGAGGCTAGTTGATTTGCATTATATTACAAACATGATAAAGAAATAATTAGATAATCCACTCTCTTAATTTGATCATAGTTATAATATTTCGAGTAAGGTAAAAAAACTCTCTTAATTTGATCATAGTTATAATATTTCGAGTAAGGTAAAAAAATGTCAGTTTGCTTGTTCTCTCTATTACATACTACTGCGTCAAACATATCTACTTTTCATTATGTACATAAAGTATGTTGTAGAGCATGTTTAAAATAGTAGTGTTATTTATCCAATTAAGATTTTGGATATTTTTCTTAACAGGAATCTTGCAAGTTCAATATATAAAGATAAATAACGTGACTAATGTTTGATTTGCAGTCATGCCGATTACTGTACTAACACTGCTTCACGAAGAACATGCAGAGGCTGGTGGGATAGGTGGGGCTGCGAGACAGTGTAAGTCATTGCTGTTGTAATGTGTTTTAAATATATTAGGCTCATTTATTTGTGCTACATCGTTTAAACGTTTCAATTGCTATTAAGTTAAAATTAATATTGCATAATGAACCATAAACTGAAATTCTTGCTTGCTGAGTACACCCGTTTTAAGTTATTACTTGAAATTATTTGAAATTTAAAAGTCTTCCACTTTCAAAAGTCTATAACGAAAGTTGTTGTTGTATAATGTTTGGGCAAAATTGTTACAAAAGAAAACTTTCCAAGTTTATATGTCCGAAGGAAACATTTTTATGCTCTCCGAAGGGAGAGCATATAGTCGCCGCCTTGTCCGTCCGTCCTTCCGTCCGTCCGTCATACTCTTGTCCTGAGAATAACTTGAAAAGTTCTGAAGGAATTTGATTGAAACTTGACACATTGATAGAGACCAGTAAGAGAAAGTGCAGTGTTTAAGAACCATAATTCTACCTTGCATAATTTTTTCAATTATTCCTCTTAAGTTAATAATGCTTGTCCGGAATATAACTCCTAAACTGTCCATGACATCTCATTGAAACTGACTAAGTTATAGAGACTAGTCAGAGAAAGTGCAGCGTTAAATAATCGTAACTCTAATTTACTTAATTTGTTTAATTATCTGCCTTTATAATACTTAATATTGCATTACCGTATATTAATTTGAAAAGTATTGAAGGAATTTGATTAAAACTTCACACAGTGATAGATACTTATAAGTGAAAGTGCACTGTTTAATAACTGTATATCTATTTTGCTTGATTTTTGAATTATCTCCCTAAATGATTCTTAAAATGTCACACTCTTGTCCGGGGAATAACTTGAAAAGTATTGAAGGCATTTGATTGAAACTTAACATATTGATAGAGACCAGTAAGAGAAAGTGCATTGTTTAAGAAACATAATTCTACCTTGCATATTTTTTTTAATTATCTCCCTTAAAGTAACAATGCTTGTCCGGAACATAACTCCTAAACTGTCCATGATATCTCATTGAAACTTCACACAGTCATACAGACTACCCTACATTTCTTATTTTATGCATTATCTCTCTTTATGATACTTAATTATGCTTGTCTGGAGAATAACTTCAAAACTACTTAAGGAATTTTACTAAAAATTCACACAGTGATAGTGAACAGTGGGTGGAAATGCAGTGTTTATGGGCCTTAATTCTACCTTGCTTAATGTTTTAGTTATCTCCCTTAATGTTAATTACAAAAGTTAAATAATGATTGTCTGGAGTATAACTTCTAAAGATACCTCATTATATCTTTATACAGTTATAGAGACTAGTGAGGGGAAGAGCAGTGTAAAAAAAAAACATTTTAGATTACTTTGTTTTTTTAATTATTTCCATTTATAATACCCAATAATGCTTGTTAGGAAAATAACGTGAAAAGTATTTAAGGAAAATTTAATAAAACTTCACACAGTTATAAAGACCAATAAGGGGAAATGCAGTGTTAAAGAACCATCACTTTACATCAGTTAGTTTTTTAATTATCTCTCTTTATAAAACACCATGGCAACTCCTAAATATAAAATTCTGTCAAACATTCACATATTAAACAAGTAGCAGGTAAATTTTGCATTAGATCAACTGTGTTAACAAATGTAGTTTTTTATACTGTAAATCCTCAAATATGTTTCAGCATGATTATCCTAACTATAACTTAAATGTATTTAATTTCACATGTCATTTAAATACCATTGATAGTACATTTCTTACTTTTCTGCCATTCTGGACAAAAATACTTCGGGGAGCATTATTTGGTTTTACAAATTTCTTGTTTTAAAATAAGATTTTCTTTACATTTTTCTTTTCAATTTCAAAGATGATGACAAAAAGTACTTATATTGCAGAATGATTTGATTTATTGGGGTTTATCGCAAGTTTTAATAGCTAAGGTCATATCCAGGCTGTCAGTCTACCTAACCAGTGTTTCTAAGTATCCCACCAGTTTACTAACAAATTTCTCCGCAAGTGCCTGGCTACTTCCTCCCTTGCTTCAGAGGTAAGATGCTCTACCGATTAAGGTAGCCGGGGCGGCATTGCAGAATGAAAAATTGGTTAATGTTAGGGTATTCTCTTTGAACCTGCTGAAATAACGAACCAGATTCAAAGCGGAATTCATAATTTTAAGATAACCTGATAACATCTGATATATATGGAAATATTATATTAACCATGCAAATTTTTGCACATGTAAATTGTTTATAGATCGTTCCAGAAATTAGTACCTCCCTGATTATCTCCCTTTGGTCCGCCATTAAGGGACTGCGCAGATTGAAGTAGTTTAATAATGCGGAGCTTATAAAAAGTCCCATTTTTCTATAGCTGTAATCTAATTATGACGTTGTATGTTAGGGAAACAGATTCATATAAACCACATGAAGCATTTATTATCGGCAAAGATCTATCCCATGGTCTTCTAACTGAAAAAAAGTATATTTGTAAATGATTTTTTTGGGCTGAAATTGCAATCTATTTAACTATTAAATAAATGACTTGTGATATTCTCCAGTAGACTTATTCTTTTTATTTTTTAAAATTTCCCAAAACACTCCTTTTAAGAATTGAATGCATCTGTCTTTAAAAAGTCTGACTAAAATGGAACAGTGATATAGGTGTCATAATAATTTTCCTTTTACAAGAAATATTCACAACAATAATGTTAAAAATAAGAAGAAGGAAAAGCAAACCTATTGTGTCTTGCAGCTTTTATTTTCTTTCTGCATACACAAACTCACATGTTGTACATATCAATACTTAACAAAAACAGATTTCCGAAATGCAAGAAAAAAAGAATAGAAAAAGGTCTTATGGCAATAGATGCTGAATTTCATACGGTCTTTAAATTCTTGCTTGTAAGAAAGAATATATATGCTTAATTTTCATAGAACAATCAGGAACAAACAAAACCCATGTTTTATAGCCTTCAGGCATTTTCTCAAGAGCAAATGTCGTTATTGAAGTGTTTTACTAATCAAGCAAGACCGACAATATCAATTAACGGTGACTTATCTAAACAAAAACAGTATGTCACCCCATATTACGTAACCACATTCCTTCACCACAGGACACCACGAAAGACAAAAGACAGTTTGATAATTAAAGAAGCGCTAAATAATGCATATTTATTGTCAAGTATTCTTTGAAACTGTATCAGAAAATAAAACAAGTCTATTTGAAATAGAGTGAACTTGCGGTTGATGGGCGAGATGTTTAATTTTCTCATTTTGTAAGCTTTCAGAGCTGTTCAAATAATTGAAATCATAGTTTCAACTTTCGAAAAGTAAAGCTGTGGTTTCAATATCATTTGTGCTGTACACAACTCAGGCTTCCATTTTGAACAGTCCTAGGTCTTTTTTCACAGTCTTGCATGCCTTAAAAAATTAAAGTTAAAAATATGTTCAAGTCAGGAATAAAACATACAAATAATAATAATATACAATAAAATGATGTTTATTCTGCAACAAAATTTTAAGGCAGTATGTCTGTCACCTTGAAATGTGCTTAAGTTATACAAAGCTACACAGAACTTAAGCATCACAGCAAGGTTAAACAGCCTTTAATGGCGGACGGTCACGTGACCTTCGTAATGGCGGCGGTCAATTTATCAATTATGGAATGGTCTATAGTACTCTTACGAACATGAAAGTCCGAAACAGAAAGATGCAATGCATCTTCGAGTACACATCCCAGAGCGAGAATCGAACCCCGATCTCCGGCGTGACACGGCAACGCTCTAACCACTGAGCCAAAGTATCGATTCCCTGACGCAATTGTCAGACGTTGTATTTTGAGCAGTACATTTTGGACACACTTTAAACGGACAGCAAAGCCTGCACTTCGAACATAAATGCACAGAAAGTATAATATATCTCTGTAAGATACAACCGCCTTAAGACAGACGCATGGTATTTTTCTTCTTTGGCTCCTTTAATTTATAAAGACAATAATTTGACAAAAAAAAAACAAAAAACAAAAACAAGAGGACCATGATGGCCCTAGATCGCTTACCTGAATATTTTGACTGTAGGTTTGCTCTTAAGCAGTATTTCATGTTTTAATTGAAAATATGTAAGTAATGTAAATATAAATACGTAAACATGTAAAATATCAGTCAATAAATACAGGCTCTATGACAAAAAGTAGAAATATCTATCATAAGCTATTGTGACCTTAACCCAGTGACCTCAAACCCTACCCAAGGTATATAGAATGCATGAAGGGAAAAGTTTGCCGTAGCTTCAAAACAAAAAAATAGGTCAAAAATATAGGTCATGCTATGATGTTTTTTGAAATCAGAACAAAAACTGTACACATGGTCCAAATTTCATTGCCATACCTCCAAAAACAAAAAAGTAGGTCAGTAGGTCAAAAATATAGGTCATGCGATGACATTTTTGAAATCAGAACAAAAACTGTGCAAATGGTCCAAATTTCATTGCCACAGCTCCAAAATCAAAAAGTAGGTCAGTAGGTCAAAAATATAGGTCATGCGATGACATTTTGGAAATCGGAACAAAAAACTGTACAGATGGTCCTAATTTCATTGCCATAGCTTCAAAAACAAAATGTAGGTCAGTAGGTCAAAAATATAGGTCATGCGATGATATTTTTGAAATCAGAACAAAAACTGTACACATAGTCCAAATTTCATTGTCATAGCCCCAAAAACAAATAGTAGGTCAGTAGGTTTAAAATATAGGTCATGCGATGACAATTTTTTTGAAATCAGAACAAAAAACTGTACACATGGTCCAAATTTCATTGCCATAGCTTCAAAAACAAAAAGGAGGTCAGTTGGATAAAAATATAGGTAATGCGATTACATTTCTGAAATCGAAACGAAAAACTGTGCACATGGTCCAAATTTCATAGCTGTAGCTAAAAAACAAAAAAGTAGGTCAGTAGGTCAAAAATATAGTTTATGCGAGGACATTTTTGAAGTTGGAACAAAAAACTGTACACATGGTCCAAATTAATTGCCATAGCTCCAAAAACAAAAAGTAGGCCAGTAGTTCAAAAATATAGGTCATGCGAGGACAATTTTGAAATCGGAACAAAAAACTGTACACATGGTCCAAATTTCATTGCCATAGCTCTAAAAACAAAAAGTAGGTCAGTAGGTCAAAAATATAGATCATGAAATGACGTTTTTGAAATCAGAACAAAAAACTGTATACATGGTCCAAATTTCATTGCCATAGCTAAAAAATCAAAAGGATGTCAGTAGGTCAAAAATATAGGTAATGCGAGGACATTTTTGAAATCAGAACAAAAAAATGTATACTTGGTCTAACTTTCATTGCTATAGCTCCAAAAACAAGATGAAGGTCAGTAGGTCAAAAATAAAGGCCATGCGATGACATTTTAAAAATCAAAACATAACACTGTGCACACGGTCCAAATTTCATTGCTGTGCCTAAAAACAAAAAGTAGGTCAGTAGGTCAAAAATATAGGTCAGGGAAAAATGTTTTTGAAACCATCTTGAAAAGAAGTACAAATGGTCCAAATTTAATTACCATAGCAAAAAACAAAAAATCAGATAAACATTATTGGGCCGGGGACGTGGAGTGACCCCTACGGGATGGGGGATGACACCACTGTGGTCACGGTACATACTACCAAATATCTAAGCTCCAGGCCTTGCAGTTTGTGACAAGAAGATTGTTAAAAGTTTTTTGCCATATAACTCTATGTAAAACATTTGACCTCATGGGCGGGGCCAGTTTTGACCCAGGGGCCATAATTTGAACAATCTTGGTAGAGGTCTACTAGGTGATGCTCAACACCAAATATCTAAGCTCCATGCCTCGCGGTTTCTGACAAGAAGATTTTTAAAATTTTCCCTATATAACTCTCTGTAAATCGAGTGACCCCCAGGTCAGGGCCAGTTCTGACCCCAGGGTCATAATTTGAACAATCTTTGTCCACTAGATGATGCCTCATACCAAATATCTAAGCTATCTAAGCTTTAATGTTTTCCTCTATAAGCCTATGAAAAATCAATTGACCCTCCCCCGGGCGGGGTCAAATTTGACCCCAGGGGCATAAGTTGAACAAACTTGATAGAGGTCTACTAGACAATGCTACATACCAAATCTTAAGGCTCAATGCTTTGTGGTTTCAGACAAGAAGATTTTCAAAGTTTTTCCTTTAAGTTGCCATAGCAACCAGAGTTCTTGATGGAATTGAATTCTTTGAACAACTTTGGTAGAGCTTCATGCAAGGAATATCCCAGGCATGTTTCATCAATGTTGGCTGAGCGGTTTAGGAAGAGATGTTGTTTAAGTCAAATTGTTGACGACGCACGACGCACGCCGACGCACGCCGGACATTCAACGATCCCAAAAGCTCACCCTGAGCAGGCTCAGGTGAGCTAAAAAGAACACTAAACCTGTTGGTAACTTTTGTTCAAGGGTCATGTCTTCACGGAAGCAACAGTTTCTACTCGTACGATTTTTGTATAGATCAGGAGTCCGAATTGCTAATATAATAGCAGAACCTTTTTATTTCAGAAAGAACAGAATGGGACTATGTTTTTTTTTTAAATTTAGGCCTCATATTTCGGATACACACCTTTAAAGTATTTGATTCAATCACCTGTATTTATTCCTCCCAAGTTGTGTACATTCAAGGAATCCATAAATTTAACAGTACAGCTTACAATAATTATGATTAGGACATGAAATAGGTTATAACCAACACCTCTACAGGTTTCCATACTACTCAAAATTTAATAGGGATCACTTTTTATTTCTTAAATATCTTTTTAATGATAACCTCAAGAAAACTGATTTTTGTAGTACACATGTAGTTTATTCATATGACAAAGCCGACCTGTCCAGCAGATTTTGATTGTTTACCTGTACATGGCTTGAGATGCACCTCCGGCATGTACCTTCATGTACACATCCGTTTTATTCAAACTTCGCTTGTGCATGGTAACGTTTATATCGAACCTAGCACTGATATGGCAAATCTACGGCAAAGAAGGCGTATTAACGGTAGGAGATGAATAGGAAGGGATGCTTGAGGCTGGGCGTTCCCAACGGCACGTGTCCTTGGGGTGTCCCAGAGCACTGTTGCCAGGATGTGGCGACGGTTTCAAACTTACGGGTATGTCACGCATGGCAAGGGCGTGAGAAGTCCACAACTCAGTGTGAGGACCGGTTTATTGTCTTTCAAGCGCGACGTAGGCGCTTTGTTACCGCTACTGCCCTCCAAAATGACTTCCAGAATGCCACTGGCGTAAGACTTTCCACTGAAACCATCAGGGACCGTCACCATACAGCTGGCATGAGGGCTAGAAGGCCAGCAATCCGAATCCCATTGACGACAAACCACATCTAGGCACGTCTTCAATGGGCCCGCGATCACGCCAGCTGGACGCTGCATGACTGGAACCCAGTGCTGTTCACTGACGAGTCTAGATTTTTTGTGGACTTCACTGATATGCAAGTGCGGGTATGGAGATCCGCCAATGAGCGTGTGGCACCCGTATGTGTTGCTACCCATGACCGTCATGGCGGTGGCTCGGTCATGGTGTAGGCGGGCATTAGCATGCAGGGAAGAATGGACCTGCACATTGTTCAAAAAGGCACATTGACGGCTGTACGATACATCAATGAGATCTTAGATATGTACGTTCGTCCGTACGCTGGTGCTATACGCCCTGAGTTCATTTTAATGGATGACAACGCCCGGCCTCACAGGGAAAGGGTCACCGACGAGTAACTGGAGCAGCAGCCATAGAGAGAGTGGACTGGCCAGCAAGGTCTCCAGACTTCAATCCAAAAGAGCACGCCTGGGACATGTTGCAGACTGCAATATCTTCTCTCCCAGTCCAGCCAACCACGGTTTCTGGGCTACAGCAGGCCCTTTTGGACGGGTGGGCTCGACTCCCACAACAAAGCATCCGGAGACTCATTAGCAGCATGAGAAGGCGGTGCAGAGAAGTCATCCGGGCAAACGGACACCACACGCGATATTAAGGCAAAATTCAGGCCATAGACTTGATTTTACCAAAATGTTCCATTTCATCTCCTGTCTGTGTTATCCTAAATTCGTGCCCCTCCCACGGCTCAGCCTCTGTCACGCTTCAACGGTTTACAGACTTACTCACATTTTTTAGTACCAAACTGTTGTCATATGAACATATTTTCAGAATCACAGCAAAAAATGTAACCTTATAACATTATGTAGTAAATATACACATTCTTATAAGTGATCCCTATGAAATTTTGAGTATTATATATTCTGGCGATTAAAATATACCTTGATAAAATGTGTTTCACCTCGGCAAAACTACATAAGCAATTGGAAAAAAAGATGATCATAAAGTTTTAAGACTTTTTCAAGTTATAGAACCATCATCGTAATACACTCACTGAGCAGAAAATTTTATACATTTTGACTGACTCAAAGATGCGCCGACGATGAAAAAAAAGAAAATGTTTATACATCTTGTAATTCCTGCTGTAATTGTGAAGAAGATGTCTAAACTAAGTTACGGACTTTTTTTTGTTACAGAAAAACATCAATGTATAAAGTTTTACACACGTATCGGTAAAAAATTTACGCCGTTAGATACTTTAATTTTAATACTAATTTTGATGAAACTTTTTTAAAAGTGGCACAGTGGTGTAGATCGGCGCCCTTTATTTTACTGACCGAGAGGTCATGGGTTCGAATCCTGGTTAAGTCAAAACTGTTTTTTTCTTTTTTTTTCATGGTGTATAGAAGAATTTAGTTTGCATTTAGTGGTCTGATTATGTTGACTGCAGGATTTTATGTTGAATTGTTTATGCTGTATGTTTTTGTTTTGTTTTTTTTTTTGTTAGAATATTTAAGCTTTACGCTGAATATGAACAGTCATGGAAGAATATTACATTAAATAGACAAACAAAACAATATTAAATAGGTGACATACATTTTATTTTTAGTTTATTGTGTATACTGAAGAATTACTTTGTCACTTGCATGATAAAGAATGAAGTAAACATTGTAGATAATAACATTTTATCTTTTTTTTCTTTTTCTGTGTTAGATATCAACTTTTCAATTCTGGACATTACAGACAATCAATTGGTAACCTTAATTAAATGCAATATTTCTTAAAAAATATTCATTACATAATTATGAAATGAGAAATAAAAAAAAAGCAACTGAACATAAACTTTTGAGGACAAAATTTCATTTCAGTTTCAGAAACGACTGTTTTGCAAATCTTTATTAAACAAAAAAAAAAGATTTTACATGTGGTAACCTTGTCAGAATGTCCTGACAAAATATGAGATATCGTAATATTATAAAATTTTGGAGTAAAATCTTACATTCATATTAAAACAGATTTATTAAGAAAGTGCACCTAATGTTGAGGCAATATATTCTTGATAGTCCAAATAAAAAATAAATAAATAAACTGGTGTTCTTTACGTTTACGTGTGCCATCGCATCGGCTATGTATAGAGACTGGTAGGGGGATAAAACCCAATAGTAGCTCCTTAAATGAAAGAAAATGTAATCAGTGTAATAAAATTGAAGATGAACATCATTTTGTATTATAATGTTTAAGCATATTGATTTAAGGAACTGATAACATGTGTAAAAGAAATGTCATTAAAAAGCTCGCAAATACGTAGATAAACCTTTTGCTTTAAGCAAAAAGTTAACAAAAAGCTATATACAAGTCTGTGATGCAAATAGTGGATAAGGTTGACATACATACTCGTTGTCATACGTTCAATACTAACAATTAGTTTTCAAACCAACTATCCAAGAAAGATCGGTCATGGTATTTTCCTCCAAGCACTGTTAATCGATGACACCAAGTATAACCTCGTAATTTCGAAATGTATACGAAGTTTCATACTTGCTTTCTTTAAATTTATCATTAGTATATTTGACAAAAATAATATTAGTGGTTAACTTTTATATTTACGCATATCTATGCAATAAACTAATTTAAAAGTGCAAAATCTTAAACACTATAGCTATGGAAAGTAAACGATATAAAAATCTAGAAAATGTGAAAGACTTGTATGTTAATATATTTACTTAGTATTGTTCAACATTGTAGTTGCTGGTTATTTTTTCATTTAAAAGGATAGTCGCACTAACTTTAGATGCTTAAATGTCTCTCGGCAGATGTTACAAGTAACCAGGTCGCAGATGTCTACTTTATGGTGAAAATTATTTCAATTTTATTACTAGTTACTAGTGAGTGTATTGCTGACTAATTATTTTTTCACAAGCTATATGATTTTTTAAAAACAAAACAAGGTAAAACTTAATGCAAGGTTTAGGGCAGAACAAAAAGATCCGCGTGAGCCGTTTCAAACAAGCCAGAGTATGCTACCGCTCTGACGCTGAAACGGACACTAACTCCCGTATCAGGGACGTCACGTGTGTCTAGAACAATTTCTATCTTTGTGTCAATTGTCTCTCGCCACTGTACAAGATTCCCTTCACCACCTTCCGCGAGTCTTGCTGAAACTTCGTAGTACATTGGATCGGTTGCATTGAACACATTATCCCAAGACGCCATGGCAACTGAGGAACTTTTGATCCATTTGGTCTGAATGATTGCACCTGGAATTTGAAAGGAATTTTAATGCTGGTGTTACCGTAAAAATATGTTTTACAGTGCTGTTATAATTTCATGTGTCATTTTTAATGAAGATTAAAACATCAGATTTTTTATAAGAACGTTGATAGTAATGATATTTTTGATGGATAATAATCACTGTCTTATCAATTTAAGTTTAAACGTGTCAAAGGAAAAGCGTTAAAAATATTATGATAACTAGAATGACATAGTATGCCTTAATATCTTATGATAGGTTGCATGTCTTTTACTTTTTTTCGTATTAAAGAACACTGCGAACCTGTAAGTGTTGGTGGATGTGTAACTAATGTAAACTGTGAAGATCGCTTCTGGCTGTACATTTTCACCTCATTAATACCAGTTACTGATACAGTGTACTCGCCATCGTCCAACGATAGGCCAGTGAAACTAGCGTAACTGTATCCTGATGACAAACTTTCTACTATTTCAGATATGGACGTGTATTCTCCATCTAACGCAATCTGAAAAAATATGACAAAACATTGTAGCATTATTATAAAAAGACATGATTAATATAAACAAAATGAGTATATCTATATCTTGTACATTAATAGAATCTATTTTTGGGGGTTGTTGAAGATCGGGATATCCAAACCCTCAGTTGACCGCCCCCAATGACTGATTATTTTTCCCACTAATTCACTCATGGAACAAAAATACTTACAAACGCAAAAAAATGAAACTCTGTTTTATGTGTATTCATTCCTGTGAACCGCATAACAACCAAATTTCCAATACACAATATTCAACATGGCGGAAACACGTTTCACCGATTCAAGTAAAAGTGGATTAAAAATAAACGTATTACGTAGGTTTAAACATCGGGAATGACTAAAGTTGATGGAATGGAATGATTTAAATGCAAATTAATCAGAGAACATGTGATTTAAATTGTAAACACAGATAAAGTTAAAATGTCAACGCTCAAACTTGAATGAGATAATACAAAAAGTAGTTAGCATTCTAAAGCCATTCAAGATAAGCCCATGTAAGATAAGATTTTCCACCACGGCTATTTTTAGTAACATTTTCGAATTTGTCTGTCTAATTAGTGAGAAACTCCACTGCTTCAAAAAGTAATATGATATCAGAATTGTAGCGAGACCATTATTTTAATACTTTTTATCGATGTTAAGACACTGACACGGCACCGATGTCATTAAATGTCACGGTTTGATTCCTTAAATTATACTTAAATAGCGTTTGTGTAATGATGTCATTCTGGTAAGGTTTTTAATTTATTACAGAAACTGAATATTCCCTCAGTGATAATTAGATCTGCCTATGGTTTCTTGACTATCTTTGCAAGTTTACATGCATTTAATTACATGCTTCAAAATAGTACTCGTTATTATCTGCAGATCGGTAAGTTATGGGATTATATTTAACGTTTTGATAGTGGGGATGTTCGTCAGAAGCATAATTGTATCAAACATTTCAATCTTGCTATTTTAGTATATTCTTTATGGCGCAGTCGATACACCTTTGTAATGGGTCATACCAAGTAACTTTCAACACCTTCTTCAGATTTAAATCCAGTCCATCGGAATCGTATTTCCGTATTGTTGCCATGGTAGTGACCTCGAGACTCGTATTGTGTTGCTGATATTGTCAGAAGTTCTAAAATGACGGAATCAGCTGAAGGTGGTGCCTCTATCATTGTTACCCCATCAGAAGAACATGTGTGTGTCAAACTAGCACCATTTGTACATCGAACGGTGATAAAAATCTTTCCGTCAGGTTTATTTTGAAATACTTTTGTAGCATTGTTTTGACCTGAGCCGACTTTCACAAAGTCTTGAATTGAAGAATCACTTATGGATGTCCCTGACAGAACAATGAATGTTAAAAAAGATGGTCAATGAACAATGCAACAGAATAATATATATTTATATAAAGTATGGGGAGTGAGTAATGCTGGTTAATAAAGTTACTGATTTAAGTTGAATCGCTCCTGAGTATAACAAACAAGCAATCAGTCATGTAGATGTAGATCTTCTTTATTTGAAAATAACCTCTTTCCTCACTTTTAGAACAAAATATTGCAATATTGATTTGATTAAGATCAGTATGAAATTTTTCTGCGAACTTTTGTAAAAAAAAAATATTATATTCGACCTCTTTAGAAGATCATTGTGACATATTTGCAAATTTGGACACATCATTGCAGTTGGATACATTAGAAATCAAGATAAAGGTGTCTTACCTATACCCCAGAAGCATTCATCAATTCCGGATTCAGGATCTGATATATCCCAGTGGAAATCTAGTTTCAGACCTCTTACAAAATCTACGTCTTGTCCTTCAGTATAAGTTTATATAACTTGAAGGTTACAAAAGCAATAACATTGTGAAATGATAAGTGTAATATAGATTAATAAAAAAGCTAAGACATATAAATCATAATGATTTACAAAAAATTTATATGACTCTAAACCGGGTATCCAAAACATTCAATAAGAAATATGTCTTCGGAAAAGTGTAATCAAAACAAAACAAAATAAAGACATGTTAATCTTGTTGACACAAAATGTTCTTAATGCATAACTTGTTGACACATAAATCATGTAACTTAAAGATTTTATAGATAATCACTTACCCAATACAGGACCATCATTGACATAATTACATTCTGGACGTGTTAGGTCTATCAGTATAGGGTCCGAGTAGCTGACTGTCCGCAGACCTGCCGCATTGACCGCAACAACAGTGATATATACTTCTGTATTGTGTTCAAGCCTAAGTGTACTGTTACTAGCAAACGTTCTCCTGCCAACACTTGTATAAGTCTGCAACTGAGTTCCACCAAGAACAGTTCCTACATACGATAAAAACATCTCTACTTTTTTTCCTTAAAAAACTTAACAGTTTCATTATGCTTTCTGAGATTTAAGGGAATGAACGAAGATCCTGAAAAATATAATAATCTTATTAAGATCCTATAACGGTAAAAGTAATACATTTATTACTAGTTTCTTTTCTCATTCGTTTCACGCGTTTCAGTTAATATATGCATCACTTTAATTTCGATACTAAGGTAGTATGTATTCTGAGCCAAACAGACGGAATGTTTTAATTTCCATTTACCTACTGCCCACATATACCCTAGGATGTCTGTTTCCGGATCAGTGAAAGACCAGTCAGCATGTATGGAAGACCAATCATGAACAAAAACTGTATGTGAGTTTACATGGCCCTCTGCGTCGTCAATCTCAGTATCTGAGACCTCACATAGCTGAAACTCAATACCATCGACAGCAAAAGCTAGATGTTGCTTCACAGTTCCAAATTCAACTGTAGTTGTGTTTGTGTCAAGGTGGAAAAAGAACACATGTTTCTGCCAAGCGTAGGTATTTGAGTTCGGTTTGTTGTACATCATGAAGACATGCCTTTCTCTGTTCACTTCAGTGTACCCTTCGATGGCAGATAAATGAAGCTTTTTTGATGGTATTGTTGATGTGTGAAAGGTTAATCTATATTTTCCATGCATCACTGTATCAACATTTTGCGATATGGAGCCTTGAAGATGGAGCTTTGTCCCACCGTGCTGTGCCATATTTGAATCCACGAGAGAAACACAGGTATGGCGTGAAAGAGTCCACATGGAGTCAGACATGTTATCACAGATAGTATAATTGTCATTAGTATGAATGATGTTTTCAAAGGACGAGTCCATTAGGATATTTGGTTGACATTCTATGTTCTTTGATCTTACTGGTGCCGTTGTGTCTATTACAACGCCATTTGAAGAAACAAGCTGAGACGCATGACCTACAACATCTCTGGCTCTGACTTCACCCCTTACAAGTCCACCTTAACAGAAGGTAACAAAATATAATGGCATTTACTTCTATACCTTAAACAGGTACTTCTGTCAAAAAGATTGCAATGTACTTACTTTTCAATATCAATGGTAAATTAAAGCCAGTACAGTTACGTTTATTGTGTATTTTATTTAGTATAGTTTAAAATTAATACAGATAGATAAACATTTGCGCGATCTAACTAGCTATCAGGAAATATGTACACTTGTTCTAAATCTCACTACTTCATTACTCTCTCTGATGTTTGAAAGATACCAATTATTCTCAAAAGATTCTTCTCATTGATGTTTAGACGTTAAAGCCAGTTTTTTTAACAATATAGTTCAGCTTAATGTTTTTTCTTTTTAATTCCAAAAATATCCATTATAAATGAAAATAACTTGAGAAAATGACAGCCTGGTTAAAAAGATATTTACCTTGTTCAAGCTCGTTTTTGGGATAATACTGAATGCGTGTTGCAATACCGACTGGTGACAGTGGTTTGACATTGCAAGCTCCCTTCACTTCTCCAGAAGATATACAATATTCATAGGTTTCAATGCCGGCGCCAATATCTGAGAAACCATGCCAGAATGACTTTACGCTTTTTGTGTCATTTGTAGCATGTTTGTCCCATAAAACTAAAAAAAAAACGCACAAAGAAACAAATATCTCACCCTGCGCTGTTTCAAACGGTGCATTTAACATAAAAGTACATACATGTTTTTTATGTTATGTAAATATATAAATATCCAACTTTTTTCTGTGGTCTGGTAGCCAGACATACCGATTATATATTTATTTATTTATTTATGTTTATAATTGATAACGTGCATAGTTGAGCTTCCAGTTGATTTGATTTGAATGTGTGTCATCTTATTCCTAAAAGGGTAATGTCAAAACATAATGAATGAAAGGTAATATTTAATGTAAAAAAAATGTGGAAATAAACGTTACTACGCATTTTGCATCTATACCTAAAACTAGCATGTTTTCACGGGTGTATCCATGAGATTACTTTGTTTCTGACTTATGTTTAGTTGAGAAAATTATAAGATTCCACAGCAAGAAGACATTTTACACAGATCTAACTAAACTAGCTTTATATAAGAAAATGAATGTTGTATTACATACCGAGACCGTCCATGACTATTCCAGGCGATGGTGGTTCTAGATCTAACATGAAACCATCTGAGACCTCGGTTGTATGGAGTCCTGCTAAGTTAAAGGCTTGCACGACAGTAAAATACTTAGTGTTCTCTTCATAATTCAGTCCTGTTATATTTACTGAGGTCACAGACGGCAGCAGATCCTCTGATACAGTGTGAAGATCATGACCTTTCGTGTAAAAAAAAATAGTTCGATTTCAAGGAAATTATCCTTACTGTTCAAGAATTAAATTTACACATACATGACTTTTGACTCTGGGATAAGCTTTTGCTAGAAAGTAATGATCTTATCAGCAAAAATCTTATATTCTCCTTTCATTACGAATTCATGTCTTTAGAAATATGCCCTTAGCTATGTGATATCGACAACGCGCCCCTCCCCCCCGCCGCACCCCCTAAAAAAAACACACACACACACACACACATAAAAGAAAAAAAACAACACTTATTTCATTCATAACGGTAACAGTGGAATTCTGTTACTTATGTTTAGATATTATAATTCGAATAGTTTTGAACTAACTGTACATGTGAAATAAACAAAAACAATCACCTCCAGGATGGGTGCTAATATATAAATGGTATTTCGATAAGCTGCCACCAAACTTTCCAGACCAATCTGCATATACCGGTGTTTTCCTTGTTATAAAATCGAGATCTTTTGTTCCCCTTTGTATCACCTCCTTTACACTTCTTCCTTTAATGACTATTGACAGTGGGGGCGTATGGAATATCGTTACACCTTTGCTTTTAAACACTGCAAATGTATCACTGTCGTACCAGGCACGTACAAAAACAGAATATGTTTTGTGTTCTTCTAGCACTTTTCTACCTGTAAGAGAAAAAACAAATATTGGTGTGTTCTCTATCTTTTGACTTTTCAACAATTCTGGAAGCTTGTTTAATGTGACTGTTGATGACTTCTGATTGCAATTACAGTTCGATCAGGTTCATTTACAACTGTATAAATTTGAACAAGCACTTTCGAATAAAAGATCACCACATGAAGGAAATGAACATTTAGAAAAGCGTGTTCTTATTCATTTAGTTAACTTCCGGTCACTGGGTTGATATAATTTTTCTAGTTTGAAATAAATATATTCGTAAGGCACAGCATATACAACAATAGCACTGCAAGACGGAGCAAAATATGTTCGTCAATTGAGCTATTTGTTTCAAAAACATCTATCCACCTATGAAGTTTCAAGTCAGTAGCTTTGATAATGTAAGAGTATGGTCCAGACAAACATCAAGTACGAAACTTGAACTAAGGAGAATAACTCCAAAATCATGAAGTGTACAGTGACGGTTCTTGTGCACTGCACCCCGTCTCAATAAGATCTATACACCTTTAAAGATTCAAGTCAATAGCTTTGATAACGTAGGAGTTATGCTCCGGACAAGAAAATTAAACAAAGGGGCATGATTCCAAAATCAAGAAGTACAGAGTTACGTTTTTTTGTGCATTGCACTTTGTCTCAATAAGACCTATATATGTATAAAGTTTCAAGTCAATAGCTTTGATAATGTAGTAATTATGCTCCGGACAAGAAAATGAAACAAAAGGGAATAACTCTAAAAATCAAGAAGTGCAGAATAATAGTAGTTGTGCCGTGCACTCCGTCTCAATAAGATCTATCCACCTATGAAGTTTCAAGTCACTAGCTTTGATTGTGTTGGAGTTATGTTCCGGACAAGAAAAAATAAAACAAAGAGGAATAACTCCAAAATTGAGAAGTGCAGAATAATAATTCTTGTACCGTGCACTCTGCCTCAATGATAACTATCCACCTGTGAAGTTACAAGTTAATAGCTTTGATAGTGTTGGGGTTATGCTCCGGACAAGAAAATGAAACAAAGTCGAATAGCCATAAAATCATGACGTGCAGAGTGATTGTTCTTGTGCAGTGCACTCTGTCTTAATTACATGTACATGTATCCACCTATGAACTTTCAAGTCACTAGCTTTGATAGTGTTGGAGTCATGCTCCTGACAAGAAAATAAGCAAAGGGGTATAACTCTTAAATCAAGAAGTGTAGAGTGATTGTTCTTGTGCACTGCACTCTGCCTCAATAAGATCTATCCACCTATGAAGTTTCAGGTCAATAGCTTTGGTGGTGTAGGAATTATGCTACGGACAAACATCAGGACGCCGTCCATCCGCCCACCATGGGTGATCCCATGAGACGTCCTGTCTTCGACGGGCGTATAAAAAGCATTACCTCTGTCAAGGGTAAACACACAATGCATGTCCAGTCCTGACACATACCACACTTTCTCTTTTGCAGTATCAAATACACCAGTAGGGGTGTCGTGGTGACTCTCTCCAACACTCCATTCGTACCTGCATGATAAATGTTGTCAATCTTAAATTTTAACACGAGTTATTTCCAAAAAGCTCAATTATTTCCAGTATTCAACATAGAAAATTATTGTGGGCAATGTTAGATAAAAAAACTGTAGCAAGATTACAATTTATAATAAAAATATTTGGCCGTTATTTCACGTTGTTTATACGACGCATGTATAAAAAATAAATAAAACAAAATGTTACTGACATATTGTATTAGTTAAGTCGATACACATCTGACAAACCACACAACTTAAAAAATATGGCGTAGTAACGTAAATCAATAAATTATGTCACTGTCTTCCATAGAAACCTTGCTACACAAATCCATTGTAGTTGCAGGTACTTGAATGTAGAAATTTACACAAAATACCTGTGGTTTATCTGATTCAATTTGACGAGGTTACTGATTGCTGAATAGTACATTTTCGTATACGGCGTCTACATTTCAATGCTATGATGAAATTATTTTGACCGCTTTTTCGGATATTTGCAAAAAGTATTTCTTTTGACTTTTTTATCGCATCCACGGAAGTTCTGTGATGCCTTTAAGAACAGTTTTGTTTAGTTGTAAATTTAAAGGAGATCAGAATAGTACTTAAGAAAGAAACCGTCCTCGCAGACGTTGTTCAAGCATAAAAAAGAATAACAAAAACAACAACAACAACAAAAACCCGCCACTCGTTAATGGTATAAAAGTATAAAAGAAGAATTTGCAAATAGAAGAAAAAACAAAAAAAGAAGGTATTTCATGTCAATGACGTTAACTGTAATGGCCTCGTTGCAAAGGAGAAAAACACAATTTCCAAAAAAGTACTTATTCTGTAAAAAAATCTTACGTTATAAACGCCCTATAACTTTTAGAAAGGCATAGAGCATATTCATGACAATATGTCTACCTTCAAAAGTCAAACTGTACAATATTCATAAAAAGAAGAAGTCGTTTAGGTTGAGTATCTACCTTTTCTCCAGAACTAAGTAAAATGTTCTTAATTCTATTGCTAATTTTAATGCCGGCAGTTTAACAGTGCAACTAGTTTATCTTAACAGTATAAAAAAGCGAGACTACCGTGCCACTGTTACGTCTCCGAGTGTGTTTCTGAGCAGATGGAATAACTTGAAAGGGTGACGTGAACTATTTCCGTATCCATATGACAATTTAACAAACAATGACACTGACAGATTTTTTAATCACCTACGGGTAGTTCAACTACAGACTTTGCAAGTATTGTTCCATAGAAATACTGCATATAAGCATATAATTCACGAACGTACATATTGATGTTTAGGCAGCACACAAGTAAACAAACTATCTTATTCGATTTAAATATCTAAAATTTCTCATTCATCATTTTCATATACAGTGGCTATACTACATTTACAAATTCTAGGGCATTACTTGCAGTGACGTGAACAACAATTTTACGATGGGTTCAAAGATTTCCCTAGGGGTCAAAAAAGAACTCAAGACAGTTACCGTCAAAACAAACCCTTTCTTGCATGACAAAGGGAAACATAGCTGTTGTTAGGGTATGACAGAAGAAGATGGTCGATCTACTATTTCCCTTTGCAGGTCATACTATATGAGTTCAAGAACGGACTGGTAACTATATAACAGTAAGGCCACTGGTTATGTAGTATTTGTTTTTGTTTTTAGAGAATGCCGTGAGCGGATAACGTTGCGACACTTTTAAAGAGTGTTTCAATTCAGAGGTGATAATATGAATGACTGTGTATTTTTTCTTGATGCAATTTAGAATTTAGGCTTTCAAATCAAGTTTACCTAATTTATTGATTCACTGTGTAAATGACAAAGAATATAAGTTAAGGCAAATCGCCAAGCTATCTTTTTTATGTTATACCCAACTGTTATATGCGTCTTATAATTGATAGAATCAAATTTCTTATTGTTAAATAACAGCTTTTAGTACCTAGAATAATTTCTACAACAGAATTATTACCAAAGTGGTTTAGAGCCACTACTGCTTTTAATTCTCCATTTCCCGCCCAGCAATGTGTTAACTGGTGAGTGGTTTAGAGTGGCATAATTTTGCGGGAATCTCAGATCAAGATAGTCCTTAACTTCAATAATGGCCCTGTCAGTGTTATCTGGAAAGTAGGATTATCGATAACTTAATTTAGAAAATTTGATTATATATAAAACTATCAAATACTTCCAAAATGCTTTACCCTCGACCAGATATTTCAATTAAACAAAGTCGTTAATTTGCTTAGCTAATATAAATTACTTCACGACAAATGCTTTAAAAAATAAAAGTAAGATCCCTTACTTTCCAGACTTATATCATTGCAATGTCTATCAGTATGGCACAATGATCCATGTGGTGCGCATACACAATGTCCGAGACAGGAAAAACTGTCGCATCTTCGCACGAGTTCCATAATGCCTCCGAACAAAAGGTTGAACTGCGAATGCACCACTGGGCTAGAGAGTCCTACCTAAGATATTGGTTAAAAAAAGCTTTGATAAACAATGGCAAGCTATATTCTTAAAATTTATAACTTTCTATCTTGTTTCAGCATATTACATGTATCTATGATAACAACAATGGCATGTGTGTAAACTTTTGTGTAGCTGTATGAATATACAGAACTGAAAAGTTAGGTTAGTTAGTTGAAACCTATTTATTTTACATTTACGTGGGCACAAATTCTGGCAAAGGATACTATTTCCGCACGGTGACTTCTTCCTGGATTCAAACCAGTTCTCGCACCGAAATGTTGCTGGCTGACTGACTAAATTGTAAAATTAATAATTGTATGTCTTACGTGATTCTTTGCTGTCACACTAATAAAAACTGTTTTGTTTTCACTCAGTCTTTGTGTACGGAATTTGAAAGTTTGTACCATGCCATCTTCATGGAAGGAAGCATTCGAGTCATGGTGTACAACAATAGGTGCATGTGGAATCTATTAGAAACAAACAAGTGTACTCATGTCATAAAGGGCTGTATGTATAAAAAAAGGTAGACAACATATTTCGTTACATTAGATTTATAAGATAATTTTACAGACGAAGATAATGTTCACATGATGTCACTCTGCATATCGAACAACTGAATAATTTCACGGGGAAAAACTGAGATGCTTTAAAACATTTGTATATTTTTTTTATCTTTTCAAGACATTTCGTATTTTAAAAGCGATTATTCCACTTATCTTTTTTTGTATAAATAAGTTCATTAAAACAGTAAACAATGAAGTGATGAATTACTCATATATGACGAACTGTAAACAGTATTTCTGTTCAAGCTTTTAGCATGGTAGTTCTTATACATTTTCCATTACTCTAATATTGTGTCAGAGTGATAAAAATAAATCAGCAATTAAAAAAAATGTATGTATAGAAATCATAAATTCCGCAAAACATGTGTACTATACATGTATTAAACTAAACCTTATAGCACGGTTCAAAATCTTTCAGATTCAATATCCAAGTGTTTAATACTTGGATGAAGATCGATGCAAGTTCAAACAAAATGATTCTTAATCAAAGGTAAAAGAAAAGAATTTCATGTAATACTGCCGAGTCTGCTATTTTGTAAGCATATTGCTGCATCATTTTGAGCATTATATGACCTAAATTAATAATGTAAAAATACACTGCCTTGTGCTAATAGGATGAACAAGGTATGTGTGGTTCATGAATGACTTTTAAATGATGCAAGATGGGACACGTGCAATTTATATCAAGATATGGTTCATTTTGAAACTGAAGGCACGGACCTCATTTAAGTCGTTTCCCATATACTGACTTCCTATGTTCACAGTGTACGTTTCAATATCAGAATGTATATCTTCGAAGCCTAGCCAGGCAAGATTTATAGATATAGTTGTCCATGTCATCCAATCTTCAGGTTGTCGATCTAAAGTGGCGGCATGATCTGTATTGATTGCAAAGGTGCCTAAAAGGATATTTACATAACAACTTGAAGATCATTAACGCATTTTTTAACACATTTCAATTGTATCTTATCGTATCTTAAAGTATCGTATTATGTCATGACAAATAATATTGTTTTGACTAATCTTCTATTGCAAAACTTGTTTTTCTGGCAATGCCAGACAAATAAACTATTTTTGGTGAATGCATATATTGCTCTTAATGATACTTAATGAAAAACTCATGTTCATACAAAGGGTTACCTGGTGTTGGTCTTGTACTGTCGACCAAGATGTCCCTTAGTATGGATGTAGCGCAGAGTTTTGCACCATTGCAAGAAATCAATTTAATACAGTAATAGCTTCCATCATGAAAATCTAAGTCCGTAAATGTGTAGTCCCTGACAATTCCTTCAATCTGTCGTTAGAAAAACATAAACACTTCAAATAACTCTTCCTACACATATCACTTGTTAAAATTAAAATTATTTATACAATCATTTATTTCATAGAAGGCAGTTATATTAACAAAACGAATTATTTGCTCTCACCCTTATTGAGGATAGATTAAAGTCACCGCCAATGTGAGATGAAATGGATAAATGCTGACTTTCTATGAAGGACTCGTTGTCATTCACTTCCCAGTAAACTTTTAAGGCTGTCCTCAGTACAGTTGTTCCATTCTTTACTGTGCCGATTGGTGACATAGATAATCGCGTTGTATAAACAGGTGGCGAGTCATCAATTATAAAACCATTTGATGATGCTTCGGTAAACTTTCCTAAACAAAGTGAATTCGGAAATATAAATATACATCTCGAAATCTTAATAAAAGGACTTAGAAAGACTGGATAAGATAACCTATATTTACGGTTTAAAAATATTGATTGAGAAAAAAGTAATTTAGAGCTGCATTTGAATAGGATATAAGGTTTAAAAACTTGTTTCAAATTTCACAAAAATGGATCTAATAATGGATGAACTTGTTCCCTGTTAATTGTGTCGCAGCATCTTTTATACATCTTTAAGACACAGTTCTGCGCTAACTAGCCTTTCAGAGACACAGCGTATGTAAGATCCATTTAATATATTCTAACATCTATTTAAGTGTGTTAACAAGATACAAAGCAAGTGTGCCCACCTGCTTTATTGTAAGCACGAACAGTGCAGTACAGACGCACTCCTTTTGGCAATAATGTTCCATACTCAAAATACAAGTCAAAAACAAAAGCCTCTTCATGCTTGTGTACATCTGAAGCTGGTAATATGTTGTCACCTCCCTTTGTTGTCCCTACCCTCCAGACATAATGAGATATACCAGACTGTGGGTCTGTAAAGCTGTCCCACTCACATCCGAGGTAGTTCCTGCAATTGATATTAAATATATGGAAGAAGTGATTTGTAAATAAACAAAGGGTATCGTTTGAACATCATTGTACTTTATGCCTGGAATCAATACTCGTTTATCAAATGAAGCACTAAATTTATAACCACAAAACAAAATAAGTTCCGTGACAGGAACCCGGGAAAGACGGAGATATACATTTCTAGCCTCTTAATCTCATACATCTCTCAGGGAACCTCTAAACACTACTTTCTTGAAACCTTATCAAAGGAACTAGGATTTCTCGAAATTATCTGTTTCGTTCTTTTTTCAAACAGAGACTTAAGTTGTCTTTGAATCCACTCTTTAAACATAATAAGTTTATTCTGTATGATAGAATAACAGTTGTATAGGGACCGTAAGTTGGTGCGGAGATGCTTAGAATCAATATTCAGTTATCAAATGATCCATAAAACGAAATATGTTCCGTGACAAACACCTGGTAATGATTGAAGCAAACGTGTATGTCAACATTTTAGTTGTTGACGCTGCCATGACGCAATTTTGTGTTTGAATACTCAGAGATGATATCAATTTATGATTTAAAGTGCCGCTTAGGTAGGTGTTAATTGAAATTCTTTTCTTTAAAGTTCATTGTTATCGTATCTAAAGTACATATTTGAAAATATAATGAATATTATCTTTCAGGATAAAAAAACCAAAGATACAAAACGTTTATTTTTAAACCAACTTCGATGCTTGGTACTGTAATTCTGTTTCTTGTGGTCCGTCAGTTAATCTTCCTTTTACAGGAGGTGTCGAGTCCACCACAAATCCATCTGATGTCACTGAGATACAAAGGCTTGCTGCATTACATGCCGTCACAGTTACATAATAATGTACCCCCTCTGATAGTTGCAGGTATGTAAATTCAACATCTGAAATGCCAAAAAGAGAAGAAACAATGTTTTCACTTACCGTGTTTAATGGCATGACTTAAGTTAATAATTTTAAAACTTACCAACTTATTTCTTAGGCTTCTTCGATACTGTTTTCTTAACAAATTTTTAACAGGTCGTCGCCTTGAAAGGACGTATCTTACAACTCAACGGTGCATGAGGTAACTGCGTCTGTAGGGTTTTTTATTTCAAACCCAGGTTTTAGTTCTTCCGATTCATAAAGAACTTTATCTGTGTCCGAAGTGATATTTTCATTAAACTGAAAATGTTAAATAGAATTGGTGTAATAGTAAACCTAAAAGTTCGGTTCGAGAAAATCATTCTTAAAATAATTCTGACAGAAAAACTACTAAACAAAACCATTATAATTTAGGTACCTGTCTTTATGCCGACAGGTTGTTTCACCAGGACATTCTCACAATTCTGACAAGAACCAATGTTCACAAAATATTCCACCAATGTGCTATGTGGATCATGGAAACCCTTCCAATGTGCTTGCAATGTTGTGTGCCCTTCAACGTAATCAACATCAATGCATGAACCGTTCAGACCAGGAGGACCGTCAAACACTTTACCGGCTACTGGCGGCGTGGCTTCAACAACAAATGCCCAAGAGGATGTAGCTTTGTACAGTCCAGCCTTGTTATGTGCCTTTAAAGACAACACAATATTTCAAAAAATGCACGTTTTGAAATAACCTAGTTCTATTCAATGGGCTTTTTTTTCAATTTCAACAACTTCAGTTATGCATTATGATGTAAAGGAACTTTAGCTCTGTTCTCTAAAAAATCTAAATGTATTGTTAATTTCTCTTTCGCATTTTGATGATTTTGCATACTTACGATCATTGAAATTATTGACTGAATAACAGTAATGTGATTAAAAAAGAAAAAAAATTAATTTGACAAGCTTGGTGTGTTACCTTAACGGTCACGTAGTATGCGTGTCCTTCTTTCAGCTGTAATGGCATGTCCTCGGGAGTTTTTTCACATTCGTCAGCGGTGTCGTGGAAAGGAAATATGTCATCGTAACCTGGATGTGTCCCTACTGCCCAGCAATAGTGTGATATTCCACTTTCTACATCAAAGAATACACCTGTCCAACTGAACACAAGTGAATAGGCATTGAATATACTAAAAAAGCAAATGGCTTACTTCCGTCAATTTTAAAGCATTATTAAAAGCTCTTATCTAACTCAGATATGTATTTTCTAAATTTTGTTAGAAAGTACATTTCTATGCATTTATTTAATCAACTTTTTTTTAAATCTGAATGATTAAACTATTTCAAAAGATATAAAAGATTTATCTAATTTGGAAGAACAAGATTTTGCTTACAACTGAACAGTATTTTAAGCAAATGAAATCAGAGGTGATGCATGTCGATTTTAACAGCAATTTATAATCTTATATTTTTAAGAAAACTAACGCAATACTTTTTCGAAAGAATGAATGGAAACTAACACAAAACTGCACTTTACAAATGACCTTTATTTACTTTTCTAGAAGTTAAAGTTTAGGCCCTACTGAAATTTAACAATTACCAAGCTTCTACAAATTCCGTGTCTGAAATATGTCTGGAAGGCAATGTAATGGAAGAGTTTATAACTTCAGGGGGCGTCGTGTCCACTTTTATACCCTTGGATTTTGAACTTGAAAACTGTCCAGTAAAATCGTAGGCTGTAAAAAATATATTTTACATGAATATGACTTGTAACACTTAATTCCGGTCAAATTATAATACATTTATCAGTAAACCACTCAAATTGGTTATTGGCAGCTAGAACCAATTTTAATAATTACAACAACAACAACTAAAAACTTTATTTCACCCAGGTATACATGTATACAACGTGGGGATATGTCTGAGATATCTAAATATATAAAGCGGGTTCCGGAACTATATAGACAGGCAGAAAGCTCTCTGATTCAATATTATAAGGTAAACAAAAAAGACATTAATCTATTTGAAGTTCTTTTCGATCATTAAGCCTGAAATATTTATATCTAAGTGGAAAATAAAATAAAATAACAACATCGTAGCTATATTTATACCCAACGAACCACAAATTCCGTGTCGAGAGCTAATCTAAATGTAACAGTTATAGTAAAAATTCATTTAGTAGTACGGCACGCAAATTCCTAGCCTGAAAGTTATAGTAAAATTGAGTACTCATTCATTCCTCCGATCGAGTTCTCTGTTATTAAGAAATCCTCCAAGCGTCCATATTCCCAAGATTTTGTACGAAACGTATATATGGTTAATCTTTAACGAGCGTGGAAAACAGCGAAAATCGGTCCAGATATTGCTTTGGCTGGTTCGATCTCTTACAGAACCTGAACCAAATCTTTATCTGTAATTCACAGAGGAAGCTTGGTTCGGAATTTTCCCCATTGCTGACTGCCGGACTCTAGATAAACCGATAGTAGCGTGCGTTCTATCGACGTTTAACAAGTCTTGTGGCATCAACAGCTAGCAATGAGACAACTCTAAACACCACGGCTACTAGCCTCCAAGGGGTCACTTTTATTTTTAATTTGGCAGACTGATTTTTAAGCGTAATTTTTAGCATATTAACAGCCCCAAAAGAATAGATTTGGCAGGCGGCATTTCGACGTTATCAAATGTCAAACGTTATATAAATGAAAATTCTTATATGCAATTTTTACACCCAGTAAATAAAATAACGAAAATAAGGTCAAATTATTTTCTTTAATTCAGCATTCTTACTCGCAATTGAGTGTTTAGCGGTTTTATAATTCGGTTATCCCGAAAACTGAAGAAGGTACCTAATACTAGTATTTTGGCCTTAATAACTAGAATAAGCATTAAATTCTTTGATGCTAGCCCCGCACTTAATCGAATTTTAAAAGACTAACCAATTTAATATCGTAAAAGGTGACATGATTGTTGTATATAACAAACAAATGTAAAACGGTTTATGGCCTCTGTAACATTGTCAATTAACCACATAAATTTTGCTCCTTTGCAAAAATATTCAGATTATATTCATTAATAATTAAGTTTCCAGTGGGATTCAAACCTTCACTGAAAGGCACCATCCGCCTTGAAATGCAAAGTAAACCCGCCTTAGGCAATTCTTTAGTTTTTAGAAGATCTTCTAGTGAAGACTTATCTCAGAGATATAAAATAAAGTGGTAACTGTAAACAATACAAAGTACTCAGACATTCGATCGAGTACTCGGTTAGTTGGTTACTCGTTTCCATCCCCACAAAAAATATATCTAAGATTAAATCAAGTATGAGCTAAAATAAACTACTAACTATTTTTGTAGTTACATACTTATCTCGGCTTAAGATTCAGATTCAGCACAACGAACAAGTGAGCTTTTTGAGCTGCAAAAATTAGAAAACCAAATTACCCACGACAGTTGCGAAATATGTGTGTCCGTTTTGCAATTTCAGATCGTGAAAGGTTTTGTGGTTCGTTAGTCCAACATCTGTAAATGATTTTACATCAACACCACCTGCTGTAGTTCCTAAATTAAAAATGATATTTGTTTACGAAAAAGACTAGAATAACAGAGTATACAAGCGCTTTCAAAGTTTTCAGAATATTGTATAAATATATATATTTTTAAAAACAATTCCATTTGACACATACATGATAAGGTTTTCAAACTTACGATACCTTAAAGTACTTTTATTAAAGGCAAACTATTTCAATCATTCCTTGACTAAATTAGGTTTCTTAAATTTATTTTCCATGATGGCAGCTTTAGATAAATAATCACATGTCACACTTCCCACAAAGCTGATATTAGCAAGAGAATTATAATGTAAGATATTTAACTCGAATTCTCAATGCCAACGGGGAAAAGTTTTAAATGACATTTACCTAAAGCTATCTCATAATGTGTAACACTGCTTGTATGTGCAGCAAAACCTTCTTCTTCTACGTCTGTAAACGAGTTCCAATGTACTATAAGTTCCGATGTGGATGTCTGAAATGTCGAATTTAAATTTCATGACGATGTGAGTTTTTGTAGATCAAAGATAAAAACAGTCTAATTACTAACTGAATATTTAATTGTATGATATAGAGTTATGGAATAATATCTCTTGTCTATTTGCATTTGTTTAAGTGGCTTATGAATTATATTATAAATGTTTAAAATTTGAATTTTGGAAATCAAATATATGAAGGAAAATACCTGAAATAGGTAATCTTTTTCATTACCGATCCAAATGTCAGCTTCAACTGGCGGTGTTAGATCAACTGTCACACCATTACTGCATTCGTCAATCTCTTCTAGATCTTGGTCCCATAATTCATAATGAAGTTTTGTTTTATTCGCATGAATACATATGATGTAACGCATTCCATGGTCGAGCTCACCTTCATTAAACTTGACGTTTACAAAGTTATGCACTGCAAAGAATATATAAAAAACATTTTGTGCTGTAGCAGATTGAGTCATTAAAATGATTTTTCGTCTGTTTTTTGCAAATATACAAAACTTGCTTTGCAAACATATCAGCTTTAAATAGTTCTGTATTAAATCTTAAACAAATTTTACGACACTAATGTGACCACACCTTTTTAAGAAAGCTTATAAATCTTATCATGAGATATGACTAAGATGTTTAAAGTGTAGTGGCTCTATATACCTGTTTCCCCGCATTTGAATGCATCGGGATGTTCACATGGGTCATTCAAATCCAAGCTCGTCCCCCGATCATAAAATACGGTTGGGTCATCTTCTTTCAACACCAGAACAGCCCATTTGTAATGACCATGCCTGTGCGATATATAAAAAAGTAGCTTAATAGAAACTTTCCTTATTTGTACTAAGACCTGTTAATAGAAATTTATTACCAAGTAACTTGCAAGCTGTAACAGGATGTGTAATTACGTATACTGATAACGTCTTTGTCGTATGTCATATTTTGATTTGAAACACAATTTTTGCTAGGAAGTGAGTCGAGACAGTTCAGAAAGAAAGTATTGCTTTATGTGACGGGGGGTTTTTATCCGGATTGCTGTGGAACCAAACAGAGAGTCCTGAGATTAGAGAGCTTTCCAGCATAGATATTTCTGCATGTAGTAATCTTTTATTTTTAACTCGATATTAAATCACTAAAATAAAGAAAGAAAACATTAAAACTAGACATAGTAGTCCACAAACATTCATTTATAAAGTAAAGTTTGTTCTAAGCTTCTTTAAACCCTGTTTATGCATGAGTAATAAGTTCGTATTAGGTCTTCACCTTAATGTTGGCCAAACTGCAGATAAAATATTGTTGTATGGAGTGTAATCTACGTCACCTTCCTTCCAAATATCATTGTCGGCCAAGAAGATTTCTTTTCCAACATGATCATCCTCTGTACAAATCGGGAGAACATGATCTGATTAGCCTACTTAATATTATGAAATTACCTTAAGTATGAGTTATTTCTAAATTTTACTTTGAAAAGTAAAATTTATTTTCTTGTTTAAGCTATAACTGTTTATTAGAGAAAACATTTTTTTTCAAACAAACGTTACTACAAAAATGATAAAAAGACTTATTATTTTTACTAAAATAGTATTTAAAGAATAATGTTTTTTTCGTTCTTGACTCAAGCTGAAACAAAGAATGTTGGATGCTTATTTACCAGTCGAAAGCGGATCACCAACGGAATCAATAACAACACTTGGTCGCACTTGCTGTAGATCGTCACATGTTTTGATTTCAGCGGACACTGTTGATGACAGGCCTGCTTTTGTATATCCTCGCACAATTAATTTCCAGCATTTGGTAAATGTAATATTTTCTTTAAGGTCCACCGTAAAATTTAGCTGTAATAAGTACAAAATATCTTGTTAATACATATCGTTATTTACAATTTGGTTTCAAGTAATATTTAGTAACTGTTAAACTAAAGAAGCATAATAGCCAAACTTAATGATCAAAACACTCTGATTGTTAAAATACTGTGTAAATAAGAAAACACAAACTTATCTAATTTCTATACCGTGTAAATAAAAAAATACAATTTATCTAATTTCTAAATGATACACTGATGAAAATAGCTCTCCGAGTCATACAAGATCTTAACTGTATTCACTGATTGTTCAGTAGAAGTAAAACGTTTTTCTCATTGAATATTTTCTACTACAGACTGGTAATTATTGCTTTTTAAGACTACATTTAAATACAAAATACATTCTAAAATGGCATGTTAAAAACTTTTCTTACAGGATTATATATTATTCATTTCTTCTCATTCTAATAAAAAGGTTAGTGATTGCTTTTTTGTAACTCAATAGATAACTTCTAATTAAAATAAGAATCTTAACAGCCAATATTTATAAAATATCAGTTGAACCTATTGATGCACCACAAAGGTCATTTACCCACATCGGGTTGTGAAGCAAACGAGAACACTTCGCTTTTTACATGCAAAGAGCCACAAAAAATTTTAAATTTACCGAACAAGAAATTTCCGTTGTTCACTCTTTAAAAGCAAACTGATGAAAAAACTGTAACTAAGACAGTTCATCTATCCAGTAGAACTCGAAAGTATGAACAGTTATATTTCACTGTAAAGCTTCACTCATAGATTCGGTTAAGCTATCGGTTCCTGCGAAACAGCTCTGAAAGGAAACTAAGTCTTCTAATTTTCAACCAAATAGGCAAAATTTTCTACAAATTCATCTGACGAAACATATTGACATATATCCGTATTTCTTACAACTGAAGCTTGACACAACTTATTGAATTGAAGCCATTGGTTTCAGAGACAAAAAAATGCGTTTTAAATGAAAAGACCACAATATGTACAGTACGAAGCAATCAGAATATTTTCAATACACACTATTTGACCTCCTGCTTGTTAATCTTCGCAAAACTTTTATTTATTTCAAACTATCGGTTCTGGGTTATTGCCGGAAATGAAGTTCTTCTTTTCGATAAAACCCCCGCAAACATCTGAAAAATTATCCAACCGGAACATCCAAATGTACACCTCTTGCTAATGAATCACATAAGAGTCTGTTGAGTTCAATCGGTGGTTCGTAAGAAAATCTCGAAAATGGAAGTGTGTCAAACTTACACATAACGGACGGACAGAACGGCAACTATATGCACTCACCTAGGGGTGCATATAACCAACAAGTAAAAAGTGTTATTGTATGATACCATTTCATCAGTAAGTGGTCCTAACGGTACAATGCGCTGCCATTTTGTAAGCAGGCGACCTAGGGTTGATTCATCAGCAAATGCCCATTCATAATGATCCATTACTTCACGTGATTGAGAGAGGTCCTCTATATCGGTGTCTCTGAAAGTTTCTAACGACACCTCTATCTGTACAATATACAGAAGATGAACAAATTTCAGAAGTAACATAATAATGAAATTTTAAATGAAAACATTTCTAGTTGTTCATATTTCAAGCAAATCAGTTTTGTTTTATCATTATAACATACGTATTCTTGTAAGTCATATGATAAATATAACATAAAGGTCATAGACAACGAGACAACATAATTGAAAGGTATTTTAGTGCAAACCTCTGTTTCGTTTCCTTTGTAATTTACTGACATTTTTCCAGGTAACGGAGGGTTTGATACGACCGTGACACCATCACTGTGTACGGGTTGGAAGCAGTACTGCCTTGAACAGAACATTAGGGAGATTCTGTAGGACCTTCCAGGTGACAAAGATAGACCGTTTTCCTCAATGTATGACGCTGTTGTCCTCAAATGTTCATAATCTGTATGAAGCTTCCATATGTCTAGAAAAATATAAAAGGCAACATGCACCTGTTCCCGTACATAGATAAAACAAACAAATAATGATCACATATTAACGAATATAAGCTTATTGTGATAATCATGAACCTAAACATTGAACTTTAAGGTAAAACGCGAAAGTTGATTCATAATAATGAACTTACCAGCAACGGGAGCCCGTTCTTCTATTGCCCAAAATATATCATTTAAATAGTGTTTTTTCTTGGGTGGGATTGTCCAGTGCGCTTGGAGAGAGTTCGTAGATGCTTGGAAATCTACATCTTCTTTGCAAGGCAAACGTATGTCCTGTTTGATAAAAAACAACAATATCAAGTAAAGTATTAATTTCAGTTTCCAGTTACAACTAAACAGAACCGTTTAATGACTGGTATCAATAACAGTTTTAATCAGGATGTTCATTTTCAAAATATATTCATCCGAGTAAATTTCAGTGTCAATGTGGAATAACGAAGGTCTATATAAAAAGTATAATTGTATACTTGATACCTCGTCGTGGTGTGAGGTTGTCAAATTGAGGTCTGAAAAGAAAAGCAACATTATCATTATACAAGTAAAAATTATAGTTAAGAGATCATTAAGAATACAAAGTAAAGTAACTAAAAAGACACATGTGGAATAAAACCTTAATCTGTAACAATGATTGAAAGTGCAAGTCTAATGGAAATGTTTTATTTAAATTATAACCATTAACCCTAAAGCAGTTTATTTTGGAAAAAAAATAGAATTACCTCCGCTGAGAGTAGAGTTACACGAAGGACCATCGAATACATTTATTCCGTTGATTTTATCGTTTTCAATAACAACAGTAACACCATCAGAAGTTGCCGAAACGTTACCAGCCTCTGTGATTGCTATGACAGTGTGGTAGTATGTCTGTTGAATTTGAAAAGCAAAAGAAGGCACATCTTTATAAAGATGATCAAATAACCAAAAAATCAAACGTGTTACAGCTAACATAATGAAAATATTTCAATGAAAGATGCTTGATTTCTTCTGGCAAAAGTACAAGACTGTCGTAAATTTTATGCTTTGATCAATCAGATTTATTTCTTTAGCGGTCTTATATTTTGTGTTTTGAAGGTGAAGATCTGACGTATACTTTGTAAAACTGCAGACTTAAAAACGACAGCATTTGTCCTTAGAAATTCCCTAGCACAACATTTTTGTTTATTTTTAGTAAGTCTTAGTCTGTGTTATGTTTACTAAAACAGAATATTCAAAGGCCAACACAAAGTTTTATTTATTATTTGCTGAGACTTATACTCTAATATTCCGAAAAAAAAGCAAATTCACTTTGTATCAGCTGTTGTAAGACCTTATCGATCCATTATAAACTCATTCCGTTCAAGTTTCCTTTACTTTTAAACACTTTCTCTAAACACATGTCGTACGTGAATAACATACAATAATGCTCATATAGAGTAATCATGCTACTACCTCATAAGGTACAAGGGAAAGATTGAAAAATCTGTATTCGTTCCTGTTATTAGGATCTGAACATATCAAATAATTTCCCCCTGTACTGTTTGAAATGCAGATTCTAAAGGTGACATCTTCATGAGGATGTTCAAAACCAGACCATCTTGCCGTTAATTCCGACGTGCTTGTCTGATAATCGATGTCTTCAATATCTACAAACTGAAATATTTCGACAAAGAAATATATTTACTTAGTATCATTTAAAATGCACATTTTATTGAATAACTACTTTTTCCTTAGAACAGTTTAAATGAAGCTATCTAGCTTTTTTCTCGAACCTTCTTGATGAGTAACAACAGTTAACTGACGTCGCATATGCTACATTTCTGTCAATGAAACAAATTTAGTACTCTAATATCTACCTGAGATTCTGAATTATCAATATCTTGGACAATTCCTTGCGATGCTAGTTCAACGTTGTGTCTGTATGCATCTGATGAGACTGTGACAAAATGTCCAGTAGTGTCTCTGACTTTAATAGTTACAAAGTAATCTTGTTCACCATGTAAATGCCAGGGAAGAGCATGTGTGGAAATTGCAGTGCATACTGGAGGACTAGAATATGTGCAACTTCCCCCAACAGTTATCGGTTGAAATGGAAGTATGTCCTTTCCATTTCTTGTGGAACCTAAAAAGAATAAAAGAGATAAATGTGAAAAACATTAATAGTTTATATATATCTACACTTCGCAAAACATGTAGGATATTTACATTTGTTCTATGCATCTTTTAGAAAGATTGTATGAGTAATGTAAAAGGGGTATAATGAAATAACATAATTCAAAATAGAACGCAATAATATTGGCGTTTATGATAATCTACTGACCAATAGCTGCTTCGTATGTCAATGCATGAGGGTCACCATGGTCAGTAAATGCGTTTTTGTCCCACTTGGCGAGCAGAAATGTATCATATTTTGTATGCTCGACTGATACTCGAATCTCTCCAGAAAAATCAGGTTTCGTAGAATCGTAAACAAACGGACCAATAATCTGTAGATAAAACTATTGATTATTTAATTCATATAAATCTATAAAATATTTTGTACTGACACCTTATATAATCTGGTAGAAGGGTTTAAGAAATGTAAAACAGTAATATCAAAGAAATCTATTTGACGATATTAAACAAAGGAGAAATGTCTGCAAATGATAAGTTGACATTCATGAGCGCTTTTTTTGTTTACCATTTGCATGATGTTTAATCAGCAATAATTATTTTTACAGCAACTCATACAAGTGTTATTTGGTAAGAAAGAATTACCTTTGTATCAGTAACTGAAGACTTTGTAATTGCTTTAATCATCACATAAAATTGTTCACCGTCAAAAATATCTGGATGGAATAAACGTATATGTTGGTGGTGATGCGAAGATACAAAGTCCATGACGTCCGAGAAATTAGAGTTTTCAGATGCAATGCCAACTTCATAATCGTGCACGTTGCCGGGCCCAAATGAGACATTCCACGATATGTCAACCTGTGCCCGAAATGAAACTTGATTGTTGATATCAAAATTAATGTTAATGACATAAGATAAGAGTACTGTTTATATTATTTTTTTCGAGAACCATTCGTTGATAGTTTAAATAGTCGGAATGTACGCATGTTTTTTAATACTGTTTTGATAACATGAAGAACAAAATTATAACCAACAATTCTTTTTCTTACAGCTCTCCCAGTAGTTTAATATCAATAATAACATATTTGTCATTTATATAATAATAATAATAATAATTAATTTTATGCATTATAAATATTGCAGCTTTTTTTCTTCCACACAAACGTGTAGCAAAGACGATTCTTAAAAATATTCTATTAAAGTCCCATTGATCGACTTTCCTTCTGAAAATAAAAAGAAAATAAAAATAAAATCTGAAAACGTTATCTGTCTAGCCTGAAATAAGAACCAGCTAACTAAGAGACAATAAGAAACAGTCGTAAAATGTATATTAAACCTTTGAGTCTGATGTAATATACGCAATAAGGTCTGTGTGAACGCCATGCAGGTTATTGCATTTTTCATCTAAATTCACTAAACTCTTCGTTCCATCTAAATTCCTTTTGTGAGGATACAATTCAAGTTTTGACTCGGAAATCGACGTTGCTTTATTCCTAGAGGACAAAAAATGCACGAATTAAAGTGATTATGATTGTAAAGTTTTCAAATTATATCATTCAAAAATGACACAGCGTTGTGGCATATAACTTTTTATTTCTTTCTAACATTCTTAACTTTCATTGAAGTTTGTATCTCTTTTAAAAACCCTAAAAAACAATGAGCCACCATTTCCTTCAGCGATTATGAGTCCTCCTGGTCTTATATAACAAAATACAGTATTGGTGTTTAAGCTACATTTTGTTTCTTCCAAAATACCTGCAATCAGTAGCTGGATTTTTTACTTGTTCCAATTCTCTGTTTCTGTGAAGTATATATACCGTCCCATTCACGTCACTTTTGACGAGTCCACTCTCCGTTACTGCATCTTTTAATTCAACTTCAGAAACAACTGCAGGTACGCTGTCTATTGTTACACCATCAGAACAAACAGGTTTGCTATGTCCCAGAGCATGGTTATATGCCATCACCGTCAAGTAATATTTACCAGTTCTAGGTGCAGTAAATTCAACTCTACTATCGTAGGTCCAGTTTGCCTTAATACAAATTTAACATTCAAATATAAATTTAGAATTTCAGTTACAGAAGTCAGGATTCTTATTCACACAAAAGTCACCGGTCAGATATGGCATTTTTGTTAGAATAAAACATTTATACAACCGGTTTGTATTTTTTACCTTAAGACATATTAACACAGGTTTAACGCTAAAGGATTTTGCAGCTTTAAAATAAAGTGTTTGACCTCTCCATTATTTTCATTATTATATAGACACTTACTTAGCTTTGCAAAATGTACTTAAGCTACACTCTTCAACTATTAAACAATGCTGTAATCTAATTGTTAAAATGAGTACTTTTGAATGTTTTGGTGTGTGTATGTCTAAATCATCTTCATTTAAACACCGATCACTGAAACCATATGAGTAGAACCAGACACTACTCTCTTTGTCAAAGAACTCATCCCAGTGGCCAGACAGTTGTAGAGACTGCTGAAAGTCCACTTCAGGATCATCAGGAATACCGTCATGAACAGTTCCCTCATGTGGCGGAGATGTGTCAATTGTTATCTGTAATCATTAAAACCATTTTATCTATAGCAAAGCAATAAACTATTAAAAAGTAATGTGTAAATATCAAAATATACAAGCACGAAATGTTTAAAATTTTATTTGTTCAACTGACATTAAATCTTCGATTAATTGAACTAGTAGTTGATTAATCAAAAAGTCTAAAAATTGAAAAAAAGAAATGTGATGCATCTGGACAGGAATCCATTTTTACAACTAAATTTTTTTATTTATAGATTTTCTACCATGAAGGGTGTTTATTTTTAAAATTCGCGGGTCTGGTACTTAAATTCAAGGGCTATTCCTACAATGTTAAATGAATGATGTAAAAAGTGATACATAATGAGGTTTATTTAAGTAAATAGTATCTTTTAATCTATCCAGTGAAGCGTATTATTTGAAACAGAATATCTGTCACTCTTTTTTCTTTATCATTTTCTTAATTTTTCTGATTTGAACAATATAGTTCCATTTCTTCCACTCGTACTGACATAAAAGCAGAAGCAAACGAAACAAAGTCGGTATACCTTTTTATGTTTAACAGTTGTCAAACCAGCAACATTTGTTACAGTGACTTCTATATAGTAGTCATAGTCATGTTCTCCTATTTCTTTGCCAAAAAATACCCCACTATCACTTTCATTACTAACTACTGGCTTGATCTGGTAATGCTTGTGAAAGCACCCATTATATGGTGAACAATAACAGTTGGCACCTCGAGGGTAATTGTCATATTTCTTATTACAGTCATCCAGTGTCTGCAAAACATACAAAATATTTGACTTTAAGCTAGATTTTGATTGATGATATAAAATCATTTCTTGAACGTGCTTGTTCGGAACACATTAAATATACTGAGTATAAGAAAAAAGAAATATAGCTATTGTCAGTACAGGACTGTCAAAAGTGGACATTAATATGGCAAAGTTATTAAAAATGGTCATTTTCTTAGTGAACAGTACTGTATAATTTTGTTTGAGATTTCAAATCTACTATGCTTTCAAATTCTATTACTTTTCATAAATGTTGTTGTTGAATAAATATTGAATTTGTACAAATTCCTAATACCTTTTCTTTCAGATTACTTTCAGCACCCACCAAGAAAACAGAACGTTTTAAGTTATTTGTGATTATTTGTTATTTGTTATTTGTTATTGTGATTCAAAAGAAGAATTTGATGAAATAAGTCTGTCTATTTAACAATTATACTCTAAATGATATGAGATAGAACACTAGATAGATTATCCTACTCATAAAACCAAATAATGATTTGAATGCATCATCATTACACAAGGAAGAAGTAAAATGAGACGTTTATGAGACAACATAATATATGGATGGCCCATATGTTATAGACAAAATTCTAAAATGTAATACTAACTGACTCCATTCCGTAAGCGACACAACAAAGGTGCTTTTCATCATAAAGGCTTTTTTTCTGGTTGTTTGAATGAATGTATCGTCCTAAACCATTTTATGATTTTGCTTTGTTTAGATTACCAATAAGCTGAAGCTCTTAGACGTAAAAAGACGATCAATACCTCCGTTTCCCCTTGAGGTGGCTCGTGATTCTGTCCATGAAGAACAACGTTCTTTGTGAAGTTGTCAAATATCTTCCAATTAACCTCGTGCAAACCACTGTGATAGTCAAAAGCTTCCCATTCAATGCTACAGACAAAACAGAAGTAGTTGAACTATATTATTAAATATTTCATTTGAATAAAACGTTGTAAAAATAAATTTCAGGGGAAACTTTTTAAAAAACAAAACTTGTTAATGTTTATCAATAGTATAAGGTGGATAGTTGATTTCTTTTAAATAAATTGTTTTACTGCCTTACACTCGCTATAGGAGTTAAACTGTATTTTGGCACTCTCCTCTTAATGTATTATTTGATTTTGAACGTTAACAATGTAGTCAGTAATGAAAAACATAATTGAAATTTACGTCATCTCCTTCAGTTCAAGCACGCTGTGGACACTTATGTTGACCAAATCGCCTTTTGTGAGCCATAAGTTCTGAATAATAGGTGGTGAAAGGTCTATCATTGCTGTGACGTTGTCCTCAGCATACTCCCCAATAACATCAACACCACGAATGAAAAAGGTCAACTTTTTGCCATCTATCAATTCTATATCGTTGTAGACCATTTTTTCCAGATGAAAGTACTTATCGGGGACTTTGACGAAGCTGACATCATTTGTATGGCCATTCAGTTCTATTTTTAGTCCAATTTCGAACCGAACAATGCCTGTAACATTACAAAAACAACATACTCAAAGGAACGCACACTATTCGGGAAAAGTTCCATAAGTTTATTTATTAAAACACCATAAACTATAACTTATATTGTTACGCTATGGAGAACAGGTGTCACGTAAACACGACGTCTGGCTGGAACTCTGAGCCTGTTTTGGGCTATGATGATTTTCAGCCTTATGAGTTCTGAGCCTATTTTAGGCAATGATGACTATGCCAATTGTAAGGGTTCTGAGCCTATCTTAGGCAGTGATGATAATACTCCCTTGGTATTGAAAACTAAGACATGAACTGTATTCAACAATAAGAGTTTATTTAAAATATATGACTTGTTTTCATAGCCAAAGTACAATTGGTAAAAAAAATAATCTCGTCAAGTTCCTAAAATACAGATTTATTATCTGACAAAAATGATTTCACCCTCACGCACATTCAACAAAGTCCTGTATCTCAGAATAAAATATAAACCAACTGTCAGTTAACCTTAAAGATTTTCTGTTAAATAGAATAAATTTGTAGAGCTTAAAATTACCAGAAAAAATGTTAATACTTTGTTAAATTCACATTAGAAAAATAGCCCCAAACTGACTAGTACCTAAAAGATCAGTGATTCAGCTTCTTAGAAAAAATAGTGCTTGTGCTACAATAGCTTTACATGTCAAAAACTCCCCAGCAAATGAGCTGTAAGCAGTTTATATACTAACCAGGTTTCACACAAAAAAGTGTGCAAGTTCACATTTCACAAATTGAGAAGTTTGCTAGCTTCACATAAAAACTTGTGAACCTGTATTCACACAAAATAATGTGGAACTGTGAAACTGATAGTGACTGGAAACAAATGGGAATAAATCTATTAAAATTAATGGAACAACAACAAATATTAGTCTCATTTATAAGAATGATAATTAATCTAACTGATAATAACCTCAAACTTCCTTTTAAGAGGGTTGTTGGCTTTAAAAGATTGATTAAAAATGTTTGACATTTCTGTTGAGCTTAAAGTAAACAAATCAGAAGGCTGCAGTTGCTAAGCAACTACCCACAATGCAATGCATCAGGATGTTTAAACATGGCTACCAGAACCAGGAAGTAATTATGATATTACTACATTTTCTTTAATTAAATGCATATAACATGTTATTTTAAGTTAAACCCTTGGTGAATAAAATGTTTTAAATATAATCATGACATTCACAATTCCATAAATGCCCTAAACAATAAATAAAAGTATAGTAATGTTCCAAAATTTGGTTCAAGTGTCTCTGTATAACCTACCATAGACCAGGGTATTACAATATTTAACTATTTTAGGTACAAACAAAGTGGTTTAAGAAGCAAATACTCGGCTGTTCATATATATACATTCAAATGTTAAGGTTCTTATTTAAAAGTCATCGTAAAAAGTAATCTCGTTTTGTTTTGACAAAACTGACTCTTTGTAATGAAATACTGGCTTTATGAATTGTGTTTACCTTGAATGTTATCAATACTTTCAATTGTTCTTTTTGATCTTCCCTTAATATCGTCCAGATCTCTCGGTCTGTCATCATCGTCCTCTACTTTAACCGCTTTAAGCCATCCTCCAACGGTATGTCTGACATTTTGAAATCTCCCTGGCCAAACAACTTCAATAATTTCAGTTTCTTTGTTTATCCAACCATGATCCGAAGACTGGTTAATATTTGGGGGTGAACCATAAAGATCAACTACAGAAGCATTGTCAAATATGATTATTCTTCTTGCAATCTTTACATTCTCTGCACGATCATGGACAATTAGGTCTATACCATATGGTCCAGCTTCGTTTAAGTTCAAAACAGTTGACAACTAAAATAAAAACAATATCTAGCTTTAAAACGAAACAATAATTGATTATCTGAAATCCCGTTGACATATTTTAAGTCTGATTTGGTACATTCCTGTGTTTAAAGTATTTTAAATGTGAAATTACAATTCCACAGTTCTCACATTTGGATGTACTTTTTTCTAGTCGGTTGTAATAATGTAATTGTAACTGTGAAGTGCAAAACTTATATAAAACAATGGAAGAAATGTATGTCTCTTTGTTTTAATGAATAGTCTGCTGAGGCTTGAAGCAAGTAATTGTAACATCCTTTCAAACTGCATATCAAAGTGTTTTAGTATTGTCTTATCTCTCTAAAATAATGATAAACTGGTTTACATTGAATAAAACAACATAAAGTATTAGCTATTGCAATGTTATCGTGATGCAAGTCATTTCTTTGAAATTTTACTGAAAAGCGACCGATTCAACGACAGTTATAATTAGTAGAATTAGTATAATGATTTAAAGTAGAAAGACATCATTGAAGCAAGTATTACAACTTCAAAGATTTTGCTTTTCAACTCTCTTTAGTTATTTAGAATCAATAACAATTACAAAAATGCATGCATATGCATCACCAAACACTGGATAAAATGACTGATTTTTTATGTAAAAATGAGCACGGAAATACATTTTTTTTGCGGTAAAAGTCATTTGACAGTAAAATTGAATTTTCAGAGATGTAACATGCGAAAGTACTAGTAAGAAAAAATCTGCTTCAAAGGTATCGTTCGATCCTAAATAATAATGCGTACGCCAGCCGAGGAAGGGACTGTGACAGATGTAAGCAAACTTTTCGATGTCAGTGGGTCGTCTTCTGACTTGCTTTCTAAATAGTGAATGTGAAACTCATATTTGTCAATACCGGAATCATCATCTTCCCAACCTGCCCAGTGCACACTCACATGTGGCTGCAAAAGGAATATAAATGTGGCCGTATCTACTATGTTCACTGAAAACATGGAGTATTTCAATGCGTTGCTATGACAATTATTTGCACAATACACAATCTGTTGAAATACGGATATTTTTCTGTAATTTTGCTTATAGGGAAATCAAAGCAGCCGTATGTGTGATAGTATTTGCTAAAATATATCTGAAATTCATAATATTCAAAATAATTATATATATTCGTACAGCTGTATGTTTATGATTTTATTTAATCTGAAAAAAACAACAACATTAATTTTGCGAATTTTCGACAAATCCATATGGTTCGGCAACAGGTAGACAAAAAAAAAATGTGTTTGCCAGCAAAAGTTTAAAAAAATAAACATAATCTAGTTAGAGTGCTAAATAAGTTATTATAATACTGAAGCCATTTCCTTTATTTTCACAAAAATCCCTTTTTTATTTATTAAAAAAATGACTACTGATATTTTTTAAAAAACAAACAACATTGACGTATAAAATTTCACTGTTAAACAAATCATATTTCTTTTTAATGGTTTAATTCCTGCAAGATAACCTATCAGGTACCGTCCTCTAAAATATCAAAATATACATAAAACATTTTACCACTTTTACAAAGTCTTCTGCCTGTAGAGCATCTTTTTCAGCACACTCTTTGCTTCGTTCGTAACAGTGCACTGGGGGATATATGTCAATTATCAGTTCAAGTGTTTCTGTTGTAACTATTCCATTTAAAGGATACTGACGTATTGTATATGGCGGATGAAATGTACCCCTATCTTCGTAAGTCACTACTCCTCCATTTCTCGATGACACACTAAATTTGATCCTAAACGAAATAAAAGTTTATGATATATTTTCTCTTTTTAGTAATGCACATTTGCTTAGGAGCAATCCTGACAATCAAGATACCATATGATTCGCAATGATTTTGAACAACAATTTGATAACGAATCAAAAAATATCTGAAGACCTTACATTGTAAATGGTGAGCTTATATTGCGTTTTATTTTTTATTCTTTTTATTACTTTTTGTAAGAAATTTATAAAATGAACATCTTAAAGATGTATAAACAAATTTACATGGAAAGTCTAATTTCTTTAATATGTCTGCATTTGATAAAAAAGGATTTATTATGTAGGACATGTACATATTAAACAAGGGCGATCAGTGATCACATGTGTCGCCTGATGATACCAATTAAACAGTAGTATTGAGGGGTGATTGGACAGTTTGTAGGCTAAAACGCTTTTTTTTTTCAAGGGCCATAACTCAGCCAAAAATCATTCAAACGAAAAAACAGTTAAATATGCGCAAGTACTTAAGGTACCGATCAATCCTGTCACATTTCATTCAAATTGCATTAGAAGTATAAAAGATGTAGTCCGGATAAACTTTAAAAATTAAAATAATTAAAGGGTCATAACTCTAAAAATCACTGAACTAGAAAATGACGACGATATGCAAAACTAGACTTGGTACTGATCATTCCTGTAAAGTTTAGATGAAATTACATTAGTCGTTACTGAGGAGTAGTCCGGACAAGTTTTGTAACGGACGGACAGACGGAGAGACAGACAGACAGACGACGGAGAAGTGATCCCTATGTGTCGCGGCCACTTTGTAGCAGGCAACACAAAAATGGATATATCAGCTCAAATAAGTAGTAGGTCAGTTATATGTTCAACAGTCAAACTAACATTAAGAAGTATTATTGAATAGTGTACGTTTAGATTCATTTGTTGAATTGAATACAAACTTGTATCTTTAAACACAGTTTACATCTATTTTGTTTATATTTTTCTGCACGATATGTCTGCATTGCAAACTTTCCTAACACAATAATTCAAGGAAATCTTTTTGTATTCGTGTGTAATATTATATATTGAAAACAATTTTGGAAATGTTCGTTTACATCACAGTTACTCTTTCTGAATACTGATACAAGAGAAAATACATACCTATCCCCATGCTTCAGGTTTTCTGGAAATACTTTTCTCCATTCAGGAATGCTTTTTAATACTTTCATTTCAGAAGTATCGCAATGTTCAGCAAAATCTGTACATCCACCATCAAGTGTCCAAAATGCAGTATCAATACCTATGTATACATATAAAGTAAGTAAATAAATGAAATGATGTCAACAGAGAAGCAAAATCACAAATATTATACATGTCTCAGTGACTTGATCAAAAGTTGATAGAACGTAGTTAATAGAACAAGTATACACGAAGTCTTGAAGATTTTTCATTGTCTAAGTTTATTATGTTATATTTATAAACTTAACATTTAATAAAATGTGAAATGAAAACAAAACACAATGAATAATAATAATAATAGTAATAATAACGACGACGATGATGATGATGATGACGATGATAACAATAATAATCAACTGAATAAAGCCGTGCTTAAGTTTTGAGAAGTACGTACGCAATTACAACGGGACAATATAAATTTTAACATCGAAATGCGCCACTACGGAAAGCAAAAACTCGAAGGAAAATATAATACTACGATTGGCCAATCTGTTACCCCTGAAAATAACCCGCCAAGAAATGTGCAATATACAGTATTACCAAAATTAATAGCATAACTGAATGAACAAGTCGAAGAGGGTATTTTGGTCTCTATGAAAGAAGCTACAGAATGGATTCATGGTCTCGTAGTTAAGGAAAAAAATGGCGATCTTAAGATATGTCTAGATCCCTGCGAAAATACCTACGCTGAAAGATGTTGCATCATAGTTAAGTGATAAAACACTGTTCACAATTCTTGATGAAAAATACAGGTAGCACGAAGGTGAATTGGAAAAAGAGCTCGAACCTATGCAGATTTTACTCTCCTTTTAGTAGATTCAGACGTACGCCATGTCCTTTGGTTTTAAATATAGTGGTTAGGTGTTCCAATTACGGAATAGGAAAACCTTTGCTTTCATTGCATGCGTATACAAAAAAAATGAGGAGCATGATGAAATTTTGGGAAGCCACAGGTGTGAAAAACGAACACTATACGCCAAGGTAGATAGTACAACGTCAAATTGAACCGATATACGCAGTGCATATTCAGAAAAACTTGGAGCCACATCCAGATAATATCCTTAGAATGATTAAATTATTTACCAAGAAGTCCGCCACAGATTAATATAACTTCAATTGGTCAGGACATAAATATAACTGCGAGATATCTGAGACCAAGAGACAGCATCAATAAATAAGTGATATATAGGTGTGATTGAAATGAATTGTGCAGTGAATAAATTATGCATAGAGAACTAATGAGCTAGTAACCTTTTATTCCTTACCGGTGTTTCACCATTTCGTCAAAAGTTCATTTGCAAATAAAAGCAGTTGTTCAGTACAAGGTAAACTCTGTTTTAAATTGTCTGGCTTAGCAGTTTTTCGTGTTCAAAATTAACAAAAAAAATTACTTTTTAAGAAGGCAAGATGTCATGATATGTTTATGTAGAATAGCAGCGCCTGCATAAATGCTTATCATTACTGAAGTGTATACTGCGTCTCTCTGATACCTATTTTAAGTACCCTATTGAAAATTAATTGAACTCGATGTGTTGGTTTTAAGTTGAATAAACGTTCACAGAGTATGACATGTAGTAGCCGCAGTAGTAGTGTAGAACAGAAGTGTCAGTAGTGGTACATGAAATAGCGGTAGCAGTAGTCTAGAAGTTAAAGTGGTACATGTAGTAGCTGCAGCAGTAGTGTAGAAGAGTCAGTAGTAGTACATATAGTAGCATCAGCAGTAGTGTAGAAATGGCAGTAGTAGTAGATGTAGTAGCCGCAGTAGTGGTGTAGAAAAGTCAGTAGTTGTAAATTAGGTAGCATCAGCAGTAGTGTAAAAGAGTCAGTAGTAGTACATGAAGTAGCATCAGCAGTAGTGTAGAAGAGTCAGTAGTAGTACATGTAGTAGCTACAGCAGTAGTGTATAAGTGACAGTAGTAGTATATGTAGAAGCAGCTGTAGTAGTGTAGAAGAGTCATTAGTACATGTAGTAGCTACAGCAGTAGCCTAGAAGTGGAAGTAGTAGTACATGCAAGAGCTGCAGCAGTAGTGTAGAAGAGTCAGTAGTAGTACATGTAGTAGATACAGCAGTAGTGTATAAGAGTCAGTAGTAGTACATGTAGTAGCATCAGCAGTAGTGTAGAAGAGTCAGTAGTAGTACATGTAGTAGCTACAACAGTAGTGTATAAGTGACAGTAGTAGTACATGTAGAAGCAGCTGTATTAGTGTAGAAGAGTCAGTAGTAGTACATGTAGTAGCTACAGCAGTAGTGTAGAAGTGGAAGTAGTAGTACATGCAGGAGCTGCAGCAGTAGTGTATATAAGAGTCAGTAGTAGTACATGTAGTAGCATCAGCAGTAGTATAAAAGAGTCAGTAGTAGTACATGTAGTAGCATCAGCAGCAGTATAAAAGAGTCAGTAGTAGTACATGTAGTAGCATCAGCAGTAGTGTAGAAGAGTCTGTAGTAGTACATGTAGTAGATACAGCAGTAGTGTATAAGTGACAGTAGTAGTACATGTAGAAGCAGCTGTAGTAGTGTAGAAGAGTCAGTAGTAGTACATGTAGAAGCAGCAGCAGTAGTGTAGAAGCGTCAGTAGTAGTACATGTAGTAGCAGCAGCAGTAGTGTAGAAGTGACAGTAGTACATGTAGTAGCTGCAGCAGAAGTGTAGAAGTGACAGTAGTAGAACATGTAGTAGCTGCAGCAGTAGTGTAGAAGCGTCAGTAGTGGTACATGTAGTAGCTGCAGCAGTAGTGTACAAGCGTCAGTAGTGGTACATGTAGTAGCTGCAGCAGTAGTGTAGAAGCGTCAGTAGTGGTACATGTAGTAGCTGCAGCAGTAGTGTAGAAGAGTCAGTAGTAGTACATGTAGTAGCTGCAGCAGTAGAGTAGAAGAGTCAGTAGTACATGCAGGAGCTGCAGCAGTAGAGTAGAAGAGTCAGTAGTGGTACATGTAGTAGCTGCAGCAGTAGTGTAGAAGAGTCAGTAGTGGTACATGTAGTAGCTGCAGCAGTAGAGTAGAAGAGTCAGTAGTGGTACATGTAGTAGCTGCAGCAGTAGTGTAGAAGAGTCAGTAGTGGTACATGTAGTAGCTGCAGCAGTAGAGTAGAAGAGTCAGTACTGGAACATATAGTAGCAGCAGCAGGAGTGTATAAGAGTCAGTAGTAGTACATGTAGTAGCTACAGCAGTAGTGTATAAGTGACAGTAGTAGTATATGTAAAAGCAGCTGTAGTAGTGTAGAAGAGTCATTAGTACATGTAGTAGCTACAGCAGTAGCCTAGAAGTGGAAGTAGTAGTACATGCAAGAGCTGCAGCAGTAGTGTAGAAGAGTCAGTAGTAGTACATGCAAGAGCTGCAGCAGTAGTGTAGAAGAGTCAGTAGTAGTACATGTAGTAGCATCAGCAGTAGTATAAAAGAGTCAGTAGTAGTACATGTAGTAGAATCAGCAGTAGTGTAGAAGAGTCTGTAGTAGTACATGTAGTAGATACAGCAGTAGTGTATAAGTGACAGTAGTAGTACATGTAGAAGCAGCTGTATTAGTGTAGAAGAGTCAGTAGTAGTACATGTAGTAGCTACAGCAGCAGTGTAGAAGTGGAAGTAGTAGTACATGCAGGAGCTGCAGCAGTAGTGTAGAAGAGTCAGTAGTAGTACATGTAGTAGCATCAGCAGTAGTATAAAAGAGTCAGTAGTAGTACATGTAGTAGCATCAGCAGTAGTATAAAAGAGTCAGTAGTAGTACATGTAGTAGAATCAGCAGTAGTGTATAAGTGACAGTAGTAGTACATGTAGAAGCAGCTGTATTAGTGTAGAAGAGTCAGTAGTAGTACATGTAGTAGCTACAGCAGTAGTGTAGAAGTGGAAGTAGTAGTACATGCAGGAGCTGCAGCAGTAGTGTATAAGAGTCAGTAGTAGTACATGTAGTAGCATCAGCAGTAGTATAAAAGAGTCAGTAGTAGTACATGTAGTAGCATCAGCAGCAGTATAAAAGAGTCATTAGTAGTACATGTAGTAGCATCAGCAGTAGTGTAGAAGAGTCTGTAGTAGTACATGTAGTAGATACAGCAGTAGTGTATAAGTGACAGTAGTACATGTAGTAGCTGCAGCAGAAGTGTAGAAGTGACAGTAGTAGTACATGTAGAAGCAGCTGTAGTAGTGCAGAAGAGTCAGTAGTAGTACATGTAGAAGCAGCAGCAGTAGTGTAGAAGCGTCAGTAGTAGTACATGTAGTAGCAGCAGCAGTAGTGTAGAAGTGACAGTAGTACATGTAGTAGCAGCAGCAGTAGTGTAGAAGTGACAGTAGTAGAACATGTAGTAGCTGCAGTAGAAGTGTAGAAGTGACAGTAGTAGAACATGTAGTAGCAGCAGCAGTAGTGTAGAAGTGACAGTAGTAGAACATGTAGTAGCTGCACCAGAAGTGTAGAAGCGTCAGTAGTAGTACATGTAGTAGCAGCAGCAGTAGTGTAGAAGTGACAGTAGTAGTACATGTAGTAGCAGCAGCAGTAGTGTAGAAGTGACAGTAGTAGTACATGTAGTAGCTGCAGCAGTAGTGTAGAAGTGGAAGTAGTAGTACATGTAGTAGCAGCAGCAGTAGTGTAGAAGTGACAGTAGTAGAACATGTAGTAGCTGCAGCAGAAGTGTAGAAGTGACAGTAGTAGTACATGTAGTAGCAGCAGCAGTAGTGTAGACGTGACAGTAGTAGAACATGTAGTAGCTGCAGCAGTAGTGTAGAAGTGACAGTAGTAGTACATGTAGTAGCTGCAGCAGTAGTGTAGAAGTGGAAGTAGTAGTACATGTAGTAGCAGCAGCAGTAGTGTAGAAGTGACAGTAGTAGTACATGTAGTAGCAGCAGCAGTAGTGTAGAAGTGACAGTAGTAGAACATGTAGTAGCAGCAGCAGTAGTGTAGAAGTGACAGTAGTAGTACATGTAGTAGCAGCAGCAGTAGTGTAGAAGTGACAGTAGTAGAACATGTAGTAGCTGCAGCAGTAGTGTAGAAGCGTCAGTAGTAGTACATGTAGTAGCTGCAGCAGTAGTGTAGAAGCGTCAGTAGTAGTACATGTAGTAGCTGCAGCAGAAGTGTAGAAGTGACAGTAGTAGAACATGTAGTAGCAGCAGCAGTAGTGTAGAAGTGACAGTAGTAGTACATGTAGTAGCTGCAGCAGTAGTGTAGAAGTGACAGTAGTAGAACATGTAGTAGCTGCAGCAGTAGTGTAGAAGCGTCAGTAGTAGTACATGTAGTAGCTGCAGCAGTAGTGTAGAAGCGTCAGTAGTAGTACATGTAGTAGCTGCAGCAGTAGTGTAGAAGCGTCAGTAGTAGTACATGTAGTAGCTGCAGCAGTAGTGTAGAAGCGTCAGTAGTAGTACATGTAGTAGCAGCAGCAGTAGTGTAGAAGTGACAGTAGTACATGTAGTAGCAGCAGCAGGAGTGTATAAGAGTCAGTAGTAGTTCAAGTAGTAGCTGTAGCAGTAGTGTAGAAGATTCAGTAGTGGTACATGTAGTAGCAGCAGCAGTAGTGTAGAAGCGTCAGTAGTAGTACATGTAGTAGCTGCAGCAGTAGTGTAGAAGAGTCAGTAGTAGTTCAAGTAGTAGCTGTAGCAGTAGTGTAGAAGTGACAGTAGTAGAACATGTAGTAGCTGCAGCAGTAGAGTAGAAGATTCAGTAGTGGTACATGTAGTAGCAGCAGCAGTAGTGTAGAAGAGTCAGTAGTAGTTCATGTAGTAGCTGCAGCAGTAGTGTAGAAGAGTCAGTAGTAGTACATGTAGTAGCTGCAGCAGTAGTGTATAAGAGTCAGTAGTAGTGCATGCAGGAGCTGCAGCAGTAATGTATAGGAGTCAGTAGTAGTACATGTAGTAGTTACAGCAGTAATGTATAAGAGACAGTAGTAGTACATGCAGGAGCTGCAGCAGTAATGTATAGGAGTCAGTAGTAGTACATGTAGTAGTTACAGCAGTAGTGTATCAGAGACAGTAGTAGTACATGCAGGAGCTGCAGCAGTAATGTATAAGAGTCAGTAGTAGTACATGTAGTAGCTGTAGCAGTAGTGTATCAGAGACAGTAGTAGTACATGCAGGAGCTGCATCAGTAATGTATAGGAGTCAGTAGTAGTACATGTAGTAGTTACAGCAGTAGTGTATCAGAGACAGTAGTAGTTCATGCGGGAGCTGCAGCAGTAATGTATAAGAGTCAGTAGTAGTACATGTAGTAGTTACAGCAGTAGTGTATCAGAGACAGTAGTAGTACATGCAGCAGCTGCAGCAATAATGTATAAAAGTCAGTAGTAGTACATGTAGTAGTTACAGCAGTAGTGTATAAGAGACAGTAGTAGTACATGCAGGAGCTGCAGCAGTAGTGTATAAGAGTCAGTATAGTACATGTAGTAGCTACAGCAGTAGTGTATAAGTGACAGTAGTAGTACATGTAGTAGCTGCAGCAGTAGTGTATAAGAGTCAGTAGTAATACATGTAGTAGCTGCAGCAGTAGTGTATAAGAGTCAGTAGTAGTACATGTAGTAGCTGCAGCAGTAGTGCATAAGAGTCAGTACTAGTACATGCAGGAGCTGTAGCAGCAGTGTAGAAGAGAAAGAAGAAAAACATGTAGTAGCAGCAGCCGTAGTGTATAAGAGTCAGTAGTAGTACATGTAGTAGTTACAGCAGTAGTGTATAAGAGACAGTAGTAGTACATGTAGTAGCTGCACCAATAGTGTTTAAGAGACAGTAGTAGTACATGTAGTAGCTGCAGCAGTAGTGTAGAAGTGACAGTAGTAGTACATGTAGTAGCGGCAGCAGTAGTGTATAAGAGTCAGTAGTACATGCAGGAGCTGCAGCAGTAGTGTAGATAAGTCTGTAGTAGTACATTTAGTAGCTGCAGCAGTAGTGTATAAGAGTCAGTAGAAGTACATGTCGTAGCAGCAGTAGTGTAGAAGAGAAAGTAGTAGTACATGTAGTAGCAGCTGTAGTAGTGTAGAAGTGACAGTAGTAGTACATGCAGGAGCTGCAACAGTAGTATAGAAGTGACAGTAGTAGAGCTGCAGCAGTAATGTAGACGTGACAGTAGTAGTACATGTAGTAGCTGCAGCGGTAGTGTATAAGAGTCAGTAGTAGTACATGTAGTAGCTGCAGCAGAGGTGTAGAAGAGTCAGTAGTAGTACATGCAGGAGCTGCAGCAGTAGTGTATAAGAGTCAGCAGTACATGCAGGAGCTGCAGCAGTAGTGTATAAAGTCAGTAGTAGTACATGTAGTAGCTGCAGCAGTAGTGTATAAGAGTCAGTAGAAGTACATGCAGGAGCTGCAGCAGTAGTGTATAAAGTCAGTAGTAGTACATGTAGTAGCAGCTGTAGTAGTGTAGAAGTTACAGTAGTAGTACATGCAACAGCTGCAGCAGTAGTTTATAAGAGTAAGTAGTAGTACATGCAGCAGCTGCAGCAGTAGTGTAGTAGTGGCAGTAGTAGTACATCTTGTAATTGCAGCAGTAGTGTAAAAGTGAAATTAGGAGGCACCGTGGTCCAGGGGTAGAGCGCAGGGCTCCGGATCCGAAGGTCGCAGGTTCGAATCCCGTCAGAGGCGAGATTCTCTCACGATCTTCACATTCCTCCACGATGCGCGAATACTGGTAAGAAACCCAGGAAGCAGTCATCGAGCGTGATGAATCTAAGTTGTAAGAACTTGTATCGGAATCGATGTAAAATAAATGAGTCTAAACATAAACATCAGTAGTGTAGAAGAGTCAGTAGTAGTTCATGTAGTAGCTGCAGCAGTAGTGTAGAAGTGACAGTAGTAGTACATGTCGTAGCAAGCAGAAGTGTAGACTCGGCAGTAGTAGTACATGTAGTAGCTGCAGCAGTAGTATTGAAGTGGCAGTAGTAGTACATGTAGTGCCGCAGCAGTAGTGTAGAAGTGGCAGTTGTGGTACATGTAGTAGAAGTAGCAGTAGTGTAGAAGTTGCAGTAATGGTATATGTAGCATCAGCAGTAGTGCAAAATTGTTAGTAATGGTATAGGTAGTATCAGCAGTAGTGTAGAAGTGGCAGTAATGGTATATATGTAGTATCAGCAGTAGTGTAGAAGTGGCAGTAATGGTATATGTAGTATCAGCAGTAGTGTAGAAGTGGCAGTAATGGTGTATGTAGTATCAGCAGTAGTGTAGAAGTGGCAGTATTGGTATATGTAGTATCAGCAGTAGTGTACAAAGTGGCAATAGTAATGGTTGTAGTATATATATAAATACCAAAAGGCTATAGGTTTTTCAGTTTGTTAAAATATTTATTGTTGTTTGATACAACCAATCCTTCTTACAGTATCGAAAGGCGTTTCCTAACTTGATTTTACTTGAGTTAGCTGTCAAATTAATTGTACAGAAATCTGCCTTAGTTATCATAATGGACAGTTTCGGGTAGAATTTATCTAAAAGTTGTTTTTCGCTGACATCGGTAAATGAATTAATCTATTAAAACTCTCAAATTTCATAGAATATAAAACGACTTCGTCTTGATTTAAAATTAAATAAATGAATAAGGTTGTCAAATTTAATCAGTATGTCTAAAATGTTCTTTAGTATCTTACATTTTTTCTCCATTTTTAAATGAAATCCCATCAACAAAACTTCATGTGTAATATGTTTGTTCAACCCCTTTCAAACATTTCAAATCTCTTTCAAACAGTTGCTTTATAAACTGACACTTACAAAAAAAAAATAAACCAGAGTGACAGCAGAAGAACTGAAATTGTACAAACATAGCTTTATATGTAATTATATGATAAAAAGAATATGACAGCTCTTGTATAACCTTACGAATAATACAGAGGGAGAGTGCAAAGCTTTTATCGAACTCGTGTTTAATTCAGTTTGTTTGCATATGTTTTAATGACAAGACACGGTTGTTTGATATTTGTGCTTGACGTGAGAGACTAAGTACAATGTTTAAATTATATGGAAAGGAAACATTTTATATACATATTTTGAGCTCTGATTTCTTAAGGTTTCTTTTCTTTTGTACTCTGCTAATAAAAATTCTATTATTCTTTATGGCAAAATCACGCGTAACCTCATTTCAAACACTTTTGTAGACACACTTAAAATGGCATTCAATGGCTTTGACTTAGTAAAAACTATAAATCAAAGTTGATATTATCATTAGATAAATTCTAACTCCTCATTTACTAACTGTGAAATAGATAATCACTCTACCTTTGGTTGTACATATCATTTGTTTTTATGTCTCTGCAAATGCTTGCTCCTTGTTTTGACTAACTTGTAAAAAAAAAATGCGGATTACTATATCAATATCAAAGACAGCAATAAGCTAACACTAAATCAACTCTTACCTCGGGAAAACACAACGTTAATCGTCATCTTTTCAATACCAATTACTGACTTTTTAATATAATTTGGAATATGCGATGCGTTAATATCCGGCTTGTAAAATGAAGATGCGTTCAATGAAACATCTGTCCAGACAGTTTGTTTGGTCCAAAACGTTATAGTTTTGTTAGAGTTCTTTTCCACAATCATTTTTGGTCTCGAGGGTTCGTTTAAAACCAAGGACATCTTTAAAATTTCAGGCATTCTCTCTGAGGTTGCTAGAAAAAAAAATGAAGAAGTTTAAACATAAAGGCAGAGTGTGTCTTTTACTACAAGTGTTTTTTATATATTGATTATTTAGACACATGTCTGTTGATATCAGTTACTGATATTCATATATTTATTGACACCGATATTCATTTAAACTATAAGAATCATTTGAAGTTGCTTGGTAGTAAATGACTATGTCATTATCTTATCTACATATTGTTTCATTATAATAGTACCATAAACTACACTAACAGTTCTTTCGTTTGATGGCATTCTGGTCAAGCACCCTTTTCAAAGACAAAATGCAGAGGTCATATTTTTACTGAAGAAAAAAAAAATTTTGATGTCTATTTGACATTCTGTTTAGTGTTCGCAAGTAACTCCTGACTTGTCATTGATGAAGTCCGCCTTCCCATTCAGCAAAGAAAACAAGGCTGTAATTAACTTGGTTACGCCGAGCGTAAAAACAAAGCTAAAGGTAGACAGTCAATTTGTGAAAATTTTATATTACAGTTACAACTTGTTCATAAGTTCTTGAACTTCTATGTACATTAATCATAAAATGTTATGTTTTACTGTTTTATGTTTTTACCTGTAGCACAGTCTGGTCCATCAAAACCTGGCGCGCATGTACAATCTTTATCTAAAACCATGTTGCCACTGCAATGACCAGGGAAGCATCTGGCTCCTTGTTTCCAGGAACATGCCCCTAGAAATCAAACTTCAAGTTTGCGTTTCAAATAATCAATAATCACTTTTTGTATTAATTAATTAATTAATTTATTTATTTATTCATTTATTCGCGGTGTATTCATTTATGGCGTAAATGAATTAAACCTCCGTATTTATCATGAATGAATTTTAAATTGACATACGGAGGTTCAAGTTAAAAGATTGTACTTTCGACAGTATCGACGGGAGGTCTATGAAGTAAACTTAGAAATGGTTAAATGGCTTAAATTAAAACATTTTATGAGTATCATGGAAAAGTATAGATAGCCAGACATATATAGTCAGGAACGGATAAACTTTGCCAGGCATTTTGTTTTTAATTTAAAAACAAAAAATGACTATGTGTCTGTTTTGGAGCATTTAAGTTATGAACTGTATTTTTTCGATGACAAGTGTTTTGGACATGGATGAATAAGTGACTCTCTCTCTCTCTCTCTCTCTCTCTCTCTCTTTCTCTCTACCGAACCTTTTCCGGACACCTGATACCACCTGTTTTCTAAAGACATTTGACTGTTATTATACATTAAACATTATATATATCATATACCTTATATCACGTTTGAAACAAGCGTGCGCCTGCTAACTACTTTCGGCTGTTTTTATTTGTCAAGGTATTTTTTAATCTTTTGTAAGTGGAATATTATTATGGACTAAATTATCTTCTTTGATGTTCAATTATAATTAAAAAAATAGATATTTGCTTAAACGTAAACTATTTACTAATAAAATGAAAATGACCTCGTTGCTTTCATTTTCACGTTGGAAATGAATAGTTGGATTAACGGAATAGCATGACAGGGGCAACAGCTGTAAAAAGGACATGGTAGGTAATGCCCATTCTTGCGCCCCTAATAAATACACATACGGGTTAAAATGGAAATAGATTTTAAAGTTTTTTGTGATCTACCGTCTAATTTATCACGATTTCTCGTGCAGATGCGTAATTATTTAAACACTCAGGCCTACGGCTACTACACATCTTTGTGATGAAATTACTATGCATCACACATTATATTGACCTCTAGAAAAAAGGAAAATGTAGATCAATAATTGTGTTTGATGGTAAGATATGGTTATCAAGGTTTGCGATGCGCACTCAAGCATTAAACATAGAAAACTGCCATGCTTACTGGAGGTCTTATTAGTTGGAAACACAGTATGACAAAAATAAAATTCCCGATTTAGAAGAACTTCCCTAGGTTTATGATCTAAATGACGTAACTATCTTATAGATGAGAAGTCTTTGACGGAACAAGTTCTTTTGAAAAAAAAAATATGAAATTCCTTCACAGCTTTCCGAAAGATGACTAATTTAAACGTAACGTTAGATTAGAACTTTTAGTTCTGATGTTATATTGTATATAGTGTCTTTACTAATTACCGTTTAACTGTTATTGGCAAAGTTAAGTTGTAAACATTTTCAATGTTAATACATGTAAATAGCTGTCCGAGACTGATCTTCCTATCTATGTGACAGATACAGTTGATAAGCATACTGAAATCAATCAAGTAGTTCAGAGAAAACGAATAGTCATGATCAATTTCCTAAGTACTGATGCAAAGTAGCTACTTTTTCTTCTTAAAGTTAAAATCATTTGAAATAAGTGAAAATACTTTTGTCGAAAGAATTGAAATGTATTTAGAAATGGTTACTCTTCATTTAGCCATAATAGCATTGTCCTTTCAATAAGCGTTCAACAGAAAAGAGAACAGTTAACAAATCGAAAACAACTTTGATTGGATACAACTGACACGTTACCTGAATGTATTATTTCTGTTGTTTTTATCATACCGACTCAGAAATACACAGAGTTCAAAATACAATCATGTATCAATCTGACTGAAGTTCATGATCTCCCTATGGTATGGTTAGATCTGAAGACGACGCATTCATTTCTGTCTTCTCGATAACCTGGAATTCCCAGTATTTTATCTATATCTCAACCAATGACACTGCAGATTATTACGCGTCTCGATAGCTCACCTGTACACAATGCGTGTTCAAACTGGGTGTAAACTTCTTTAGCATAACAATGTTTATTAGCGGAGATTGAAAGTGCTTAGATATTTTGAAAAAAAATGATATTCATCACAAGCATAAATCTCATTATTTTGAAAGATTTTGACAAACAAATTTATCTGAGTTCGGTGACAGTTTATACATGGCAGATAATTTTTTGGGATCCCAGCTATATAAATAGATTTTTCACAAGTTAAGAGGGTGGAAACGTTGCTCTGATTGGCTGATGGATAGGTCATGAGGAGATTCTATTGGTCGTCCTCAGATCCTAATAGCATAGCGATGTTAAGGATGTGATTTAAATCAGATTGACAATGTATTAAATGTGGTTCGTTTTTGATATATCACTCTGCTTTATTTCTTTATCTGAATATTAAAAAATCTTTAAATTACTCAATAAAACCGCAGTGGAATGTATTTATAACATATGACTATTAAAACTTACTTTGACATATTCGATTGTTTGGTTTCCCTGTGTAAACGTTGTATCCAGGTTTATCTCGTATGTATTCCTCTTCGCAATATGCACATGTTACGTCATATGTATTGGTACATGAAGGCCGATTGCAATGATCCGGCTGTGGGCATGCTACGAAGAAATCAATAGTTTACAAACATCAAAAGTAGAAATGTGTATACTTTTTCATAAAATTATAAAATTCAACTTGATACACTTTTATTTAAATAAATAGTTTATTAGATGTTTACAAGATATCTGTGTGTGATATTATTAATATCATAGAATTAGAAAAGTAATTCTAAACAGAAAAAAATCCCAATCAGGCAGAAATTTATGTATTAAACTTTTTAAAAAAATCACATTGAGAAAAATACACGTATTGTCGATAAACAAGATCGGTATTGTAATGTTTCGACCTCGAACATTATGATCAAACTAAACATGCAACGAATCCAGTTTCGAATGCCTACTTAATGCTGCTTGTCTGTTTTTGTTTTAGGGTTTAACGCCGATTTCAACATATCGGTTATATCTCGGCACCTAACCGGTTTTCCTGGATAACTAACCAGTAATGGCCAATTTCTCCGCAAGTGACTGACTACTGTTCCCACATGATCTACTTTGAATCATCGGTGAGAGACAAATGAACATTCGACACAATGTCTGAGATCAATTGTCACGGAGAAATTTTGCCCTGCCCAGGGGTCGAACCAACGACCGATGGATAACTAATCCAGTGCTCTACCTATTGAGCTGAACGCGCGGGCTTAATGCATGCCAAATTTCATGCTGTTCTTATATCGATTGTTGGACGAAGCGTACCACTGCACGAACGTACCAGGGAGAAAGCGCACCACAATTGAATTACATAATTAATAAAATTATTGTCAATAAAAATAAAGACTTTTGTATACATGATAATAATTGAAAAGATTTAGCATTTTTAAATAGTTAAGTATCATAAACATGTTGGGTTTTTTTAATTGTTCTTATATTAACTGTATTAATATCACATATTACTATTAAAATATTCTTATATGAACAAATAATATAAAATGTTGTCATTTTGTTTTTAAGTTTGCTCTTTTAACCAAATTATCATTTTTTTGCGTTTGTTTGTCATTAAAGAGTATTTTAATTGTTACAAGTGCAAACTATGTCAATGTGTCAATGTTATTGACAGCATCTCTGTATTTCTTATAATCTATTATCCTCTCTCAAGAACATTGCGACATTGTGTTATCAAGAAGGCCTGTCTGTGGACAACTTCGTAGTAATGTTTGGTGGCTGACCCTTAACGCTATAAAAACGGGATTTGAAGGGTTTTTTTTCTATGAATGTATGGTTGGTCGGTAGTTAGCAGTTTGCAGTTGGTTATACGAATCTCTAACTGTATTCCAGGAGGTAGTTGGTAATTCGAACTTAAGATATTACAACAAATTTCTTTAGCAATACGATACGTAAACGTAAAAAAATAATAGCATCTTAACTTAACAACACTGGTTCACCCATCTGGGTTGATCAGGCAACTCAATTGGTAATTCGCCCAAATCCCCAACAACCTTCAAGAAGGTAGGTGATAACTCAATCTTTAGGAAGATATTTATTCTAAATACTTTAGATTTATTATACATTTATAAATTAACGTAAATGAAGTAAGCACCAGAACATAACAGAACTGTATCCGCCCCTCTGGGTTGACCAGGATCCTCGGCCGGTAACTCGCCCTAATCCCCCACTATCTTCCAGAAGGTATTTGTAATTCAAAATTTAGTGAGTTATTACATTCTAATTAGTTTAGATATATGTTTAAGGTGTATAAATACATAACAGTACTGTTTTCGCCCGTCTTGATTGATCAGGTTCCTTAGTTGGTAGTTCGCCCGAATACCCAACTACCTTCCAGAAGGTAGTGGGAAATTCAAACTTTAGTAAGATACAAAATACTTATTCTTTGATTATATGATGAGGTTTCGATATGCTAATTCCTTTAGTTGAATGATAAAGTATATACAAAACTTTCATGATGTATGCACCATAGCATAACAGTTGTGTTTTGCCCGTCTTGCTTGATCGGGTTCCTCACTTGGTGATTCGCCCGAATCCCCAACTACCGTACAGAGGGCTGCTAGTATTTCAAACTTGAGTAAGATATAAATACAAATTTTTATTTTGTTTTTTCTCAACTCTCTGTTTGAGTTTATAATCTTTGGTTGCCAAAATGTCTGGCGCCCCCTGCATATTTTTTATTTATTGTGGAGAGCAGTGTAAGGTACAGAAAGCATCTCTTTCTAGAGAAACCCCTAGTTCTTTTAAATGCTAAGTGTATAGCACTGATACATGATACCACGATTTAACGCTTCATCCGAAAGACAAATAGTAATGTTAGTGCAGGAGCTGGGGATTGATCTCGCGTCCCCTTTGTTACCAGTCCATCGCGTTACCACTGAACATCTGATCTGCTCCTTATTATCTCATGGTAGTGAATTTGCTTTTTATAGCACTTTTTTTGTTACCATGTCAATAAAGGGTTTGTGATTCTGCTATTGTTTCAGTTTCGACTGACAATAAGTTGTCGGCAAATTGTCTTTGTCGGCAAACTGTCGCGTCTTTTCTGAAAATAGTTCAAAAATGTATTTTATTGGAACATTTTATAAGTATCTATAATACTGTGACAATTTCTATGTATTTCTTGTTACAGACATATTCTTTGATCATGCCTTTTGGTACACTTACTGACATTGATATGTTATATATTACTCCTTGAAATTAGTAATAGACTTTTTCGACGCAAGGTGCATAGATCTGTTTTCGGAAACATGCAGTCCTCTGATTATAAACAATTTTAGACACATTTATCATGGACTTAAGAAAATATGACAAGCTCAACAAGATATTTAAAGGAAAATAGGTCCAATGTCATTTATTGATGAAAGAATCGTCATATGTAGGGTGCATAATATGTTTGAAACAAGAGAATTTATATAACTTATGAAATAAAAGCAACAACAAAAAACAAACAATAAAGAGAAATACTTCAATGAAGTTCTAGCGACTTCATGTGTAAAGGTCTTTTACATGAAATATGCTAGAGGTAGTGCATTTGGTATCTACTTCACTATGATTCTTACTGATTATTGTTCACTGAGGTTTTGGCCGTTTTTATTTTCATGCGGCTCGATCAATGACCAAAATTATTATCAGTAATCAGTGGCTGGAATTTTAGGAATGATATGAACCTTTTGGTAGCTTCAGTATCAGGAAAAGATCCGATATTACAATAACAATTGGGATTGGTTCTTTTTTCATAGAATGATTGGTCTATTGACTTGTATCCTATTGTATAATGTAGCAACAGTTGTTCACGGGCTATTTCTCACCAAAATCTTCGAAGGGACTTCCATAGTCATGTCCAGAAGTATCTATCGTTGCAAGAGATTTCTTGTTCGTCTATGAAATTGTCGATACCATGATAGTTGGTTATGGCATATCTTTTCGCTTATAAAACAGAAAGTTTGATACACTTGGATTTTTATGCAGTAAAAGTACATGTCTTATCATAACGATTATGAAAACAGCTTAAACCAAGCATTTTATCATAATTAAAGAAACTGTTCTATCCGTCTGAGAAATCTGACCAAAGACAGTAATTTTATGTAATGGTGCTTACCTCATGAACATTTGTGAATAAATGTATGATATAACTAAAGTAATACATATTTAATTTTTCACTAAAGAATGAATTACCACCTACCTTCTGGAAGGCAGTTGGGGATTCGGGCGAATTAACATCAAAGTACCAGTTACTTACCTTATCAACCCAGAGGCGCATGAAGTGCTATTATCTTGTTGTGCTTACTTTCAATGTTTATGTATAAACTTAATCATATAATTAAAGTAATTTGTATTTATGTCTTGTTGAAGTTTGAATCACTAATAAGCTTCTGAAAGGTAGCTGGGGATTTGGGCGAATTGCCAACTTTGGAATCCGATCAACCCCCACGGGCGAGGACAGTATACTATTAACGTATCCTTTTGCTAAAGAAATTTGGTGTGATATCTTAAGTTCGAATTAACAACCACCTCCTGAAAGGTAGTTGGGGTTTCGAATAACCAACTTCCAACTGCCAAGTACCGACTGAATTTACAATCATTATTTCTATCAATATACTTTATAATAAACGTTTCATAATGGAATGACTCACGGAAATGGAAAAGATGTCGGAGTGAATGCATAGTTCTACCTGCGTGATAGAGTATGAATCCTTGTACGAAGTTATATGTTTTAATTGTCAGAGTGTGTTAATGTTCTAAACTTCATTCCTAGCACCTGTGAGATGTGAAACTTGGTTTCTTAGGATAATTAATAGGTCTATATTGGCTTTCTTAAATTAGCTTTTACCTTTACAATATCCATTGTTAGACGAGACCGGATAGTATCCTTCATTACAGTTTCTGCATCTGGAAGGTCTGTAACATTCACCACCACTGTTCGTTACAACACTACCATTTTTGTATTCAACCCTCCCCTCATTATACATATTGCATGTATACGTGCCATATCCTTGTCGACAAAGAGCTGTAAAACATAATAAAGGAAATGACGTTTTAAGAGTTAACGATACTACTTCTATTGTTTCACAAATACAGACATTTTCTACATGGAATGAATTTAAATTTAGAAAGTCTTATATAAACAACTTTAAATGACTTTAGTTAACATTTAAGTTAACAAGAGCGATCAGTGATCACACGTGTCGCCTGATGATAGCCAATTAATCAGTTGGAAATGTAAATTGACTGTATGGATGTTTGAGTCCAAAAAACCCGTAAAATATGCGCAAGTACTTGAGGTACCGATCAATCCTGTGGCATTTCATTTAAATTGCGTTAGAAGTATAAGAGAAGTAGTCCAGACAAACCTTAAAAACAAAAATCATTAAAGGGCCATAACTCTGGCAAAAATCATTGAACTGGAAAATGCTAACGATATGCGCAATTACAATTAATACTGATCATTCCTATAAAGTTTGGTTGAAATTGCACCAGTAGTTTTTGTAGAGCAGTCCGGACAAGTTTTGTCACAGACGGACAGACAGACAGACAGATGACGAAAAAAAGGTTCCTACATGTCGCGGCTACTTTGTAGCATGTCGCATCTACTGTGTAGCAGGCGACACAAAATCATTAACGGCCAAAACGTCTTTTTTATTCAATGTCCATAACTCAACCAAAAACCATTCAACCGCAAGACACGTTAAGTATGTGCAAGTACTTGAGGTACCGATCAGTCCTGTAACATTGCATTCAAATTGCGAAAGTAGTACAAGAGAAGTCTAGACCGACTTTAAAAATAAAAATCATTAAAGGGCCATTACTCGGACAAAATCATTGAACTGAAAAATGCCAGTGATATGCACAATTAGACTTGGTACTGATCATTCCTGTAAAGTTTAGATTAAATCGCATCAGTAGTTTTTGAGGAGTAGTCCGGACAACTTTTGTGACGGACGGACGAACAGACAAACAAACAGACGACGGAGAAGAGATATGTCGCAGTTATATAGTTTTAATGTTAGAGCATAAACTGATTTATTGTCATTTTCTTTGACTTTATTTTGTTTATATAATCGATAGCTGCTTTTCCTTTGTTTGATGCTACAAAACAGGTAGTCAAGAACATAAGTAATATAATTATGTATAAATTGCTTTTAATAAATCGATTTTAGCTACAAAAACATTTAAACGATAGAAACAATTTTTAAATTGAAGTAGGAAGATGTTGCCAGAAGGGCAACGTTGTTGACCCCGCAGTGTTTATGTGTTATCTTGATAAAGATTGACAACTTTTATTGACACATTTTTGTGACAAAATCTTTTCAAACATTTTAATTCATAAAACTTTCCGTAAAGCAACTTTGGAGTTCTTCAATCTTAAATAATGAGCTTTTCTTGCCACGAGGCTTTTATATGATGACCTTGACAAAAACCTTGCAACGTACTTGACATGCAAAATTGTATTCAGATCCCCGTTTATGCGACTAAGTCACCTTCCATATAAGCTGAATCGCCCAGCTTATTAAATCTCAGCGTTAACTAAGCTTTGCGTGAAACACTTTTTGACGAACTAATAAGTTAACGAAAACGGTTGCTGACCTGAAATTAGGTCAAAAGTTGTTGTTTTCAATTTGACACTGAATCACTGATTTTTAGGTTATCTTGAAGAATCACCTAAAGTTGATGCTGCTTATCATCTTAGACGTCTTTAAAGCATCTAAACTAACCCGTAAAACATTACAGGAAACGCCTTCCCTCTTCTCATAATAGTTTGTTTGCGAGCACTTAAATTGGGTTCACAGGATATGTTTTAGCATATATATAAAAAATGACGATTCATTTCCCAAGTATTGTTTAAAATGGAATTTGGAGAATTGTTGGCTCCTTTAATTCTCCTTGTAATGACTGCTGCCTACCTTTCATATTTAAGAAAAAGGAGAAAATCTCTTACAATGTTCATTCAGTAAAAACATGGATTCTGAGGCGGGATAAATATGAAGCACATCAAGAATTGTTAAAAAAAAGCTTGGAAATGAACGTGAACTGGGCTATTGTAATTTTGTGCAAATGAAGCGGGAGACTTTAAATTGAAAGAATCATTCCATAGATTTAGCTCACTTTTACAGAGTTAAATTACTTTTTCTGGTTGTCTTGAATCAATTTTAATTCTAATACCTTTCTTTTTGGAGCCATGTTTTCTAAATCACTAAATTTTTCCCATTTATATTTTTCAGTTTTCTTAACACATGCTGATAACAGAACAGTGTATCGGGAACTCTTTCTAGTAGGTTTTAATTTTCGTATGTTTTACTTTCCGACATAGTTATATTTGGTCCGCTTTACATATCTGCTTGCATTTTACCCCTGTATCACGGATTGATTCAAAACATTTCTGTTTTATAAATCATATCGTGTGAACCCTCTTAAGTAGCTCTATTAAGTGCCAAATGAAGCGGAAATTTGATTAATCTTGCATACTTTACAAAGAATAAAACACTCACGCAGAGAACAATCATATCCGTCGTACCCTGGACAGCACGTTGTTCTTGCCATATAACTGTTAAAAGATATACACTTTGAGTTGCTTTAAAATAACACTTAAATACGATGCAAAGAAATAAATACATAATACAAAGAAAAAGTAACAAATATGCAAATATTAAAAAAACGCTTGCTATTTCTTAATTATCTAAACTTTAAAGTTTCGTTAATCGACCATTTATAATTAGTTCGAAATTATGTTTTACAAATTCTATTGCTTTAAAGCAATGCTATTCTTACCAGTCATCATTATGAACGTGTTTAACTTTAAAAGGTTGTGTTTTGCTCTAGTTAGGGTTGTTCAGAAATATGTTTTATATAATTTTATCTTTGAAAGTTCGAATAGTGTAGAAATTTGCACAAATTCTTCTGTAACGAAATGTTCCCCTATAGTTTATATACCAGATCCTTAAAAAAGTGCATCACAAAGATTGATATTACATATATGTGTCTGACGAAGATATTTGCTAGAAAAAAGAACTTTTAAAATAATCGGCTAAATTCTGGGTATTAGAATAAGTCGGTTGACACATTTCTTAAAGATATACTAAGCCCATCTTTGCATAAAATACTTTTATTGCCGAAATTAATTGAAATCTAGGAAATTCTTATTGAATATGTCTAATTAGGCTAATAGAATACACGCACTATGTATGGGAAGCTGTATTCCCTATTATAGGTCGTGTTATATTGGTGCTTTCTAAAAAAAAAAATGCCAATTTTTTAATGACACTAAGTATTTATACTGTGTTTACCTATAGTGTGAAGAGTTTTAAACGTAACATATCTAATCTGTGTGTACTCAAACATGTTTATTTTACATTTACATAAAAAAGATGAAGTAGTTTTTTTGTATCTGAAACTTGAGCATAATATCTTTACAACAAAACTCTGTATCTTGTTACGGTTACTTTTTAGCCGCATGAAATTTTCCCTGCAACTGGGAAATAAAATGACAGACACAACATTTAACACTTATGCTTTACTTGTCCAACTAAACATCACAATTTCTTGCCTTCCCAAAATTTCACAGGTCACGAGATTTCATCAATTTCTCAACTTTTTGTGACATAAACACGCATCGCTAAGTAACTAGCATATGGCAGAAATACGTCTTTTTCAAAATTGTCAACTCATTGGTTGTATCTGTTTTATGATGATAACTTGAAAATGAAAAAGTCTTAAAAAACATTAAGATCTTTTTTTATTGCTTATATATTCTTCCCTACGTAAAAGTCATTATATCAAGGAATATTTTAATGGCCATATTATACAAACCTGCGGATAGATAGGATTAGAGACGTATTTTGTGTCCTTATCATGATTTGTGTAAGCTGTAATGAATGTACAAAACAGATGATGGAATAACCCAAATAACACTGTAAAGTTGGTTTTCAAAGTATAACAATATTCTAAAAGTTTATTTGTCCAAAATCTATTATTTATCATTTACCTGTGCAAACAATTGTATGGTAATCATAACTTAAAGCTTTTCAAAGATTTCAGCTGTCATCGGGTTATCTTGCAAATATGAATTCCACATAGTATGTTTATTTATTATAAAACAGAAATACCCTAACATTAGCCGATAGTTCATGCCAAAATATATCTTTTTTTCTTATTATCTATGAAATTGAAAAAAAAAATCTAAAAGCATACAACAACAAGAACTATCTTCATAGACTTTTGGACTATTAGCAATGTATTATTCAGAATTTGTGACTGACACCTTTAAATCAGGTTAAGGATCGTTCATTGTCGTCAATATCTACATAATTTAGTAGAAAGTGAAAAACTCTTAACCTTCAAACGCTCTGATACTAGACAATTTAAAAAAAAAATCAAGAAATAACTAGAAAAAGGTTTACTCAGCTGGTAAGAATTTCAGTTTTTGGTTCATTAAAATAAGATTGTATTTTTATTTTTAACACCCAGCAAACGTTCTCCTTTATACTCAATTAAACCGCAATGAAAAGGTTTAAACGATGTAACATTAAAAACCAGCTAATTATTTAAAAAAAATAACCATAGAACAAAAGCAATGACTTACACTGTCCTGCAGCCGCCCCAGTCCCACCAGCCTCTGCATGTTCTTCGTGAAACAGTGTATGTACAGTAACCAGCAAGACTGCAAATCAAACATTAGTCACGTTATTCATCTTTTTTTTTACTGAACTTCCAAGCAAATTTCCTATAACAGTAATAATAACACTACTCTATTTTCAAACATGCTCTACAACAGACTGTATGTATATAAAGGAAAGTAGATATTTTTCGACCTTCCGGTATGTAGAAGAGAGAACTATGAACAAATTCAGAGAGTGGAATATCCAGTTATTTCTTCATCATGTTTGAATATGTAATGTAATGCAAATCAACTAGCCTGATTAAATGTTTTTGAAAACCAGTCAGACAAACTTTTTATCTTACTGAAATAAGATGATTATAAACAAAATCAGAGAGTGAAATGTTCCATAATGTCTCAAGCTTGCTTGAATATGTAATGGTAATGTGAATATCAACTGGCCTGATTAAATGCGTTTTCTAAACCAAAAAAAAAGAAAGACAAATTTCTTACCATACTCGAAGTATGATGACTGCGAACAAAATTCTTAGGGTTGTATACTCCATTATTTTCCCAGCATGTTTAAATATTTACAGGTTTTATGAAAATCAACTAACATGATCAAATGCATTTAAACTAGTAATGACAAACAATTCCATTAATATTTATCTATACTTTAACAGTTAAGTTTGGCCAGGCTTTTGATTGGTTAGGGTACCTGTCATAGACCGCCTTTACAACAACTTCCTGGTTATAAACAAGTCTGTACCTCTATCTGATATCAAAACAACCAACGCAATCTTCACGCAAAGAACGGAAAAAATCTGTAAGTTTAATATTTTGGTCGTTACTGTAAAAAATATCATTATTTTCCTTTATTTAATTAATTAATTAATTTATCATTATTATTATTATTATTATTATTATTATTATTATTATATGTAGTAGTAGTAGAAGAAGTAGTAGATTTGACATAAAATGGCTGCTCTTGGACAATTTTTAGTCGGCTTTATAACGCTTGATGGTAAAATGAGGGGAAAACATTAGCATAGGTATTTGTTCTCCATTAAGGCTTTTTCTGTTATATCTGACATTGAATTATATGTGTTAAGGGCAGTATGTCGGGATATATCATGTTCTGTTACCTAGATAGCTGCATGACTTTTAATCTATAATTCATATTTTAATTAGAAAGCAGATAAAATTTTCCTTTCCTGAGGGAGACCTACGCGTTACATTTGTTACAACTGGAATTCTATAATATATAAAACAAAATAACATGTGACATGATGAAACAAGTTAGTTGTCAGAATTTCACTTTTTTCCCTCTTTTTTTTCCAATGGTAAAATGTGTTTTCATTCATAAGGTTTCAGAAAATAACTATGATTAAAGAATGTAGACCAAATATTTGTGTCAAAAATAAGTCTATTTCTGATTTTTGACTGTTTTTTTTTATTTTTTTTTCAGTAAGAGTCACGCAGAAAAATGACAATATTCAATTTGCGCTGATGTACGGTCTTTAAAGCCACTGACTCACAGAATTTTGCTGACTTTTTTCTTTAAAATTTAAGAGAGTTTAATATACTATGGAAAAAACATAATATCATGCTTCTATACACCATGAAAACTGAAAACAAGTTTTGACTTAGCCAGGATTTGAACCCACGACCTTTCGGTCGGTAAAATATAGAGCGACGATCTAGACCACTGAGACACAGCACCAACTTGTGAGACTGTGTCAAAATCTTATAACTAAAGTATCTACCCCGTGACTAACGGGGTAAATTTTTTACTGATAAAAGTGTGTAAAACTTTATATTTTGATGTTTTTCTGTATCGAAAAAAGAATCAGTAACTTAGTTGAAATATAGTTCTTCACAGTGCAGCAAAAATTTCAAGATGTAAGAACATTTTCTTTTTTACATCGTCGGCCCATCTGTGAGTCAGTCGCTTTAAAATCTTACTTTTTATTAAAATATTCATCGTAAAATAGTGTGACTCTAACTGGGAAGAGTTGAGTATGGACTTGTCCTGTCAAAATGTAATTCTAGAGCTATAATAGAATGGATGTTTAACATTAATTAAATTTAATATACATTTTTAAAGTGAAAGACGTTTCTGAATATATCTGATTGATAATGGTATCTGATAATTCACAAAATTTTATGTATATGTCTTGACCGTCAATAATCTTGGCTTCTTATTAAAATTTAGTATAACATAAAAACTTAAACAAACTGTATCATTTGCCTTTATTTAAAAAGGGTGCAGGTAAGTTAATTAATTCATACACAAAAAGTATTTTATCCAATGAAAGAAACATTTTGAAGGGCAATTTAATGTTCTCGTCGAATGAAATCACATCTGATGTTTGTCTTTTTCAAACAAGAAAAATGTTGAATTGATCATTTGATGATTATAGTTATTGGCCTTCTTCTTGAACAAGAACAATACTCATTTCATTAATATATTTGCACCTCATCTTTTTTCATAATGCATTATTCTACTTGACTATTGATATAATGAGTGTGACTCTCGTGGTAACGCGCCAAACATTTCGTCAAGATATAAAGAATTCTGCCCCCGTTCCTGAAATAACACTTACTATTGTCTTGTTTTGAGTCATCAAAAGAGAGATCTCATACAGCGGTGGTTACAATGAGCGTCATAAAAAGGCACCGACGGCTCAGATAAGATAATATATAATTACTTAATGATGCATGCTTGTTGTCCCTTTATCTATTGACAGTTTAATCCTTGTACATTTTAAAATTGTTTTATGAACACAACAACGCCTCTCTAGATTGTTTGGTATCATTCTTGACATAGTTGTCAGTGTTTTATTTTAACTAATAAATAATATGCAATCAAATTTGTTAAAAGCTTTTCAATATTTTTTCCCATTTGTGCATACCAATCATTGTAAATACTTGTCGTTTTGTGCACAGTATATGACAAAACATTTATCAATCAAATAATCAGTATTTTAAAATACAAATTTGAAAAGAGTTAAAAATAGTTAAATTTGTATTTTATTTCTCTCTATGCTTTATCAATATATTTGAATGAATTCAGTCACGGAAAAATTGTATTAATTTTACATAAACGAAAAAGGTATTGTATTTTATATTAATCAATAATATTTGGTTTTAATTTATATGATTTCAAAATTCGTTTCACGACCGTTTGATACTTTTCACTTCACTATACATTTGCCAAATAGTTACTCATTTTGCCAGATAATTATTCAAATAGGTACTTTTTATATGCTAGCAATACGACTACAGTTAATTTCAGTACTTGATCTGATAAATGAACAAGATCTTTCTTTAATTTACTAAAACATATATTTTGCAGGCATATTTTTTATCATATTGGAACTAACTAATCGCTGATACCGACTAGATATACGATTGACATCGCCTGATTTATGTTTAAGTTTTGCCACCACTTTAACACTTAGTAGGCGACCTCCGTTAAGTAAATGCTTGTGTATAATTGAGCGCATCGATAAAACTGTTTTCGTCCGGTACGACATTTTTTCTTTTACAGTAGTTTAAATATATTTTGTCAAATTATTAAATTTGATCGATAAACTGAGCAAGTGGGTGACACTGATTAGCTCACATTAAGTATTAACAAATTCAAACATAAATCTAATTTCAACCACTAATTAAAATAAAAAGGACATTTTTCTAGGGGAAAGTGCTCTACGTCCATGAAATTCTAAGTGACAAAAGTAGTTCAGTCTTATCAGTCTTATGTAATATCTCAAATGCATATGCATCTGGCATAGGCCTGCTTTATGCTCCCCTCTAAGACAGTAATAGTTGCGCACAGCAAACCATTGAAAACTGCAAAATAATTGCTACAGTGTGTAAATTTTTATTTTAGCATGGAGTAGACCTGTAGGAAAAATGTTAACAATCACCAGGCTAGCCTTGTGGCTGTGCCTGACGTTTACCTCGGCTTCTTCTTCATTTGTGAATTTTGCACCAGGATACGAATATCTGTATCACCTTAACTCAACAATACGATTGAAGGATGTTCAGACAATTATCTTCAAAGGAGAGGTAAACATGCGTTTATCATCATTACCTGGAAACTGTATTATTACAATTATTTATATTATTACTTACATGTATATTTTTTGAAAGCCGAAGTTTCTGTAATAGAGGGAGTTTTGTTTTGACTTAAACCAGTCCTTTTAGCTTACGCTGTTTTCAGCTTTTCTTTGCTAATCTTTAAACTATTTGTTTGTTTGTCGAGTAATTTTTTTCTTCAAGTTACTTATTTAAATTGTGTTTTCTTTAAAAAATACATTTAAGTGAACTTTTAACGTTTACAGATCGGCTTTGCAAATATAGCAGAGGTTGATGATTTTCAAGAGCTGTTGTTACGGGTGTATGATGTCAACTTTTACCCGGAAGGGCACCCAGGTAATTAAAATGCCAAACATATACATTTAAATAGAGTCGGTTTTTGTTTCTTGGTTTATTTAAACTTTAATTGTCATACACCAAATTTTTTTTTGATCCCGCTAATACAAAACCTACATTTCATCTCATGCTTTTATAAATGATTAGTTAGATATGAGAGCATAAGTCTAAGCAGTTTAGAAGAGCTAGATTCATACAGTTTTAAGAAAATAGCGTATGTCTAAAATACGTCTAGGAAAATGCCTTAACTACATCAAAATACATGTTAAAAAGTTTGCTCTGTTTTATGGAAGATTTTGTCTACTTACAGAGGCAAACAGTCGTCAGCACGATTTCTCCAAATGGTAAGTCTAAGTTTCGTTATATCAGTTCGACCATAATTAACACATATGACCCATCTCCACCCGTTACTCTTCATGTGATTGAATGTGCTCACAAGTACACTTTTTTTCGTTTCAGGTTGTCTTTTGAGATTAACCGTCGGGGTGAAATACGGAAGGTCTATCACGCGCCCAGTGAGGACGAGGAGGTTTTAAAGCTGAAAAAAGGCTTTGCTAGCATGCTTTCTGCAAAGCTTCACCACCGGCATGAGGTAAGTGTATGAATTCTAGCGCAGACCTTTGTCCGTTTCGTCAATTTTTCAACGGGCTTTTAAACTATCTAAACTGTTTCTCAAAATTGTCAAGGCATGGATTTAATTTATGAAGCATCTTGTATTTTTCGTTTTATAGAAAAAATATCAAATAGATACAAAAACTGTATTCAGTAAGGACGAATCGAACGATTTGAGAATACAAATTTGCATAATTCAAAAAGTGAAGAAAGCATTTGTATAATCTAATGTTTTCTTCTTTTCATTCTTGAAATGCCTTTTGTATTTGATTGTGATGTCAAATAAATAAGTCAGAAAGCCCTATTTTTGACGATTACAGATAGATAATGATGGGTATTATAACGGCAGCTGGCGATATAAAACAGAAGAAACTGGAAGAGAAGGTTTGTGTCATATTTGTTTTAATGTGCGATACTGAAATATGTCTATGTTGTTAATATGCATAGCTATCAATTAATTAACAGGTTATTATAACTATATATTAGAAGCGTCACAAGATTATTTGTTTTGTACAAAAATCTACGTGTTACCTGTAGGACATCACGAATCAAGTTACATTGTCCACAAAACACCATCGGGGTATAAATACATTAAGACGAGGAACGCTTCCCATGTCAAGTCGGTAAATGGAAAAGGAAATTACTCAAAGGTACCTTTTCTAACTCTTCTTCCATATGTTATGCTTTTTGTCAAATGATTGTTTTAAGTATTATAATAAATCATAAATCGTGAAAAAAGAGTAACACTCTGATAAATTCAACTGAAATTTATGTATAATACATTTTTTAATACAACACAGCAATCATTCGAAAGAGCGATCTTTTGAACCTCGTTCGATAAAAATGTCACACTACAACAATTTTGAATACATATATCTTATGTTTACATTTGATAAACTTTTCTATATTGGTTCGGTTTTGTGGTTATGTGGTCAAACTTACTGATGGTAGAGCCACTTGACATTCCACAATCTACGATCATCAGTCTTTAAATACATTCACCTTGGGCAGAGGTGTAGTGTCCACAACTTAACGGACAGAATGTTAATTGTTGGTTTACTCAATTCTGGCAAAATTTAGTTCAATGATGCAAGTCGACATAGGCTTATTCGATATTAGAAAATAAGATTGTTAGTCAGAACAGCGATAGATACCTTATTTCTTAGTCATCACGGCATTGTGTTATTTATGTAATGCAAAGTAAGAATATTTTTTCTTATTTATTTCAGACCCTACACATTGATTGGGACCTAAATACCATCCACACAGTCATGGTGGAGGAAGATGTTCATATTGACTTTTCCACAAAGGACGGGTAAGATATTTCTCAAACCATTTTTCTTCTGAAACCTTTTCTGTGTCGTTTAAAAGGTAAGTAAAATTTGTTGATTTATATATCAGTTTCTTGGAACTCATTTATGTAGTAATTCCCGTTTAGTCGAATAAATAGCTCTTAACTTTAGCAAAAGTTCATACCGTTTTTTTTTATTTAGCTTTACGAAACGACAAATAGCTCTCCGGTCCTTAGACAGTTTTTTAAGCAGGTCGTAAACAAAGAAATACGCAAATTTTAAAAGATAAAATCATATGTGTGAAGAAATAAACTTTTTCTTGCTGCTTATAATTTTACTACATGTTTTCTGGATGTTTGTTTCTATGCATGCAGTTGCAAAACTCGACTCGACTTATTTTAAAATTCAGATTTGATCCCTTTCATGGAATGCGGCCTGTTCAATCTGTATCCGGATTCCAGGACATGGGTTTGTATTTTAAAAATACTGGATTGTGTTATAAGCATGTCATTCTTATATTAAGTAAGGGAATACCTCACTACTAAAAGCAAACAATTTTTTAAGTTTCGAACGCAATTTCTAGTTTATTTTGGGCGTTATGAATGCTTTCAACTTATAACACAATTTGCTCTGTTATTCATGTTTAAAATACCGCTCTAAAATCTCTTCTTCAATTATTCATATTTTCAAATGAAAAGAAGTCTTGCGGCAAAATGAAAAAAAGAAAAACACATAGAGAGCAAAAAGTTAATTGCACAGCAAAACGAATCCTTTCAAACATAGTAGACCATCTAATGCGTTTGTTATTCATTCTATACATTTGGCATAGTTCCATTACTTTGTTGTAACATGCAATCATTATTCTTTCAGTTAGTTTTCTTGAAGATAAACGAACTATGTTTGTAGCCATTTTGTGTTGAGTTGCAAAATTATCTGAAGGACGTATGAACAAGTACAAAAGACTTTTTGTCAAAAATGTTATTTCAAATATAAATTTGCATGGGGCCCATTTCTTGCAAGGAATTCTTAAGTTTGACAGCTGGATTTGTTTTATTTGGTCTCTGATCTTATTATATATAAACATAAATTGTTATCGTTAAGTTGCAGACCACTTATGTCGGTACATATTTAGTGTAAACAAGCTTTTGGAATATGTTCAACCCTGTTATATTTAACGAAATGTCAAATTGTCTTTGCCTAGGCTCATGTACGTGAAATAGAAAATAATCCCTGTGTATTTTATGTAAGTGTTTTCGATAGGTTTGTTATCAAAAGCTTTTAACCAAAATCTTTTCTCTGTTTTCCTGATGGCTCAGACATGTAGTTTCAATTGAACTTACCTTTTGAAAATTGCACCCTGATAAGCATTGTCTTAATATGTTTATTGAAATAGTTCAACTATTCATTGGTACCTATTGTATCATAAATACATCAGTTTTTTTCGAGTACTTTAGCCTTTCAACGGAAGTAAGAATGTAAAAACATTTCATATCTGGTGTCTTAAATTACATTGATTTTATTGCTATTGCAATGATGAAGTATTGTTTATTCATCATTGTAGAACTTGAGAACCTTTTACTGAGTTTACTTAATATTTATTAGATTATTTATAAATATGTCGCTCGTACTTTTGAACAATTCATTATCTTGATTTATTTTATATAGTTTTACTTCCTTTTTTTTAGATGAAGTAAAATATTGAGAGTACTTACGTCTACATACCATATTCATTTGATTTACTATTAATGAGAAGTAAAAGCAATGACACTTATGATCGATTTGTTCAAGGGCAGATAAATAATCATGTCATAGCACCAGGGTTTAAATTGATCTGATTTGTTTATACGCCCGTATCTAGCTTTCTGTTAACTATTGTAAGTGATAAAATCTTTACTAATTAAGTAGGAAAAGATATCCAGAGAGGAAATTATATCAAAGGATAATATTTTAAAACTTTGTCATCTGAAAAATTTAAGAATATGATTTTAAACTTACAGTTTAAAGTACACATTATGCATTTCTCATGGTAGTGAAATAAATAGCACTATACTCAACCAACAAAAACCCCAGGTATTTCAATATCTCTTACAATAACGTGTTTGTTAATTCAGGTGTCCCAGAAATACATGCCAGTTCCAGAGACATGCTCAAATTTGTTAAAAAAATTGATTTTTCCCTGAGTTCTGTTAAACCACTTGACGTACAAGAAGGGAATATTCAACATACAAAGAAGGTATAAATATTTTTTGCTGTTGTTGTCATATTGTTTATTTGAATTAGTTTATTAATTACAATATATAATTGTATGTATTTTACTCACTCATAAACAGTTAAGTTTCTTATGATTAAGAACAGAAATCACATCGGTTCTAATCATTGTAAGCAGCACGCAGATTTATTTTTTTTATTTTTAGTTAGGCTTGTCAAAAGTATGTTTTGCACATGATACATATTGCAAACAAAGATAACAGCTTTTTAGATCGACTTAAAATAAACAATGCTAAACTTGTTATGTATGCTGTTCTTGTTTCAAAAATGTTATTTAAAAATACCCTGCTGCGTCACTTTTACGTCAATGAATCTAATTTAGTAACCTATTAAAAGTGTAAGGTAGTACGTTAGTTAAAATACGTTTTCAGATAACGAAGAGAACCGTCTTCAGATCGCGAGACGAAATTCAGGAAGCGATGGCTTACATTGATGGGAATGTGACTTGCATTCGCAATCAGCCTGAGAGGGGTAAAGATGCATAACAGTTTTATGAGTTGCTATTAATCAAAGGCAAAATGACATTGAGAATGCCATTTTATCTTCTCTGTCAAAGTCTAACTTTATAGCAACAATAACTGCTATATTTCAGTAACTTAAGTTGACTATCCAGCAGATAAAAAAATACACAATAACGACACATGTTTATTTTATATAATTGCTGCAGTCTATTTTCTGAATTTACGAATTCCAGTCAAGCACATGATCATACCTTATAGACGCATGGAATGTGCGTCCAGATTGCATTAACCTTTATTTCTGTGTCTATGGAATTTATGTTTGTGCACTTTATTCAAAAGCTGTCACGTAGTTTTATTCGTTTGAAGGTTCCCCTGCTCTGGGCATGTGTTTTCATGATCTTGTTTCAACAATGAAAGGGATGACAGAGTCAGATATTGAGAAGGTCGCCAATACGTATTTCTTGTCAGGGTAGGTTTTCTCAGCTGAAAACATTTTAATATTACAGTCAGCACTTATCAGCAATACTAGTAAATTATGACTCCAGTTAAAAAAAATCCAACTGAACGCAAAACTCGTATAAAAGAAAGAATAATGATTTGAATCATCAAAATGAAAATGAAATAACAGAAACAATCAATGCCTTTTTTCAGCAAACTATTTGGTACTATCTACCATTCTAATACACAAGATTTGGTTTAAATAAAGGCACTCAATGATCGTAATTAAAATTGCTCTGTCTTCAGATCTAGATCAAGAAAACAAAAAGAGGACAGAAATACAATTGCGGACGCGTTTGTTTCCCTAAATGAGCAGACGATAATTGTGAAAAAAATTCTGCATAATCTGTTGGTTGATAACGCACTTCTAATGAGAGTACTGACATCACTTACAGCCTTTGATCATGAGCCAAATATGGTAAACTAGCAACAGAACAATAAATTCATGAAAATATGATGACACCTAAATAACATCTGTGAAGTAAAACAAAAACTAGATAAACATTAATAAACCTTTAACAATCTCTGTTTATATAAAAGTTAACTTTATTAACTTCTTTTTGTGTCTCGTTTAACATTCCTATAGCCTTTCAACTAATATATTTTTGTGTGTCGTGATATTAAAGCTTGAATAATAAGTCTCACACCTGCCAACTTTCCATGTGACAGCAGAGTGATTTAAGCAGTTGAATTTTAAGTTTGCTCAATGTTTATTAGTTTTAAATGATTTCAGTCCGCTAGGAATTTTAACCAAAGGACATCAGCTGTATATTAAACATATATAATGGGTAAACATGCTTGATTAAATGTTATAATTTCACTTTGTTACAGGAGCTTCTGTCTACCGTTCAGCAGTTTTGTTTCAATGGACGACGATCAGGAAGCGTCTTTATTTCCAAGCAAATCAGACAGATTTCTTGCTTAACGTTTGGCGGATTAGTTGGCAGTCTAAAGACATATGGTAGCAAGAAGCAAGCAGAGGGTCTCGTTAAATTTCTTCATGATGAGCTAGGACTACATGGTAACTTTGGTCATATTTATTAAAGATATACTATGCTCAAATTTCAGATACAAATTAATACCTCACCAACTACACCTTCTCTGTGTAAATATAATATAAACATGTTTGAGAACATACAGAGTAGATGTGTTACGTTTAAAACTTTACACATTATAGGTAAACACCATATATTGACATAGTGTCATTAAAAAAACTGGCAGTTTTTTTTAAGAAAGCATCACATAAATTGACCTGTAATATGGAATGCAGCTTCCCATACATAGTGTATGCATTCTATTAGCCTAATTAGACATATACAGTAAGAATTTACTAGATTTCAATTAATTTCTGCAATAAAAGTATTTTATGCAAAAATGGGCAAACTGTATAATACTTTACTCCAAATATATGATATAGCGATGACCAGATAATTGCCATTTTTCTGAACCACCAGGACATGGTGTCAAACCTTCGATCCTGAAAACTTGAAATTTATATTGTAAGTTGATATTTGAAAATTTGGAAAAGTTAAACTGAAGGTTGTTTGTCTTGATATCAGTTTCAATCCTCACTTTCAGATCCATGGTTATTCAAAATGAAAAGATCAATTATGACAGAAGTAGAAAGTGTAGAATATGATCACAATAAAGTTGTTCTCCTCGACGCCATTGGTAACGCGGGACTTCCTGCCTCCTACGAGTATATTGTGTCACACATTAATTCGACAAACTCTCAGTGGATAAAACGTACTGGAATCCATGCCCTCAGAACTTTCCACGATGAAAAGGTTTTTAAAATAACCAACTTTTCATCAAATTTTCTGGTTCTTCCAATTAGTTCTATGTTTACATACGCATACATTTCTATTTTATCAAATAGCAAAGTTTGTGAGTAATCAATCAGTTCTTATTTGAGAAAACTATATATAAGCACAATAAATCATATTCAGTAATTAGTAAAAATACTCCAGGTACAAGTACATTTAAAAACCACTGATTGACTTGAGTAATGAGACTTCAGACGATAATGTCAAATGTTTATATTTTTTATTCATTTAAGTTAAAAACCAGTCAAAAGAATATTTTTTCAAGTCGATCTTTGTATTTTTTAAACAAAAAAAAAATCGTCAAGTGTACTTTATTGCTTTAAACAAGCAGAATAGTTCAGCACATGAATATGTACTTGATCCGTCGTTATAAAAGGGTGGACTATTAAGCAGTCATTAAGCAGACGTTAATGGTGGTTCATAAATCAAATGGTAGCCAAGTGTACCCTCCTTGTGTTGAGGGCTATGAGAACTGTTAGTAATTTGCATTTACATAAGTAATGCTTGACTACCATTCCCATAAAGCCAAGCTTATATGCAATAAATATTTTGAATAACGTCTATTATTCTTGAGGCAAGAAATGATTGAACCCCCGGATAATATATGGTATTCAGTTTGTTTTTTTTTTTCAAAAATTAATCTTTGTCAACGTCAATACTATATACAAAGGTTAAACAAGAACATTTATATAAGCTTTCATGAAATCAATCAGTTATTGTAAGAGTTCATAAAAGCAGACTTAGCAATTAAAAGGTCGATTATTTAGCGTTTTGTCCTGATATTATATGCAATGTTTGCTGTTTGCATGAACAGAACTTTAGGTGAGGTTCTTACAAAGCAAACAGAAGATAGATTTTCTTATTTTTATTGCAAAACATATTTATTTAAAATAAAAATAGCTTTTGTTAACATATGTTTACTTAGACTCTACAAGAGCTTGAAAGAGTTGCACTGTATGACGAAGACGATATTGTCCGCTATGAAGCAATGCTCCAATATGAAGCGCATCCACTGTCAACCATAGAAGAGTATGTATGCGATCCTGGCCTATATAGGTTTTAGAAAACTTTTTAATTGTATAGTCAAATGAGCGGTTAAAAACGTTGAGAGTGTTTTACTGAACGCAATTATTTGAAATTTTGTTTTAAAGTAAACACATTATGTTTACACCCATGCTATTAGGTTAGATGTATTAGGTTTATCTAAACTGTTACATTGTTGAAAAAATTCTTCTTTGTCAGTAATCATTATTCCTTCAGCATGGGTTACATAATTTCCTGAATTTTTTGTCAGTGAACATGATATAGCCTTTATCCTCCAGCATGGGTGATGGAACTGGAGTTGCCCACACGGGAATCACGAAAAGGTCAATACTTGATGCAAAACTTGCGTTCCGACTTGAAGCACCGGGTGTAGACTGGCGCAAGCAAATTGGTTCAAGTTCCATAGGAGCATCTTTTGGACTGATAATGGAAAATCTTCTTGATCTACAGATGTGTACGCTTTTTTATTTTTTTCGGGCATACAGTTGCTTTTACGTCCTCTTCAGGATAAAATGTATATAATTCCGAAATGCAAAGACCATTTTCAAAGCAAATAATTGCAAAAAAAAAAACCTTCTTTATCATAATCATTTATAGCTTATGAACGATATATTTCTAAACAAAAATCTGCTTAGCAACTTCATTTTGGAATATTTAAGAATACGTCAGTGTGATCTTGTGTACAAAGTCGGTGGTAAATAATGTTTAAAATGTAAACATAATTACCCGCGTTTTACCCATATAAGCTTTAATCTTTTGTCGCTTTTATCATTTAGTGGCAAATGATAAGCAAAAACAATCAGTATACGTAGCTGCAGTTAAATTAATTTACTTCTGATAAGCTCTTATCAGTCAAGGGCCATTTGAAAGATGAATTAAAATACTTAACCCTGATTAAGTAAATCTTATATCCCGGCTATTTGCGCAACTTACTTTGCATTGCTAGGCTGTTACTGCCGTTCGAAGTGGGTTCGAATTCAACTGGAGACTTTAATCAACTATAAACAACGTAACACGTCTTTTATTAGGAAAAAGATTTCAAGTTTGAATGATGTACCGTTGAATATATCACGATGTCGAGTTAAGATGCGTAGTAATTCAATCACGAAGGCCGTTGGTTTGCGTGTTTAGATAATTACACATAACACACACATGAACGAGAAGCCGTGATATATACGACGGTAGGAAACGTTGAAACATATTTCCATTTCAATAAGTGGCGCAAGTATGTGCACTATTTACCAGTAACGTGTGCGGTCGCGCGCTTGTGTTCAGCATGATATAATATGTAGGATATATCACGGTCAATTTCTTCATTGTTTATTGTCGGCGAACTGCGGAAAGTGTTAGAATAATATATTCGACGGGGCAGATAAGTGGTAAATTAAGTAAACGCGTATGTTTTATGACACGGCTTGTTTCAGTGTATACACTCTTTACTGTCAACCTTAAAAGAATCGAGCCAGTATCGCCTTAGGAATGAGTTGCTTCTGCGTCTTTCAATATCCATATAACCTACAAACCTTACTTTTAGGGGAGTCAGGTATATGGACAGCCATGGTCGACGATAACAAAACCGAAGAAAACAGGGGGACAAAAGATAATTTAACTCAAACAGAAACTATTATAAGATTCTCGGCCTTCCCAAAGATAAACTAAAATAGAGAAAAATAAGATATTTGGTTTTATTTTGACTTTACCCTGGAATCGATGACGAAGACATACATGTATATGTAGTATTGTTATAATATGTTAGTTTTAAAATGTTTGCTAACAAAAGTTTTGTTTTATAATAGGTAATTATGCTGTTTTGAACGTACACTATACCCGACACAAATAGGTCTCATTAACTAACGATCAGAGATTTGCCATTACTATCATTTTCAACAGTCAAAAGATAGTACATCTGACCATCAGAAGAATTTTTAAAAAAGAAAGACCTGTCATGAACTCAGAGCCACATTTCTACACATTTTACTAGATATCTGGCATAATTTATATGTTCGTTTGTTGTTTTTGTTGTTGTTTATCTTTTATCAGAAATAAGAAATTATCCACAGTATTTTTTTACCGATGATGAAGGACGTCTTTACTTTTGTCTAGCTTTGATTAAGGGCGGAATAGATGTTAGAGTACATGACGAAGCCTATGTTAAAGTCCACCTAGGTTTTATCGGTATCAATATGGACTTCCTTCTGGCAAGAATCTGCTTCAAGGGAGGTGCCAAATATGAGCTCAATATCTTAAAGGTATACGTTTGTTAGGTTAGACATTGACATTTTAGATAGACTGGATGTAAAAGGACAACAATGACTTTGTTCTTATAAAAAAAAAGGTTTTTACATAAAAATTGCGTTAAAGAATTATGTATAAGTAATTGACTGTTATTATAGTTCTAGTTCTGAATAAAAGTGGTAAAAATGACGATTATGACGCGTGTATCAATTGGGTTGTTGAAATAAAAATTATTAAGGCAGTCATGGCAGCGCTGGCTACAAATATGGTACTGAATAAATTTTCGTCGTCATTTCTGTTACTTTCAGGAACTAGATCCAAAACTGGGATTCGATCTGATAAAGCAGTTTACAAGCATAGTAAACAAAGTTGTCGGTGCTATAAAGAGAGGAGTTGAAGCGTTCAAAAGAATCATATCTACAGACTTTTCACTGAAAAATATTGTGGACGACTTTGTAAAGTCTGTAACGGAAATTCCCGATAAGGTAAAAATTACCAAAATGTACAAAGCATAAATACTTCGAAGATAAAATAGTTGACGTCCATAGCATTGTGTCAAATCTACACACTGGCAAATAGAGACAGTGTTGTACCTTATCTTTCAGACCTCGATATTTATCCATTTCAGTGACACACGAAATTAAATGTTTTATAATCTTATGATCCCATTCTCGATAAGGTGTGATGCAAGTAACGCTCAGAGAGAGACGACAGAGGAGATAGGAAATTTTATTTTGTCTACTAATGTATAGAATTTCTAATGATCATACGTTCCAGAAAAAGGACAAGAATAACCAAACGTTTCGTTTGGCATTAAAAACATAGTACTTAAACTGTATATTAAAGCTAAATCCACATCACGAATCAATGGTTTCTTTTTCTTGGCAATGTAAGTGGCTAATAACAAAAATCTTAGTATGTGGCTGTTAATAACAAAATAAAACTCATTTCTGTTCATTTGATAGCCTCTTGCATTTCGTCTTACAGATAACCGATTTAGCCAGCAATATATACAGAGCCATGAAGAAGCTTGCATCGTTCAAGATAAAATCTCTCCCGTCATTTATACAGCCAGTTATGAAGTTCATTAAGGCAGTAGTCAGCCTCTACGAGAAAGTCAAAGGCGATGTTATGAAATTTTACAATGTACGTATTGATATGATGCGTTATGTAATATGTACAAATTATATGTCTTACATTATGTAATTGTTAGCGGGCTTAAAATGATTTCATGACAGTTTAGTTCAACAATCAAGAAATTTAGTTCATCAAATAACTTTGAAGTCGATAAATTCTAAACCAATAGATACACACAGTAAACATTATCGTACAATATCTAACGATATTTGTTAATTGACCTAAAGACAGACAGCAGTTTGAAAGCTAAACTGGATTTCATGTCTTAAGCATGGTTAAAAGAGCTTTTCGTGTTTCTTTAGAGAAAATGTTATTTTTCCTTCTCTATTAGTCGATAGTGCAAGCTGTAAAAATCATGATTCCAAAAGCAGCTGAGGACGTGTTTAATGCAGTACAGGATATCATCAAGGGGTTCATGAACATTTTCAAAGACCCAAAAACCTCTCTGTTCAAAATAGGAGCAGGAGTTATAAGGTAAATGTTCTTTTAAGAAAACCTCGTTATGAAGGACTTTTTCTAAAACCAAAATAATGTTCGCTTATATTCAAAATTCTTTGTAAAAAAGATAAACACATTTCATTAAGTTGCCTCTCTCGGGTCGCAAGGGTCCGTTACTAAAAACACGAAAATAACTTTTACTAATTAATATTTTTTTGTTCTACTTATATTGCGTTTATGTATTTTGCAAACAAGCTGTTTTGTAATTGCAGTATTTACACGAACATCAACATTTTGAATGACACGAAGAACGAAATCATGAATCATACATTTATACGTGATGGTAAATACAAAGGATAGCAAAACAAAAATTTAGTGCTTTAGGTTGTCGTAATTATATTTGGAATAATTGTACGAATATTCAATAGTTGAATTACAGCATCATAGTTTTATTCTTAACTTCTTTACATTTGGACTCAGTCATTTAGACATAACGCAACTTGAAAGTAAAGCTAGCCTATATGAGAGATTATTAACCAAACAACAAAATTCAGAGTCAAAATTACGTGTATCCTTCCTATCTTTTTTGACTTTTTTTATTCTATAGGTCATAATACAGACCAATGTCATATTCTTCATCCCGTTATGCTGGCAAATGAAAACATTTTTATACTGGTTAAAATTAAGTGTCTGTATTTCAAGTCTTATAATGAATATGTTTTTTATTTATCATTTAAGCAAACATTTTTCTTTCCCTTTTCTTCTAAAAAACCAAACAGGAATTGGACCGTACTGGAGTGACCTAACTGAAGACGTAGAGAATCTCGTTGACCTTTACAAGGAGGCTGCTAAAGCAATAAAAGAGAGGGGACAAGAATGGGTTCGTGAAACAGTAGAACAAGATCTCGCTGAAAAAGTAACAAAAGGGAAGACGTCCTTGGTAAGTTAAAGCTGTTATCCAATTTTTGTTGTTTGAGGGCATAAGACGCATCAACTTTGGTACCAAAAGCACGACGTTGGCTGTTAATGCGCTAAGAAAACAACCCACAATATTTCATATCGAAACTGAACGTTAAGTAAACAGCCTTACAAAAGAATGCTTTTGTACCTTTTTAAACTATATCGGACAAAATTCTTTGAAATATTCTTGACAAGCTTTAGTAAGAATCGCTTTCTTGTTTTATAAGTTAACATTTTTTTTTTCATATCAAATCTTTGGTTTTTATAGAAAGACATCAAGCAGAAAATCCAAGCAGAAATTGAGAAGGAAGTTGAAAATTTAATGTCACCATTGAAATCTCTGACAAATATTGGAGGCGGCTATCTGAAAAATTTTGAAGCCTTATTTGATTGTTATAAAGATCTTAAAGAAGCATTTGAGGCACTGAAGAAAGGGTATGCATTACCAAAACACCTTTGCAGTTTTACTTCAATATTTTTACATTCTCAATTAATCTCCTTTCAGTTTGATATTTAAAAAATGCATTTTAGGGGAGGGAAGTACATGCATTGATTTTCTCAATTCAAAAACAAACCTAACTAATGTAAAAATAGCCGCACTGTATATCAGAATTTTAACAAAAAACGTTTGTCTTTAAGATAATCTGTGCATTAGCTCTGTGCCACATTTAATGGAAAGGAAGAAAGTGTATTGATAAAGAGAAGTCTGAAAAAATTACTTTACAAAGTTGCTTTCAGCAGAACGCCATATACTTATTTCATAAAGACATTCTATATCTTTATATGATTTGATCTTAAAACTAGTATATCTCAAGTGTTGCATTAAAGATACGAGTTTGCAAAGTCATTAGTCGACCGGATATTTGGACCAAAATTTCACAAAGACTTCCCGCGTACAAAGCGTGTGAGCGGAGATGGCTGTAAGGGAGAAGGATTCTATCCATCAAGCCTTGGCGATGGAAATAAAGAATATGAGAGCATTGGGGTAGATCTTGTGAATAACACTGGGGAACAGGTAACAAACACCAATAAAGACTTAAAGCTAGTAATGGTTGACTTTTTTGTTTCATCCTCTGGCACTTAATTGTGAAATCAACTAACCATGGCCATGATTTTTATGCGTGTTCTCTAAATCTGTCAAAGAACCACTATAAATGAAAATAAGCACTCCTTTGCAGCATATGCCTTTAATAAAATATACAGCAAAATACCTTTGTAATTTAAAGAGCATATCTGTATGTTCTCGCCTAAATGGCTTCTAATTTATTTGTCCACATTTAATGAGAGTAAATCCACTTGTACCGAAATGTTAACACTATATTAACGTTCAATTAGAAAAGTGATAAAACAATATCTTCTACAGCTTGTTGCTCCCTTTTCTGGAATTGTGATGCTATCCGACAATGATAACGAGGTTATTTTGAAAGAAAGTGGAGAACTTCCGCCTGGTTCGGAACTGATTATAACAAATGTAGAACCCGAGCCTGATATAATGCATCCTGATGACCCAGCCTATGACGAGAAAAGGGTAAGTTGTATGACCTTTGGGTATAGAATTTAGGTTTGTCTAAGTATTTAGGTTAAAAGCATTCTATATATTGTCCTCATGCCTTTACGACTGACACCAACACTGATACGATTTCACAAAAAAAGTAAAACCGAATTTCTCAAAAGAAAAATACTCCAGGAAGCACAGAAAAAAATATCTAGAAATATAAAACACATAAAAGACCGATACTTTAGATCTATCAATACATTTTCCTTAAATGAACTGTTTTGATTTAAAAAAACGGTATCTTGGGTGTTTATTTGTTTGAACCTTGATTAAAAAAAGGAAACAAAAGAACACGGGTGTTAAGTTTTAACTATTTACAAAGGTTTCTGCCGGTGTACCTATTGGAACGGTATCAACGTCTCAATGTGGAGACAGCAATCATATCCATGTGGCGTTAAGACGAGACGGGGGATATGTCGATCCAAGCAATTACATACCACAAAGACTTGTTACTCTACCAAAATGGGTTCAACAGTGTGATGACTATAAAGTTGTTTTCAAGGTCAGTCTTTTAAGCTAATCAGAAACAGTAATTAATTTAAAACTTGAACAAGTTTTACGGTTTTCCGATATGTTCGTTTTATGTTCTTGATGTATGTGCAATCAATAACTGAGTACCAGATCAAGGGTTCATTCCGATTTACTTTAACATTTTCCTCCCTTATTTTTGTATCTATACAGCGTCTTTAAAAATGTTAAAGCATTAAACATTTTTAAAAACATCACGGGAGCATACACATTTTACAATTTTGGAAAAAAATAACTAGAAAACTTTGTTGAAATAATGGTCTTGATAAACTTGTCCGGAATTAAATTAATGAAATGTTTCTAAATGAAATAAATGTGATGAGATTTCAAAACGCCATCGGTAATATAACATAAACACACAATAAAGACAAGGAATGCATGAATCAAATGTTTATCGTTGGTTGCTACTGCGAGTTAGGTGATAATTGCAAAAAAAACAATCATGATAACCTTTAAACCAAAGGTCACGTGTTGGCATTAGACCAGTTTTTTTTTGCAATTATGTAAAAGCAATATCTATGTAAAGACAATCAAATCAGAGTGATTACCTAGCTAAAGGACCACAATGACAATAGGGAATTTTTATTATTCCCCAAAGGAGGGAGGGCATTTTGTTTCCGGACTGTCTGTCTGTTTATTTATTTTATTTTGTTTGTTTGTCACGAAACTTTAAACTTAAACATAACCCGAAAGTCCTTCCATCTACAGCTTCCAAACCTCACAGGTGTATGCACCTTGATGAGCTCTAGCACACCACCTTAAAGATCAACCCCCTCGGGACCTGAAGTTCATTCAGAAGTAGTGTTTTTTTTAGCTCACCTGAACCCTAGGCTCATAGTGAACAAGAAAACGTTCTTGAAATAATGCAATGATCAATGTACGTCGTCCATCGGACGTCCACACTCAATTTTTTAACACACTAGTGGTCACATTTTTGCCTCAATCGTCATGAAATTTAGTCAGGATTTTTATCCCATTTGTTACTCGGATGAGTTCGAATCTGGAATATTTGGGATGAAAAACTAGGTCACCTGGCCGAAAAATAGAAAACTCTTGTAAACAATCTACAGGTAGTTTTTCAGTCCAGATATCCTGAAAATTTGTCAGAAAGGTTGCTTTGTTGACTTCTAGTTCAAGTTTAAATGTTGGTCATCTCAGGTCAAAAGCTAGGTAACCAAGTACAAATATTGAAGACCTTGTTTATACTATAGAGGTTACATTTTCAGTCCAAATATCTTGAAAATTTGTCAGAAAGTTTTTAAAAATAAAAATCTAGAATAAGTTCGAATATGTGTCGTCTGAAGTAAAATAACTAGGTCACAGGGCCCAAATATGGAGACACTTTTTAACACTCTAGATGCTACACTTTTAGCTCAAATGTAAATTTGTCAGAAAGGTTGCTTCAATAAATTTAAGGTGGTCCACTGTGACGAATTCGAGTCTTCTGCGCAGATTTCGCGCAGGGATGTTGTAAAATTGAAACTTACTCTTAACGTATTAATTTTAATTATAAAGGATAAAAGAAATTTAAATTCAAAAAGATTTTTTTCTGCGTTATCGCTTTAATTTTGCAAAATATTGGACAGGAATCGTCTGCTAATTCTTGTACGACAATGAGAGTTACCTCCCTTAAATCAATTATCCGAAAATGTAAAAATGTAAAAATTAAAACAAGTTTGCAAGTAAAACAAAGAAAAGGACGTGTAAATTTTGCTTATATGAGATGAAAAAGATGTAAACAACAACCAGCAGTACATGTACGTATAAACTTTATCAGTTTTTTGAATTTCCGTAAGTTGTAGAGCATTTTCTGAAAACGAAAGTAGAGACTCTTATATATCATGTTTTGAAGTTTATTTTTGTTTATTTTTATTTCCTTTTCTTTCATTTTTATCCAGTTATGAGTTGAAATGAATGGGTTTAACTGCATACAAACTAGTTTTATGCTTGGTAGTCAAAGAAAATGCCCCACCTGTCAGCCTAAAAAGAACAGTTTATGCTAACAACTTTCAAGAGGTAGTAAGAACAGCAACTTATTTTCAGTTGCAAAGGTCTGTTTGTTTACTCATATTGGGCCCATGTACCACACCAGTCAATTACACAGTGCATGTTGTAGTTGTTGTATTAATGATGGATGCATATATTTTTACAGATGAATGGTTGTTTTGCAAAAATTATGAATTATGCTAGACCACTGTTTGTGTTATTGTAGATGATAGTCCAACTAATTGTACGCAAGTTGAGATATTGTGTAATTTTTAGTATGGGTCAATATCTCGCCTCCAAGAGGCAAGATTCTGACCCATAACAAAAATTTCTCAGAATTTGCTCAAGACGTCACTTGAATTATTTTGACTATAGTAGATTATAGCTTCAGGTTTAATAAAACTGAAAAATGCTGAATTCAAAAACATATTTTTAATTGAATTGGATCTATGAAGAGTTACTTTAATGGTTTCAATGACTTCCCCATAATCTTGTTAATAACACATTTGTAGTGACTTTTGTTAAACAAGATTTAAATACTAAACATTACATAGTTTCAGATTTTATCATTAACATAAACTCCTTTTCAGTACTGAAGTTTTAAGATACATGAATTAAAAAAAGGTGTAAAAATTAAAATCAAATGTAAATAGCACAGAATTTTAACACAGACAACAATGCCATGCACCCTAAAATTTTATTAAGCCTAAGTGTACATAGTTTATATTTGAATGTTGAAAATACACACTTTTCCTGTCTTTGCAGATGTAAATCTTTAAAATTTCAAAATGTAAAATTAAGGAATAAACTGTATAATTTTATGTGCTGTTTGTGTAAAAGTTACATTGAGTCATTTTAAAATGTAGGACTGCAGATTAAGCTGTCATTATGTATTTCATACCCCTGTCCCCCCGCCAAAAAAAAATAAATGAACATCAAAATTTGCAAATTAATCCCTTAGTAGTTAAAGACATTGACAAATCAAACATGTATCTTACCACTTTGTCTTTACATTTTAGATTATTTGGTACCAAATCTTCATTCAGATAGATAAGTGAAGAAACATCTAGTGTATGTGGAATTAACCAACCAAATTGCAATGTTATATGGGCAAAGAGATAAACCTTTTAATCATTAACTGCCTTTTAACTGCTGTGGTGAGTACTTTTTTAGAAATATTATCTTTACAAAAGCTATTTTTTCTCATTTTCACCAAGCTTCTGCAGTTTTGTTTTACTTTGTTGGTAGATTTATTTCAGTAGTAAATTTTGTAAGGGACTGTTAGTTGTACCATTCTTGAGTCTTTCCTCAGAAAATTTCATGGGATGTATGAATGTATATCACTTTCTAATTGATTTGAATACATTCAGCTGGGGTTAAAACCAGGAACTCAGTGTAGGCCATCTTTTAAATTTCTGATTTTTTATGTGAATGATCCTATCAAAACAGTAATTGTTCCTTATTTGAGTTACCTTTATCACAAAATTTCATGAAGAAAAATCGAGCAAGGGAATACAGAAAATCTTTGAATATAGGACTCTTGATTTGTGGACATATTGCATTTTTTCACAATCATCTTGTCCCTAAAGGTTATTTTCATGTGCATAAATATGTAGTAGATATTACTTCTGCAATTTTCTTGTTTTGTTATTTAATCAAACCCTTGATAAAAAGTCAAAGTGTTACATTATTTATATATTTATTTAAGTGTTGCAGTGCCTTAAAACAGAAGAACTTGGTACAGGCACCCTATCTAGAAACATGTAGTTTAGTTTGTCTTTTGTTTACAGGAAGTGGTTCTTCAAGTGCCCAGATGACTGCTGTTAGTGCTCAGTTTGATCAACAGTTTGCATTTCCTGTCTTTCCAGAAAGGAATTCTGGCATACTTTGAACTGGAAATCTAAGGGATAAATGAAAATTAAACTTTAAGTGTGAAACCTTTCAAAAGTAAAAGCTTTTTTATATAGGTGACAATATAAGAACTTTTAACTGTTATTACTACAAGTACTTTCTTGTACTTTTACAATGGGAATGAATAAATTGAATGGAAAAAGCCTAAGACAAATTTATCTGAAGACTTTTTACTGGAGCTGCTGTAGTGAAGTCACTTCTTGATGAACATTAAGGTCTGATAAGGATAAATGGAATACTTTTATTAGAATTTAATTTGAACACAAAAATGTGTAATCATGTTTAGCACACAGATGACACAAGATAAAAATCCTTAGCAAGAGAAACTAAAGAACTAGCAGTCTTCCTGCTATACAGTTACCTCTTATCCAGGACAACCAATACTGTTTCTGTAAAACAGAAACTGTAGATAGACCAACTTTATTAAGCTTCAAGATTTGAAATATTTTGGCAATTTGTTGTCAAAAACTGTTTTAGACTGCTTAGACTATTTCTCATCTCTGTTTGTGAAAGATTATTTGTTGAAATATGTATGAATTGATTAATGTGTTTGGCTGGTCTGTCCATTAGGTATTAGACATGACAAACGCAACAATCTTTATTTTGGTTATTTACCATGTTTAAATACTTCCAAAAGACCTATAATCAAATGAAAGTTGTAAATATGCATGTGAATTTTGGGTAAATGTATATCGGATTCTTTCATTTTCTTTCAACAATACATGTTTAAGCAGTGCAGATATAATATTTGAAAAAAAAAACTTATATTTATTTTTGCTGTGCAAAACATAGTGGGTGGGGTAAATTACTATCCATTTTCAACATATCTGGCTAACTGAGATATATGATATACATTTAAAGTGTTTTTTTATACTTAAATTTGTTGTTTATGTATCAGTTGTACCTATTTTACATAATCAGATGCATCAAATACAATAAATTAATCCAAAGTATACATATGATTTTTTGTCTGTTACAGACTTATGGGTCATAGAAATTTTTATTTGATAGCTCTTAAAGATGGATGGCGACATACTATTTTTATATATTTTTAAAATGGCTATACAAATATCTACAAAATATCAGTTTATTATGAATTTGTTGTTATTATGCCACTACTATTTTTTCTGGTGAAATTTGATGAAAAAAGTGATTCTTAATTGTGAACGTAATAGGATAGTGAATTGAAATTTGACGTTAGGTGCCAATGTTAATTTTTTATCATTTTTAAAATTATTTTTTGGTAAATAGGGTCTATACTGATAATTCCTCTTAATATTTTATAAACTGAATACTCTTTATCATTAAAATCTTTGAATTTTTGTCAGTTAATGCTAAATTTCAGCAAGTTTTAGAGTCAAAAAGCCTTATTTTGACTGCATAGCTGCTGGTTAGATTTGTGAAAAAGTTCATTCGGCAACCTATGATTTTTTTTGCAGAAATCAACTTCCAATAAGTTAATCTTCATAAAAAAAGCACAGGCAGAAAAGATTGGTGTTACTTTGAATTTCACCAGTGGATCCCCGTAATCTCATGTTTGAATATGTTATATCAGGGATGAAAACCTAGGTCACAGAGGCCAAGTATAGAAAAACCTTGTTAACACTGAAAAGGTTACATTTTCAGTCCAGATATCATGGAAATTTGGCAGAAAGGTTTATTTGATGTTTTCAAGTTCGAATTAGCTCATGTTGGAATGTGGGTTAACTTGCGTCCAAAACTAGGTCACCGAGCCCAGATATGGAAAAACCTTGATTGCATTCTAGAGGTTACATTTGCAGTCAGAATAATCTGAAAATGTGTCAGACAGGTTGTTTTGATGTTTTCTATCTCAGGTTCAAATATGAGTGTACAGTGATTAAAATCTAGGTCACAGCACCCAAATATGGAAAAAACTTGTAAACATTTTGAGGAAACATTTCTAGCCCAAATGTCCTGGAAATTTGTCAGACAAGACAATTTCCAGCTCAAGTGTAAATATGGGTCATCCAGGTTAAAAACCTTGGTCAAAGAGCCCAAATATAAAAAAAAACTTGTTAACACTCTTAGAGGTTAATTTTCAACTGAAATATCTTGGAAATTTGTCAGAGAGGATGTTTCCATAATTTCTAGCTCAAGTTTGAATATGGGTCATCTGGGTCAAAAATTAGGCCACAGAGCCAAAAAATATAGAAAAATCTTGTTAACACTCAAGAGGTTACATTTTCAGTTCAGATATATATAAAATTTGTCAGAAAGTATTTTTTTATGATTTCTATGTCATGTTTGAATATGGGTCATTTGGGATTAAATACTAGGTCACAGAGCCAAATTATGGAAAATCCTTGTTGACACTCTAGAGGTAACATTTTCAGTCCAAATGACCTGGAAATTTGTCGGAAAGGTTATTTCAATATGTTTTAGATCAAGTTTGAATATTGGTCATCTGGGGTGAATTAACCAGGACCATAACAACTTTGTTAAAAGCAGTCATACTCAGATAGGCGATAAAGAGCCATCATATCCCTCTTGTTTCTCTTTTGTGTTTTCCCTGGTACCATTTAATGATCTATGATTTGTATGTTTGTATTTTTATTATTATACCAGCCATCATATTATTATTGCAATAGGTTTTATATGTGGTCTTTTATTGAAATTAATCATCAGCAATAACCCATTCTCTGGGTAGACGGCATAGAAGCATGGGTTAGAAATTCAACCAAGCTAGGAAACACTAAATGAAGCCAAAAGTAATTGGTTAAATTCTCTCCAGAGAATTTACGATAGTAAAGTGAAAGAGACACTATAATTTTAATTTAAACACTAGGGTGAAACAGTTGTGAGTGGAGTAATAGTCGGTCCCAGTGGACGGAAAGAAGAGGACACATCCCAAGATGTTCCAGAAGATGGATCATTAGCTACAGATGACATGGATGAATCTGAGAGACCGGGACAAGATGTTGAAACTCTTAAGAGTAAGTTCTAGATAAAATATATGCTTTTTAATATTGATGTTTTAAGATACATTTTCTTTTTAAATTTAATGTGATTGCATTATATATATATATATATATATATATATATATATATATATATCTGGCTGTTAAATTCTGGATATTCCTAAATAAACATTTACTTGTTTAATATAAAATAATCAGACAAGTGTTTGCTTAAATTGTTGCCAAAATGAATTTTAAATTTATTTCTATAAGGACCACATTAATCGAATCATGTTCCTAGCATTTTAGTGCAAAGAGTTTGTCTAATGAAAAGACATCACGTTTTTTTGTAAAATGATAATTATTATATTATAAACAGGATACTGAAATATTTATTATCCTTTTGTTTTAAATTAGAACAACAACGAACTCATCTGCTATATGTATGGAAAATCTTTTCTATATCTGACTTACCTGATTGTACAACAAATTCTGTTTAAGAATTATGGTTTGTTTTACAATGTTCTTTGCCAAACAGAGATACAAAAAGGGCATGCCCACAGCCTTAAAAGTCATTAATCTCAACATTATGACAAACCACTGAGTTGCTAGGTCAAAAGGTAAAAAGGTATATGCAGTTAATACAAAAACTAAAAGTATATAGTAATAATAAAAAGCATTTAATTGGAACAATGATCTTTGCAGGCATTGAATTATAGCACACACCATTTATGTATTTACTGAAATGTACTTTTAGTGTAGCCTTTATGAATTCTATATAAGAAAGTGGTGTTTATCATAGCTATCAAATGCTTATAATATCGAATTTAGACATGATTTGAACAGTATGGCTCAGGCAATTAGTCTTACATGTTAGCCCTATGTTCATGTCTTGGACAATATCTTATAATAATATTCCACTTTCACTGAGAAAAATGTCCAACACAGGGGATAACTAATGTCATCGTCATTTGATAAAAAAAAAACATGTATTGTTTGTTACACAGGTTTGTTTCGAATTTACCTGTTAAAGAATCAGATGTGTCTTTGCATTACATTTGACATTGATATTTCGTCAGCTGTATATATGAGTTTTTTCATTTGTATTCGTATCATTTTTGTTGCAAAAATGTAATGTGTTGGTAGTTTAGAAGAGTTGTTAATAACTTTTAAATATATCTTTTTAAGATGGAATGTATAGTCAGCTGCCTGCACGAAGAAGAAAACGAAATGTACTAAATAACCTAGGTAACCATCTTATTTCATCTGTTATCAAGATGATATTCTCTGAAATATTTCTCTTCTAAAGGAAATATTCAAATAATAAAACAAAATGCATTTTGATAACAGATTGCAGTATTCAGATTCTGAATACACAGAATTTACGAACTTATTATTTTTTTACACATATCTTTACCCAGCCAAACCATTTCATAAGACCTTCATCTATTAGAATGATAATCCGTTACCTCTTGGTTGTATGCTGATGGTGGGACAAATGAGCTAAAACAGCTTATTTAAACAAAAGATACTAACATTACATACTTTTACCTGTTTGACAATGTATATATGCATTGGAACATTTGAATTAATTTAGCATCATCACATTAAAGGATTTTTTGACAGTCATGAATATTTTAATATAATTTTTTATCTGTGTAGGTGTTGATGACTATATTTGTTTGAAGTTTACCTCTTTGTAGTTTATCCACCAAAGAAAATTGTTTTACAGTGGCGTCACTTGAGACACTTGTAAGTAACATCAAAGGTTTCCTTAAGCGATTTTCAATTCGAAGAATTAAGATGGGATCAATTATCCAGTTCCTTGATGACTTAGGACTTGACGAGACAAAAACAAAGATGGCACAGTTAATGAAAACTGTCAGGGTAATATATAAAAATATTTTTAGAAAAAAAGGTTTTTACATTTATGTAGAATATACTGGCGTTTTCACGTGAGTTTAAGCAAATCGACATTCCTAGTTTTCATCCATCATGGTTATTGTTCAATGTTACATGTATTCACCTTATTACTGATTAGGAAAAAATGTTTTTTCCACACAAAAACATGATGTCAAAAGAATATATCCAGGTTTTTTATAATAATTGTAAAGGTTGCTATGCATAACTTAATATGTATTGAGTATCAATATAGGAACTCCTTTTCATTGATCCTGTCTTTAAAACAATCTTTTATGTAGCGTGTAACTTTTATTTCAGGATGCCATAGATCAGGAAACCTGCAACAGTCCCTATCATATGACTGATGAAGAGTTAGAAACCGCCCTGCTGAATAGAGGGAAGGAACCGGGAGGAGGCCGAGATGACATGATACAGGAAATGCTTGAAGTCGAACACAGTGCGTAATAAATAATTTATTTTTTAAGTAACAAGGTAATTGCCTATAAAAAGTCATACTTTTATGTTTTTTCTTAAATGCAATCAAGTAAAACAACTTATCAATAAATGCAACTTAACCTCTTTGAACTACATTTATTTCAGCATGTCCATTCATATCATTTACTTTGCCAACTTCTGAAGCCTTATATTGTACCCTGGATGAGAAATGTCTGGGACTTGAGTGCTGTTTTACTCTTGAAGTTTTTGACATACTTGAAAAGACGTTCAGGGCTTATGTGCGGCTGGATCCAGATCCGTTGGCACTGTCTATTGGAATAGACTCGTGGCATTATGTGTTAAACTCGAGCAAGCTTGAAGGCGGTAGTGCAACACTTAAACATAGTTAAAATCAGTATAAGATATTATTTTTTTATAAATAATGCATAAAACAAGTCAATAATGCATTAGCATTCAGATAATCCACTATACTTATATTACAATATATCCTTTAAAATCGTATTATTTTTGTCTTTTGTTTCAAACTGAATGTTTTTTAATATATGTACTCTACACTTTTTTACAGAAGTTGAAGACGTCTTGCACACGAAAATCAAATTCCACTTTTTGGAAGAACAAGAAATTATCATCAAGTAGGTACTGCTTTTGAAAATAAATTACACAGAATGACTCCGGCAAAAATGCATTTACCTTTTATTATGAAATTTATTTCGAATTATTGCTTGCTTATCAATTTACTTACAGCTCAATATCCACGCTACCTGATACTAACAACAATTAGCATATTTTTGACTGACCATTTCTTTTAAAATCAACAGTCAATCTTTTTTTAAATCACAGAGTAAGAACAACATGTCTTGCTCAACAAGTTTTAATTAACGTTTTTATTTTGATATACTTTACAAGATACAAGATACACGCCTCCGTTAAAAGATTGAAAGCATCGTTTAGTGTTGGGCTTTGCGATCCGAAAGACCTCGAGGACTGTATCGTATACTTACATCTTCTGAAAGACGCCATTTTTCCTTTTCCAAAAGTGAATCCTGATGGAACAATAACTTATGAGCTTCGTAACTATTTTGAGATTTTATCTCTACTTCATTTGACAAATCTAATAAATATATTTTTAAATGTTTTAAGATTGATATAGACACAGATGCAGATTACATACAGATTATTACTTGCAAATTCATCAGTACTTTTAAAAACGAGTTTCATATGAAAGTAGTCTAACACTTAGATAGTCAAGACACGTTACGTCTTTCGTGGTTAATTTATTAACATATTGACTTTAAGAGGGGAACACGCAATTGTCCTCCATTGTTAATATTTTCAGTTGGTTGATATTAAAATTCGATGCATACTTGTTTTTTTCTTTCAGCGGAATTCTCTGACTTTGTAGAAGATATGAAAGAAAACTTGATAGAGGGTGGTGAACAAGTAACAGGCTTCCTTGTTGATGTTGCTGTTGACCAATTCTTAGATGTGTTAGGCATTGACAATGTAAGTTATAAGCTCAAGATTTACCAAAAGAAAAAAAAAGCTTTAATTCAGGATTTATTTTGTGGACTTAAGAAATTACATGCGCTGCAGATATATCATTTGTTTTCATAAATGCTTTTAGTTAATATCTATCAAATATCAGAGTTACAGGAAGGCAAGTAAACAAAAATGCAAAAGGTTTTACTAAGTGTTTTAATTTGACTTGTAACATAGAACACTTGATCAATAAATTATTTAACTGATTGTGAAGAATAGATATGTTTGTTTTAGGGATGTCAACGAATACCTAAAACGGTATCCGGATACTTGTATAGACTATCCGGATACTCGTATAAAATCGACGACTAGACGATCTCAATGTTCCAATTCCTAGGCTTAACATTTGATGTATGTTTTACATATTGTTCCGGTAGTCATATTACAGGTGATAAGACAGTTTCACAAAACAATAACTGTTTTTGTATCTACGTGTAAATAAAGATGATAATACAAAGACATGTTGTTGACCGTTTTTAGTTTTCGTGTGGCCACTGAAGTTTATTTTCCCGCAAATACGCATGTGCGGCAAGTCTAAGTTTCTAACGAAAACGTCATTCGTCCGTTTATTGTTTCTTTATTTTTTCCATGGTCTGTCCTTTTTACTTTCTAAATATGATATGTCATTTAAACTTTTTTTAAAGATATCATTTTAATATCACCGTATATCAAAATGTTATTTTATTAATCTATTCTTTCATACAGGTACATGTATTTATGCAGCTTACGGTACTATGTGAGCGCAAACAAAATAAGACAAAACAATGATTTCAAACGTGTTTGAAGTTTTAATAGACTTCAAAACGTTTCTGTCTGTTTGTTTTTCGCTGTTTTGCTTTCCGATCACGTGAAGTATTTCGAAACGTCAGATGCTATTTCAGGAGGCATGTTCCTGAGAATGGTTCTTATTTTTTTAATATGAATGCTTTAGAATTCTAGAAAAGAATGATTGTTTGACACATTAAGATTATAACGCTTGTTTTAGAAAATCATTGATTGGATACATCGTTTGAGTACTCACATTTTGACTGGATATTCTTTTAGTATTGCGTTAAAACTATTATAGGATTATTTGCGGAAGTAACCGTGTACCCCATAATTGCCATGTTTGACACTGCTAATTGTTTTACAATGGGGCAAGGTATTCTTATATAGACTCTATAAACACAATGGATTAAGGTAATTGAAACACAATGGGGTGTCGCGTTGTATCTTAGCAGTTTGCAAGACGAATACACGGCGTGCGACAATAAACCAATTAAGTGATATGCCGCGGGCAGTCAATAGACACGATTTTGTTTAGCGTCATGAAATTGTCAAATTAATTTAGCCAGTGTTTGATTTTTTCTAAGTTAAATTTCACTGTTATTTTTATTTTGTATACGAATATTCGTATAGAAAATTAGTATCCGAATACCAACATAGTATCCGGATATCCGAGTACTCGGATACTCGTTGACATCCCTAGTTTGTTTCTTTATATTCAATTTGTTTTGCTTCTTTAATATTCCACAAATTTACAAATCTTGTCTTCTTTTCGTAAGTGTGTCAAAATTTAATTTGATAAAAGGAAAATAAAAGTGGTCGTCTTCCTTTCAGGTATAACATATTTATACAGTCCAAAAGGAAGCAACATACTTAGACTGTTTTCATCTAAATTGAAAAAAATGTAATCCTAAGACTTATCTTTACATGAGTTTGTTATTATGAAAAATGCATTGGACTCAAAAGCTCTAGTTCTGGCAAAGTACCCTGGGTTCAAAGGTTCTAGTTCTGAATATGGCTTGATCTTACATGACAGGCGGTGATCTGAAACATGGTTTAGTGATAATTTTCTTTGGCAGAACCTACAGTGTTGGGAAATAATTGAGAATGTGTTCTCAAGAAAAGCTTTTAGCCCCAGGTGTTACCCAATTCAGTATGCGTGAAACAATGTGAAATAATACTTTCCAGTTTGTTTTTTTTCTCTAAAATATTGAATAAATATTTATATTATATAACCTTCACGTGCCTTCTTGTGGCATAAAGGAAGAAAAAATATTTTATGTTGTAAGGATCTCTTACTTGACGGACCACCCTGTCGAAACCCAGAGAAAATGGAGGAGTCAGAGTTGATTGAATATCTCAAGGATACGAAACTGCCAACAAATGGCACCAGAGATGACCTTAACGATAGGTTTTGGGAAAGGGAATTAAGTAAGACATTATCACGTTTTCTTTTAAAATAAATATTTTATTCGTTCTTTGTATTTGTATCTGTATAGAGAGGTAATTATTGACTTTCCATTTATCAGAAAATACATATGCATGGTGAAGTATTTTTAAAATGAAACAATTCATTTAAGCTGATATATTATGAAAATCTAATATCTGAAAAAGCGAGAACTGAAGTTATCGAATGAATTAAATTAATGTTTGAAGAGGAAAGTTTGTTATCTGTTGGAATGTTCTTTATTGCATTTTCAACAAAACAAATCACTTTATGTTTGTTTCATTTGAATGTACCCTAATTATAGTATATATCATTTGAACTTTATACTAATCTGTTTTGTAGGTTGTAGTCTAAATGGAATAGATCTTACCTTACCGAAAATTCCACTACCCTTTTTAAATTTATATATATCTGACAACTGTATGAGAATCGACGCTTGTGTAGATGTGACAATCCCTTCGATTGATTTCACACGCTCGTTTTCCGCTTACGTTGAGCTTGACCCTTGTCGATATGTTATACGAGCAGCTTTTGAAAAATGGAACACTACAATCATTCTGTTTGAATATGACTGGGGTAAGAAAGAAGACATACCTCTTTTTATAAAAAGCTTTTAATATTTTATTTCATGAAAGGCTACATGTATCTGCATTAATCTTATTTTGATATGTTCTTGATGTAATTTTTCTTTGTTGAAATTATGATATAGTGTTAAGATTTCGAAAGAATCAGTGCAACAGAAATATTAAGATATAATAAGAAGATTTAATCATAAGATTTTGAAAGAAACAGAGGAAATATTTTTATATTCTAACGTTATCCTTATCATTTATTATCATTACTTATTAATCTGGAATGTATTACCAAATATTAAAGCTTTTGTGTCAGTTGTTGAGCAAAACTTTCCTGCATAATGTTTTCTTATGTAAAATTGTTTTCAGTAAAGTTTAATATTTATTGCAAATTTTGTAGGAAAAGATGAAGTGCTGAATCTAGCAAAAGATATGTCCATATCGTAAGTGGCTATGTGTAGTTTTTATTTGAAATGAAAAACTTTTAGGTACACATGTGTTTGTTTGACTTGCTCTGACTCAAAACCTAACTGCAGTTATAAAATAGATTAGTCCTGGATCAGATTTGTTTCTGTTTAGTACCCTGATATAAAATGCGTAATTTAACTTGTTCATGTATATCAGAACTCATTACTTTTTAAGGTTCAACATTGAAAAAGATGACAACAGAAAATTGTTTGTTCTCAACCTTGCCATCAAGGTTGGTGCTGCCGATATTGACACAAAACTACTAGACGGATTTGAAATACCCATACCAGTTTGCAACGGAAATTTTTCACTGCAAGGTAACTTTGATTGGACAATAAAACAAGACCTTTGACTCATCTTTTCCTTAAAGAATGTTATACCAAAACGAGAAATACAAATCACTAATGTTTGTAACTACATGCTATATATGTACGAAATATAACGATTGGGTTGTTTTCATAGGATGCCGACAAAAACTCTATTATTTCAGGAAGTTTACTTGGAATAGCTGAAGCACTTGGTGGACAGATCAACAGGGAAGTTTTTGACCTAGTTTTGAAACAGCTTGGTATCGATGGTATTATTAAAGAAGGAGAATGTTCCTTACCCAAACCTCCTGAAGGTACGATTTTTTTCTAAAGACACGATAGGTGTTCTTGATAAAAATTGAGCTTTATTTTTCTTGGTACTGCACCTTTTCCTTAACAATTCCTCCAGCAAACTGTGTAGATATTTTTAGTATTTTTTGAAGATAGTTTTTAAGATAATCTTTATACATTGAAAAATGTGAATTATCAATAAAATAATTGTTTTCATTTGCTTTATATATTTTCGTTTCAGATTGTCCACCTGCCATGAATATATCAAATATGATTCCATCGTTTATGAAAGATATGTTACGTTGTGAACTGGCCGACAACTGCTTTGGCGTTTCGTGCTGCGTGGACCTTGGCTTTACCATTCCACTTTCTTCTATTAAAATTGAAGTGTCGTTTCCGATTTGGTTTGAGATGGACCCATGTGATTTTCGAATAGAAGCTGGGATAAGTTCACTCAAGTTTGAGGAACAGCTTCTGACGTATAACTGGGGTATGCAATGAAAGGAAAAATATAAGATGCGTTTTAATACAATAAATGCATATTTACTGGTTACATTACTTAAACGTGCATGCGAAAATTATGCTGAATTTTATGTACATACATATCTTAACTTTTACAAATATTATTCATGTCACTAGTACATTTAAAGTGTTCTCATTTTGAACATTTAACATAAGGAATTAAATAAAAAAGAGGTTCCGAATTAAAATATTGCAACATTTTAACAGACCAAATGGAAGTAAAGTTTACCTTAAATGTCACATCATTTTAAACTTATTGTAGGAAAAGAGTCTACAATACCAATTGGCAAAGGTGACGAAGCGCCGATAAAGATCATGTAAATTCCTTTCTTGTCTTACTTGAGTAACTAAAATTATTGATGTAACACTTTAGTAATAAGCTTTTTAAAGACTTTTTTGTTTAACTTTACCAGTTGTTTTTGTTATGGCAAAACTTCTGAGTATATTGATTTTATGTACAATACTTTCTAACAAACAAAAAAGGATATCGAAATTGAAAACTAGAATTAGGCAAAACTTCGTATTGATTATTTTTTACAAATGTATGCGATGTTGATATATCGTTTACTATCAGCTTCTCGATCGACAACTATGAAGACGGGTTCATAATCAATCTGAGCGTAGATATATGTTTGCCAATGGCTGGTGAGACGTACTGTATTCCAAAGGAAGGGTTGGCATTATTGGATGAAGAAAGAATACCGGCGTGCAGTTTAAATGCATTGACGAATCTCACAGGTCCATATGTGTTATTAAGTGTAGTTAGCTAGCTATTGAATTTTTGTACTTTTTGCGACACAAACTGTAACCATGATACTTTCGTGAATACTTTACCCAAAAAAAAGAAAGACTTGTATATAGCAAGAAAATAATAGTCTAATTAAATAAACTTGTATTCCTAAAACCATAGCAACAGTCAAAAATCGCTTTGCTAAATGTCTTAACTTTTCTTATAACCCAACAAAGATTAATTTTTGACTAGGTTTCTCTTGAAATTTGTAGACTTTTCATTCAACGACTGGCTCGAATCTAAAGGAGAAGCGATCGGAGGGCAGTTATCAGATGCAGGAAAGGATGCTCTAATTGAACTTCTTGGTTTGCGAGACATACTGTTATCACCACCATGTGATAGGAAAAGGAGTCCGTACAGTCCGTCACTTAATGGATGGAACAACTGTAAGTTTCTTTTCTGACATAATTATGTAAATACATGTATATTAAATGATGACTTCATTAAAAAGCAATTTAAATAGCAATCATAACCGGATCCCACGTGTTCACATCAAGGTTTTACTTGTACATGTAAACATAATTTCAGTTGTTTTAATTTTATATTTAGAGTGGTTTTGTTTTCAGTTTTCTTTTCTCTTGTTGACGGATGATGTTGAAGCAAATATTTCAATTTTATATGTTATGAAATAAGATTATGCCTACCATGTTCATCGATTAATGTTCTAGGAAAGATTCCTATATTTAAATCATAAAGTAAGAACTCATCATAGAGATTAATCTTATATGACCGATTTTAGTGTTACGCAAAAAATTGCATACAATAATTGCACATTTGAAAGCTTTCATAAAAAAGCGTGCTTTTTGCAAAAAAAAACCTAAACAAAACAAAAAAATAATAATAATAGTATGTAATATACAAAGGATATGCCTTTGTCATCGAAAACTTTAGACCACAATGTGAAAATTTGTGCAAGACGTTTGTGATTATTTTATTTTTAGTATGTCCACTCAGTTTTGTGAATCTCCCTACGATGCCAAGCGTTGTCTCATGCAGTGTTCCCGAATACTGTACAGGAATAGATTGTTGTCTGGATGTAAAGCAAATTGGTCTTTCAGTCAACGCATACATTGACATTAATATGTGTAATTATATAATATCTGGTGGAATAGAATCAAAGACGTTTCAATTCTCGCTGTTCAATTATGAGTGGGGTAAGTTTATTTCATTATCTAAAGGAGAACATAACAAAAAGAAGATAAATGTTCTTATGATATCAATAATATAACACTTTTACTAATGCTCTATATTTCTTATGCGCAATCAAACGTTTTACCCATCTTGGCAAATAAATAATTGAAGGTCTCCAGTTTTCATGTTATTTAGTGCAAAAATAATTATTTATTGAAGAGTATAAATTTCTTTCATAGGCAAGACAGAAAGTATTTCAATCGAAGACTTCTTCCACGTCAGGTAGAGTAAAAGTAAAACAGTATATTTTTGAAAAAAAATAATTGCATTAGTTTTGATATATTTCGGTCTCATCTCTGAAAATGTATTTAGCAAAAACATTTTATGATTCTTTTTACTTAAAGTATTCAGTGCAGTTATATTAAACATTAGAATAATATTTTCTGTTAGATAATATTCATATTTCTGCTCTTCGAAGATAAAACTATTAATACAATTTATTAAAAACATACGTTTTTATTTACAGATACTCTATCAAGAAACCGAACAATGAAAAGGTTTTTATCATAACATTACAACTAGCCGTGTGCTTGGAGAAGGATGGAAGCTGTATGTTTGAGGAAAATCTATTTGATGGCACAAAAGTTCCTCAGCTTGGATGCGACATGTCATTTGACTTCTCAAGTAATGATGCATTATCTACTATTTAACGTTTCAGTCTGCTATGTATTTTTTTCAAGATTTCAGTTGTGAAAAGGTTGAAGTAAATTATTGACACACATTTTCCTTCAATTAAATGGTACATCCTAACCAGCTATGGCCTAAAGAAAATCGTTTTAATTGGCCAAACCATTTTCTTCTGAAAGTAAGACTTTAGCTTTTAGTTGATTAAGCAGTTAACAATACAGATGAGTGACAATGTTTGTTTATCCAGAATTAAATGCTAGAAATTGCCTTGATGTTAAAATATGTACATGTCTGCCACAAAGTAATTTTATGTTCTGCTTTTAGACTTTTCTGTGTCATCCTGGCTGGAAAATAATGGTCTAGGACAGCTTAATCCTTTGGATGATCTGTGGGGTGATGCTGTCAAATTTGTGTCTGAAGTTATTGGTCTTGATAAGTACTTTCTGGAAGATCAGTGCGACGTACACAAGGACCCTTACAAAAACGCAACAGGCAGCTGGAACAATGGTATAATTTAACGTGTTTTTTCTGTCTAATGTATTCTAGTAAAGTTTGCATTTGATGAATAGGACGCCTTCTCTTTGCTTTTATTCATTTAAGATTAATGAAAATATGTCATTTTAAGACTGTGTTTTATAAAATCATAATTGTTTATACTAAATCTAAAACACTAAAAGAGATTACAAAACTAAGGTGAATACCATATGAATAACCATGTAATGAATACACCATGTTTATCTGTCTCACACGAAATCCTTTGTTAGGTTTAAGAATTCGATGGGCTCGAAATTTGGTAGTATACGAACATTGTTTTAAGCTTTAATTTGTTTTCTAATAATTTTATTGGTTTGCCCTTTAACTCATTTCAGTTAACAAACGTTTCTTTATTTGTTACGTTTTTCAGAGTGTCCAAAGTTGAGAACGGATTTACCGGATTTACCAACGTCTTCTGTGTGTCACATATCTCCCTCATGCACTGCAATAGACTGTTGTATAAACATTGACTATCTCAGGCGATCTCTACAAGCATCTTTCAACATTGACTTCTGCAATTTCACTATTCGAGGAAATTTAGAGACCTTGAAGTTTGACGTCAACATTGTTGATTATAAATGGGGTAGAGTATCAAATATTAACTTTGAATTTGTTTATATTAATGCACATACTGTCTTTTTCTCCGCTTGACTCACATTGTGCATGCATCTAGTAAACATTGTTTGGAGATTCTACTATTTTTTTCTTATTTCAGGACAAAAAGCTGAGGAGACTATCTTGCAGCTGATAAAGATACAGTAAGTTTTTTTTTTAAACTAAAATATTATATCTCTTGATTTGTCCTTTGCATTTGAGTTACTTTATTGGAGCCATATCATCTACAAATGTTCGCACAAATTTTTAAATATATCTGTTGTTTACAGGTACTCAATAGACAAGACTGAGAAAAATTTCATTGTAGACCTGTCAGTTGCTGTATGTATGGAATCTAAAGCAGCTTGTCAGTTCACAACACCGATCTTCGAAAATACGATGATTCCAATTCCAGTTTGCAATCTGGACACTGACTTTGGCTTGAAGAGTAAGTGTTATATGTATATCACTTGTAATTTAATGTTTAACGTTATGAATTATGAAATATTTGAGTATATTCTAAGATCATTGATAACTGACAATGTGCTTTATCTTTTTGTATGTGTTATTCCAATATTTTTAAATATGCTGTTGAATTATATAGGCATGTGGTTTTTAAATATCAGCCTTGAATTTGACTAGGATATTGAACATTTTTTTATACTCTTGAGTACAAAATTTGTCAGTTGAATTTCTAACCAACATACAGCATAGCCGTTCAAAGCATTTACACAGTCTGACAGGATTGATATCAAAAGATGACTTTAGATCAGTAGAAAAAAATGTAACATGCCTTCATTGAAGAAGTTATAACACATTAGGGTTACTTCTGAAACATTTTAACAGTATTCCATGGAACTGTGTTTGTTGATCGAACTATTCATTGACTTATTTGATTGTGGTAGTCAACAATCCGAGACATTACCAAAAGTATGCTTTGTTTAGTTTTATGCGTTGGCGACTTTTTATTTTCGGCTAACTTGAAGACGAAACTATTATGATCGCCGAATGTCTATTGTTTGTCTGTTGTCTGGCTGTCTGTTTGCCCACACGTAGAATTTTTAACACTATTGATGTGAAATTTAACAAGAATATAAACCTGAATGATTTCTGGGTTAAATTCAAATATAGGTCAAACTGCGTCAAAAATAAGGTAACTGACTTAACCCAAAGGAAAACGTGTTCATGCTCTAGAGAAAAACAATAAGAGGGCTACGTTTTTCAAAATGTTGATGACTCTTAGTTCAAGTCGAACACGGCTCACTTGTTGTTTAATAACAAGGTCACTGACTTTATCAAAGGAAATCCGTGTTAAAGCTCTTGTAGCCACGATTTCAATTGAGTCATCATGTTTTTTTATCAAAATGATTGTCTTGATGGTAGCTATGTCATGTAAAAAAGGACATATGGTGCTTGATCATCACAGAAAAACGGCTGGTTGACTTAATGATACTTGGGTAACCTTTAAAAGATGGTCATTCTAGGGCAAAAGAAGGTTACCGGTAATATGTTAAGGGTAATGGTAATATGTTTCACCAAATCATCAGGCAAAAAATACCCAGAAATGCAAAAATAAAATCTAGAAAAATTTACTTCAACAAAAAGTTTCTTCTATTTAAATGCTGATTTTATTTTCAGATTTTTCACTCAACAAGTGGTTAAAGGATGTTGGGCATACCCTGGAAGACAACTTACCAACATCTGTGGTTGCAATGTTGCTCAGTCAGCTCAATCTTGACAAATTCCAGCAATCGCCACCCTGTGCTCATACTGACTTGCTCTATGAAAATGCAGTTGGTGGATGGAATTCAGGTAGTATATGTTTATGTAGATACTTTAAGATCTAGTCTTTACTGGTTTTCTCTCATTTGTATAATGATTTTATTGTTTGATTCCCAGTTTTATGGGAAAAACTGGTACACAATGTAAAAAATTCCAGATGAATTCCAATCAAAACAAATTAAAAGGCATCTAAAATATTTTAGAAATAATGATCAAATAATTTTCAAACAGCTTGTCAGAAAACAAATTACGATTTTCTTACACCAGAAATAATATTTCAAACATTTAGACTACAACTTTTAAATAATCGGTAGGTGATACAATGCATGCTTTTTCACAAAAATTCATTTAACACCATCTGTGAATATGTTTACAGAATGCAACACATCTATAACATTACCACGTCTGCCAGAGGAGATCGTTTGTCATATGTCGGACTACTGTACGGGAGTAGATTGTTGTATATCAGTGGACATCCTAAGAACAACAATACACGTCAAATTCCTCCTGGATACCTGTAAATATAAACTCACAATGGGAATAGAAAGACTTGAAGAGGAAATACTCCTGCTTGACTATAAATGGGGTGTGTAATTAGTATGGATTGAAAAATTTACTGGCAGTTGTAATTTACAATGAAAATACATGCCAAATTTTCAATGTTTTTTTTATTTTTAATTTAGAAGTTGATTACTAATTACATACTTTATATCTTATTTAAAAATTGTATTCAATGTCTTGATTTTATCTTGTATTGTAGGACAAGAAGAATATTTCACTCTTGGAGGTTTCTTCCGTATCGAGTAAGTCAACTCAGCTTTACAAAATTTTTATTAATGTTTAAATTATTTTGATGCATGAATCCTTATACATTAAATGCCTTTTTTGTACAAGGCCTATTACAGAGCAAACAAGTGAAATTTCTCAATTAATAAAGAAAATTGATTGCCTACTTCAGGTTAAAAATTCTTTGATTACATATGTAAATACCAAAATCACCAGATACATTATTATAACGTTTTGTTTCTCGGTTCATTGAAGATTTTGGCACTGTTAATAGTCTAATTTTCCATGCTAAAATCATAATTACAGATACAGAATCGATGATTTACAAAGCGAGAAGAAATTTGTAGTTAATGCAAGACTTAAAATTTGCTTTGAACAAAAGGACTGTATATTCGAAAAGGACATCCTTTCGGATGCATATGTGCCAAAACCACTCTGCGACTGGAATGCAGGATTTACCATACCAGGTTTGCTCTATACCATAAATCATTTTATTTTTGGGTTATTGCTTGTTTTCTTCATTTCACATCACATCTATTGTATGAGAATGAGCAACTTGGCTAGGTTTTATAAGTTTGGTCTTGATTATCAATTTTTGTATTGTAAAAATTATAAATATTGGTTTTTAAAGAAATATTTCTAGTTACTGTTACCTCGAATTAATTCCAAGAGGTACCAATGTGATTTCCTTTTTACGTGTTTAAGCTGTGTAACAATTCATTTTTATATTAAAACGTTTCAGAGTTTTCACTGAAAACATGGCTGGACGATGTAGGATATGCTTTGGATGGCGATGGACTAAAGGACTATATGATTGACAAATTGTTTGAAGCTCTTGGAATAGCAAAATATCTTGACGAGGATGAGTGCAACAGAAATCGTATACCCTTTGCAAATGCAACCAAAGGATGGACAAGCGGTGTGTTTCTTGCAGTCAAATAAAAAAAAGAGAATTAATTTTGAAATTGTATTTCAAATATAGAAATTTTAACATGGTGCATGATTATTTTTCTGTCAGCGTGATAGGAGCTTAAAAGATACAGAAAAAAATCAGCTGTAATGAAACGCAGGTCATTTATTAAAACAATAAAAGACAGACGTTAGGTTGAAATATATTTAGATCTAAAGGGTAGAAGCTAACGATCTGAGAAAAGATTGTTTAAATTTTTCACGTGGTACTTTATAGATCTTGTTTTTCAACAGAATGCCCACAGCAAGTAGACAGTATTGCTCTTCCAGAACTCATAACATGTCATCTACCGTCGTACTGTACAGGGGTGGACTGTTGCGTCAACGTTGGCATAGTGAAACGTTCATTTAAAGTGTTTCTTCACCTTGATGCATGTAATTACATCTTTGCAATCGGAATCGAAAAATTTGGACTGAATATATCACTTCTAGATTACGAATGGGGCAAAACAGAAGAATTTTCAATGTTAGGTGTACTACGCATCAGGTATAATAGAGTATTGATGTTTGATCAAAACTGTTAGACGTTTATGGCTTAACTGATCGTTCTTGTCATTTTCTGTTTCATAGAATTTTCCATCAAGTAAAATTTACCTGAATAGAATTGTTATTTTGATTGTTTGATGTAACATAGTTGTTTCTGCTCAATAGCTTTGAAAGAAGCACTGTAAATAATTTTTGTGATGTATAGGAACTACATAGTGAGATATCTAATATTTTAAAATTTGTCTGAATTACCGTATATACTCGCTTATAAGAAGCATTTTTAGGAATCATATTATAAGGTTGTCGAGGGGGGAGCGTCTTATAAGCGTGTCCTTCAAGAGAAAAAAAAATCCCAACAAGAATCTGGCTTCTACAATCAAGATTTTGGCAACCGTAATGTGCTGCAAACTGTTCAGTAACTTACCGGGGCTAAACAAAAAATAACAAGGCAAAAAATTACCATTCCTGTAGAAATTGATCAACGACTTTTAATTAGAATGTAAAGTATCGCTAGATGTTCTTGTTTTGGTCTAACAAAGGCTTTTTTTCTCTTTTTAAGACAGCGTCAGCGTTACTTTCATTTCAACATCAGCCATTTTGCTACGAGTGCTAAAGCACATCCCGGGCCGTACCGCACCGTATTAAATTATGCTCAATCGGCGTATACTACTTGTTCTTTTTTTAACATTATTTTATGTTTTTAAATAAAAGAATGTTTGGCAAAAAGTTAATATTTAATTCTTTTTTTCAATTAAAACACCACTTTAAAAACTGTAAATCGCAATTACTGCTTCAAGTCACGCTAACAATAATGTTAAATTCTCACATTTAAAAAACTGTGAAATTTAGTATAGGGGTCTCACTAATAAACAGACTGTTATTTCAATGATTCGCAGGAGTTGATAGCTGAGACCCTTTTACTGTTAATTGTCTGGCATTGTATATTAATTATACGCCAATTAGATGCCAATTTTCAGCAATTTCTTATCGAAGATCTTAATTGTTGTATAAACACAACCAGCTTTTGATTGCCTAATTGTGTCTTCTGTTGATTGGTTTGAATTTGCTGATTGACAGTTCAGTATGCATGACTACCTGCTCAGACCGCAACATGATTGGATAATATATCGATATGGGCATGTTTTATTGCTGATACAGCCGTTGGCGTTAGTGAGAAAATGGTTCGAGACTGGCAATCCAAACAAAGTTAATTGATGAATGTGATAGCGCCGTCGGAAAAAAAAATTCGCGGTTGAAGTTAAAAGTGCAAGACTCGGTAAATGATACGGGAAATAGTTGACCAATCATGACTACCTGCTTAGACTGCAACATGATTAGATACTATATCGATATGGGCATGTTTTATTGCTGATACTGCCGTTGGCGTTAGTGAGAAAATGGTTCGTGACTGGCAATCCTGAGTTAATTGATGAATGTGGTAGCGCCGTCAGTAAAAAATGACGCGGTTGAAATTAAAGTGAAAGACTCAATAAATGATACGAGAAATAGTTGCCCGACCATTACTTGTGCTACAATACGATTAAGGGCATTTTAGCTTGCCAAATTTTAACTGTGGTGTAGTGAAACCAATTAATTGTCATTGTTATAATTGGTAATTATGGCAATGTGATGAATTGTTAGTGCTACGGCTTGTATGATCATACCTTTAGGTAATTAAGTATTAAAAATAATTAAAATACAGTACCGGATGTATACAGTTGCTGTTAACTGATGGATGCCACTGTATTTGTAGGAAGTTTTTCTTGGGGTTTAAGAAATGAAATTAATTCAGCCTTTGTCAAAAATTAAATAAAATATGTTAAAATTAATTTTGTTTAAATATTTTCAAAATACCAAAAACAAATACAGCAGTTGGGTTTCCAAGTGAAAGTTCAAAATTTCATGAACATCGTGACCTCGGACGATGTGAAAATCTGACCTCGTCTTATAAGAGGGTCAATGCAAAAAGTACAGATTTTCAACTCAAAGTTAGGGGTGCGTCTTATAAGCGAGAGCGTCTTATAAGCGAGTATATACGGTAGTAAGTATACTGTATAATTCATGGCTTTTTTCATGTATTTAGCATTATGTTTATGAACACAATGCAAATAAACGTTTTGAAAACGAATAATTATATAATAAAACTTTTATTTTACAGGTATTCTATTTTGAATCTAGACACAGAAAACCAATATGTTTTGAATTTGAAAATGTCTGTGTGTCTAGAATCTGCTGATTGCGAAGAAACGGTTGAACTACTAGAAAATGCTAGAATACCAAAGATTGGCTGTGAATGGAACACAACTCTAACAGGTAAGCAGTCTCATTCTTCCAAAGCTTACAGGGATCATTAATTTTTATTTTATTATGTTACAAAAGATAGAAATTAGAAAAACTTTTGAATGTTTCCTAGTGTAAAGCTGTTGATTGAAATCTAATTATACCAGGATATTTGTCAACGGGATATACGTGCCTGATAGATGATTGCAGTTCTTCAGATATGTCTCAGTACTTTTGACATTTTAGTATATTTATATTAAATATTTCTATTGTCTTATTCATCTTTCAAAGAAAATTGACTGAATAAAATTGGCATGTTTGCTGTACTGTAATCTTATATTGTTGTTTCTGTCTTGCAGATTTCAACTTGAAAAATTACTTGGAAACCATTGGAAGTAAGCTTGAAAATACTGTTGGCAGTTTACCGAGACTGGCTGTAGACAAGCTTCTAGAAAAACTTGGCGTTTCACAATATCTGTTGCCGACACCGTGTTCATCTCATAGCTGGACAGATGTGAATAATAGTATGCAGCTTGAAATATGATTCATTTTAAAACACCACTATTTCATTTCTAGGGTGAAATTTTGAGACTGTCACAAGTGAATGCGTCATTTTGTTGTATTCTGTATACTTATATTCATTAGAAATACATGTTATTTAAAATACCTATAAACATGGTCTGTAGTTCCGTATTTCACTCTTTTTCAGAATGTGATAAACTTGATATCGATTTGAAGGTCCCTGACATGATGGCATGTTCTATACCATCCCATTGTACGGCGATCAACTGCTGTATCAACATCCCGCTAATTGGAAGACCGCTAAGCGTCTCTGTCGACCTCGATGCGTGTGCATATCAACTCACTCTCACCATCGAAAAGTTCTCGAAACGCATACGCCTGTTTGATTTTGAGTGGGGAAAATGGCGGAAACTGGACATCAAAGGCGTGTTTATTGTAGAGTAAGCGAATAGCGACTTTTTCTCACAATTTTAACAGCCACTAAATAAGTATTCTTATTACATAAATGTAATGCTCAGTTTAAATGAAATTGAATACAATTAAGGGTATGTATCTGTTTAACAAGGGAGTGCCATTCATCTAAAGATTGTGCAAAAAATAACATTTTTGAAAAGTAAGATAATTTAAAGCATAACTAAAAGAGACATACCCTTAAATCTAGAGTATTCAATTTTCTTTAAAATTCTGTATATGATAATCATATTGGATGCATTATTGCCTAATGTCATTGTGTATATAAAAATTCTAGTTACTACAGGTAAACATAATGCATTGAAATACAAAAGTCATTATAAGAGAGTTGCTGTTATACCATTGAGGGTGGCAAGCTCTTTGTTTCCTAGTGTCTAAATGCCTGAAGGAAAAAAAATTGATTATTCTTTATTAAATCCTCATTTTTTATTTAATGGCGAATGGTTATAGTATATTATCAGCTAAATGTTTGGTTTGCCCTTTTTGATTTTACTTTTATTTGATTTTACAGATACAAAATAGATGATCTGAAGTCGAGCAAACAATTCGTTGTGTCTGTGCGAGCTCTCGCTTGTTTTGATGGAAACATGTGCAGTTTGAATGTGTCTGTTGTTGATAGGCTGATTCTGCCAAAACCGCTCTGTAACTTCAATGGCACATTTCAGCTTCCAGGTACTATTTATGCATGTTAATTCAATGTCAAAACTGTTCGAGGAATTAGGAATCACGCCGTACTTGCTGCAACAAGAATGTAAAGCAGGAGACACATACCATGTTGGATGGACTTCAGGTATGATCAAATAACAAGATGCAAGAAATGTGTATATATAAACAATTAATATAATAAGATAAATAAATCTGTATCATTTTGTATTTATAAAGGCAAAAAGGAATTAATCTTTTTTTACCTGTTCAAACTCTCGGACAAAATGTATGAAAATTCTTCCATTATTTTCAAGAATGCCCGGTGAATATAACCCTTCCGGTTCTACCAGACAACATGAACTGTCATTTAGCAAAGCACTGTACTGGACTTTCTTGCTGTGTGAACGTTCCATTGCTGATGAGATCATTTGCATTTCATCTTGACCTTGACAGCTGCAACTTTAGACTCACGGCTGGCATAGAGAAACTTGAATACAATCAGTCTCTCATCAACTACGAGTTTGGTAATGTAATGTGTTATATAACTGTGGTTAAAAATTATTCGAGTCGAATTTCAAACTACATTTTCGGTCTGTAGTATTTAACGTGTCAAGTGAGTTACCTATATATTGTAGAATTCATTTAAACACCATTTAATTCATGATTTTTCAACAGTTTGCCACAGGATTACTTGTCGAGATGTACTGATACTGTCCCTGCTTTCATTTCTTTATCAGGTTATATGTTAACTATAATCTGACTTGCATCAGTTAAATAGTAACTTTCAAATGACAAACTTATTGTACCGGATTATGTCTGTAAACTATTCATTATGTCATAAAATCATATCAGTAAGGGAACTGTTTTACAATTATACTTTAAGTTTAGGGGAAAGTTTGGGTTTACAATTTTTTATGCTCACTTACTCGGTTATATCTAATTAACTGAAATAAAATGTTATGCTTTATTCAACATACGATGTAACCCTGAATTTGCGTTCGTTTGTAGGCAAAATATCAAAGGTTGATCTATTTGGAGTTGTTCAGCTGAGGTTAGTAATTTAATACTGATTGTGGTACAATTGCTATGGAACTCATGTTTATATAGCCTGTTAAGAGTTTTTATATCACATGTAGATAATGATTTTGAGCTACACATAGGGTACAAGCACAGTACAAAAGTAAACTGTTTATTTTGTCTCATTATCATTTAGAGCAAGATTTGCTGTGTTGATCACTTTAAGAAATAAATAACGAGTTTTTTTATCATATCTTTCTTTCTGAACGGTTGTGTGAAAGGTTTTATTTGTTTACAGATATACAGTAATAGACGACAAGGATGCTTCTGTTTTCAAAATATCAGCAGATGTTGCTATATGTTTGGATGACAGCAAACCATGCAGTCCAATAATACCTTTCCTGGAGCAAGCCCCTGTGCCCAAGCCTCTCTGCAACTGGGACATGGGATTCTCAATTCCAGGTGAAAATGGAAAATGAAAACAGTTTGCTTAATAATCAAGGTGTTTTTTATTTCCCGAATGTTCAGAGAAACTGTACATCTGGTAAAAGAATCATTAGGAGCTGTTTGTAGGGTACAAATTTCCACTTCTCATGCACTATGGCCCCTGTATGTTGACGAAGAAGTAAAATACTTAAAGCAGTTTTCTCCTCCGAATCAAGTCAAAATAATACTGCTCGCGATAGCCTAATGACATCATATACCACGTGGTATGGCCATCTTGTATAATGCCAGTTATGTAGCACACAATCTGTACATTTATTCGCCTTATAAATCATTTAAAAGCACCTGACAAGATGTTAAGTCATTTGCTTGAGTCGTTGTACTCCAGTTGTTACTTCGAGTGCACACAGAAAGTTTCCTTTCCAGATTTCAGAATTGATGACTGGCTGAAACACGAGGGAATAACAACATCCTCGTTGAAAGGAGTCATTCTGGCAAAACTTTTTGATTCTCTTGGAATATCGCCTTATCTCAAGGAAAGAAAATGTAGTCATGCTGAAATTCCATACAAGAATGCCGAGAACGGATGGGCCAAAGGTAATTGTTGTTTAGAACAAAAGCATAGTTTTTGCTTTTCTTTACTAGGAATTACCTGTTTTTACGGAAAAAAATCTAGTATATGAATATGTTTACCAAAGATATACATAGGGTAACTGAAAATTTACTGGTGATCTGTTTGACATATAATTGACAAAAGTGAAGTAAAGTTATCGCCCCATTTATCTAACTCATGTATTAATTTTCACAAATGCTCGAACGCGCTTTCATTATTTCCTCTTTTCCAAAAATATTCCAAAAACTGTCACATTTAATTTAGAAAAATAGATTTATCTGTATTATTGGTCAGATTTCTATACTTTTGACATATATTACTAGAGACTCAAAACTATTTTGTTTTTATTTGCTGTAAAGTGGTGTAACCTTTAAGACTTCTAATCCTCAAGCTTTCAATTTCAGTCTGTTTCATGCAAAAATCTAAAAATCACTTTGTGTATTTTTTCTAAAATAAATCCAAGATGTTGAGTCTTATTTTATTTTCCCATACAACAGGTTAATTGGCAAAATACGTTGTTAAAGTCCATTGTTTTAAGCTGTCGATACCTGCACTACAGAGTTGAATCAAAATTGTATTAGATTTGTTTTTTCTTACCTCTGAAATTCCTGTGAATAGTTTTTGCTGAAATAGTACACACATTTTAGATTGTCCGTTGGCCTTAGCATTACCACAGCCGCCAGAGGAGCTTCGATGCCACGTTCCAAGCTATTGTACAGCGGTTGACTGTTGTCTTGAAGTCGATACACTACAAAGAGGATTTGCCGTTGTTCTTTCTGTTGATGCGTGTACGAACAGACTTGTGGTCGGTATAGAAAACCTAAAGCTCAATCTGTCTTTGGTTGACTACGAATGGGGTAAAAGTTTGTCACTTTCAAAACTTACAATGCAAACTAATTCAAAGACATATGAATTTCTTAGGTTTACAGATACAGTTTTTAAATTTTATTTAACCAAATTGTTTGCCAGTTTTTGCGCTTAAAGTTAAATATTCGTTTTATTCGTATTATGATTAGGTTAAAACCTTTATCTATAGTACTAATAATCTATTTCATTGGATGTATTTTAGACGTAATTACTATTATAATGGATGGTTGTAGATAAATACTTTTACACCTATTTCAGGAAAGACTGAAGTTATTTCCTTGATGGGAGTAATCAAGATAACGTAAGTTAGACCATATAGGTTTATACTGTACTTTTTTATTCTTAACAATATAAACATAAGAACTTAAAAAGAAAAACATAAAGCGAGTCAATATCAAATCGTGACGTGCAGCACAATACAATGAGCTTGTTGTAGTTTAAGAAGTTATTAAAAATACTTTTCTGATAAAAACTGGGAACAAACACATGTGATCACAATGTAACTTGGATATTTCTCAACCCAGGATTATGATAATGTCTAAGATAATCTCAAAGACACACTACCCAGATTTTACTTTTAAATAACACTAGAATAACAACAAAAGCCTGTCAGATTCACAACTTTTATTATATCATTCTGTTAAATACAGCTTCACATTCTTATATATTGTGGTGTTAAACTGGCAACAGAGACTGACCCAAATTTTTTGTCAAACCCCGGGGAGAACCTCATCTGCCGCCACTACTTGGCCTAACTGGCAAGACGGTGGCCTACGTTACCGTAGTACCCAGTCCCAAAAGTTGCAGCTACGTTCTAAAGTGGACAGTGGAAATGGGACAGTCTGTTTACCCATCCCCTGAAAAGCTGCCCAAGCGAAAACATCAGCTTAGGGCCTCCCTTCTATATATAGAAATGGAGGAGGTACCGACGTTAAACCCGAAGTGTACCACAGCAAGACATAACCACAAAACATCTGCAGCATGACAGCTGTCAGACTAGGGGAAAGGCCAGACTGAGACGACCACAGTCCACATTTTATCTCCCCGGGCCGACCCGCCTAAACTGTCCCTGTGCCGTTAAGGGGTTAACAAGGAGAATGTAATGTATGGTGTATCAATTAAAAATACAAAATAGTTCATATTTAATTAAACTGAAATGCTAAAAATGCTTTTAAACAAAATTTTGATATTGTTTTGGCACTATAATTCCATCTAACAGAAACTTCTCATTTGTGTCATTTTGAACGTTCATTAGCTTGCTTTGCAACTACTTTCCACCAGCGGGTATTGCTTTTAAGCCTCCAATTCTATCTAGCCTGAAATGATAAAAGAACAGTAGCAACAAAATTAACAAATGGGCAGGCGGGTGGGTGTTGGAATAAGCAGATGCCAGCAGGAAATTTTTATTTACCTTCTTTGGAGAGTATTTGAATTACTCCCCTTGGTAGTTATACAAGCCTGATGGAGTTGCTCCCCTTCACTTAACTTACATCAGCTAAGATATGATTTAAATTAGATTAAACTATATGAAAATAGTATAATCTCTATTAAATGCAATACTTTTCTGATAAAAACTGGGAACAAACACATGTGATCACAATGTAATTTGGATATTTCTCAACCCAGGATTATGATAATGTCTAAGATAATCTCAAAGTCACACTACCCAGATTTTACTTTTAAATAACACTAGAATAACAACAAAAGCCTGTCAGATTCACAACTTTTATTATATCATTCTGTTAAATACAGCTTCACATTCTTATATATAGTGGCGTTAAACTGGCAACAGAGACTGACCCAAATTTTTTGTCAAACCCCGGGGAGAACCTCATCTGTCGCCACTACTTGGCATAACTGGCAAGACGGTGGCCTACGTTAACGTAGTACCCAGTCCCAAAAGTTGCAGCTACGTTCTAAAGTGGACAGTGGAAATGGGACAGTCTGTTTACCCATCCCCTGAAAAGCTGCCCAAGCGAAAACATCAGCTTAGGGCCTCCCTTCTATATATAGAAATGGAGGAGGTACCGACATTAAACCCAAAGTGTACCACAGCAAGACATAACCATAAAACATCTGCAGCATGACAGCTGTCAGACCAGGGGAAAGGCCAGACTGAGACGACCCCAATCCACATTTTATCTCCCCGGGCCGCCACAAGAAATCCTTTAGGATTTATATGCCAATAAAAATTTTTTAAATGCTTTGACTAAGCATAATGCATAAAGTAATATAGAAAAACTAAACAAGACAGCTCTTAACAAAGATTCAATCTGCGACAGCTTGGTGGACAGACATGTCCCTAACTATTAAAGAATCTAATGCTGATCTCCAATTATTAAGTAGAATGTCATTACCCCTGTCAGAGAGATGTGTGCCGTCTATACGAAAAAGAGTTATTTCATTAACATTAATACAACAGTCATTTGAAACAAACTTGACAAACTTGATAGTTCTTCACAACACTATTTATACGCCGACGCTTTTTATCTAGTTTTGGACCTGAATTTAATGGCGCAAAATGCCAGTAGCGCCTTGGAAGCAGAGAAGAAAAAATAACAGTTACATTTTTGAAGAGAGCCTTGTAACGTAGAATGTCTATTTTAATCTGGTCAATAATGTCCTTGCCAGACAATTGACCTTTAATGTCGTTGGATCTACACTGGATAAATAGGAAATCTGGGAAATTGTTTGATCGAACTTTACCAGAGAGTAGGCGACTTAAACCATTCAAAGTTAATCCTGGCTCTCCCATCCATTCAAGTTGGAAACCATACTTCTCTAAGCCCAAGTGTATGTCTCCTTGCTTTTCTGCTCGTTTTCCAGCCCAGTATAGAGTAGAGGAACCAACCATCCAAACATGTTTTACAGATTATCCGAAAGAACTTGCGGACAGTTTAATATAAGTTTACTAGATTCTGATGTACGACTTGTATACCATAGACTTCCATCTTCCTTTAGCCATTATCACCTGATCAGGAACCCCAGCCAAAGCCAGATGAGTTGCTCCCCATATCATAAAGGAGTGTGACCGGAGATGACCTGGGACATCTAGAAATTTCAGGGCTTTTCTTAAAATTGTGGAGAATTGGTACCTTGTAAGAGACTTTGTGTTAAAATGTATAGAAAGATGATGCACAGACTGGACGGGCCTGGAGATAGTGCCTCTTTAGCATTACAGGACAATGGATACTTCCAGATGAAGGAATAGACAGTGTGACAGATTTCCCAGACTGGTCAGTCTTTGACCATCTAATGACCAGACGAAGTTGGGATGGTTGTAAGAGAATATCTTGTAGCTTTAAAACCTTTTTATTATAAGACTTATTGTTATGTTCTGTGAGTTCTCCGACACGCAAAAGACCAAAAAATGACAAAGAAAAAGCAGCGGCAAATATGGAAGCTTCGTACGTGTTTGAACATATGCTGTGAAGGCAAGACAGAATTTTGTCCAAAAGATCAATAGTAATAGGTAACCTGATGTCTAAGTTGGAGCCACCATTTTCTCTGCGTAGGCCTTCGATTGCTTTACGCACCAGAAATGAGTTAGTATTTGTTTCTTGTATGTTTTGTATTTTGTGAACATGGGCTATAGCTGATATATAGGTATTAACCAAACTAGCCAACAAGCCTTCAAGAGAAAGGAATGCAATAAAATTAAGAAGATCATTGAGGGGGACTGGCCATATGTGTTGCAACTTGTACAAATCCCTGAATGATTTAAATTTCTTAATAGCTGCTGCATAAGTTCTCCGGTCAATTAAGTTCTTTGCCACCCTGTTCAGATGTTCCAAATTTGGTGGGGAATTTTGGATGGAAGCAGATTAGCATCTGGGGCTGCCCGTCTGAACCTGCCCCACTGTGAACGAGAAATAGCATCTGTGATTATGTTAGTTTTGGAAGGTATGTTACTAGCTTTAACTGATATATTGAATTTCAACATGACCAACACCATTTGTCACACCAAATTCATGACTTTGACCGACTTGCTTGTTTGCTTATTTATGACCTGTACTGTAGCCTGGTTGTCAACATGAAATATCAACTTCTAGTTTTGAAGGGCGTCTGACCAAGTCAATAAAGCTGCTACCACAAGGAACAGTTCTAAGAAGGTCATATTTTTAGTTAAACCACTTTCCACCCAGTGACATGGCCAACTACCAAATGCCCATTTACCAGCAAAGTATAGCCCAAAGCCACCATTAGCCCCACCTGAGCTATCTGTGTAGAGATCAAGACTTGTGTTGTCCACCCAATCAGACCCAGATATGACATTAACTCCATTAAAACTTTGGAGAAATTCTAACCACAAAGATAGGTCACCTTTCATTTCCTTGTTTATTCTTATTTTGTGGTGTGGGCATTTAATTCCCAATGTCGCATTGATAAGCCTTCTACAAAAGGCTCTGCCAGGGTTAACAACTCGACAAGCAAAATTTAGGGACCCGAGAAGTGATTGTAGATTTCGGAGTGTGACCTTTTTGGCTATTAAAGTCGAGATGATTTTCTGTTGTAATTCAGCCAACTTTTCTATGGGCAATCTCATGACCATTTCAATTGTGTCAAACTCTACACCCAGAAAAACTAGACATGTGGTAGGGAGCACAGTTTTGTCATCTGCGAGAGGGACACCAAATTTGGAGCATATAGCCTGAAAGCATTGAAGAGTTTGACCAGGGGATATGGAATTACCATTGTCGCCAAAAAGAAAATCATCAAGATAATGTATAATGCCTTTTTGTTTAGCCTCTTTTTAAGACCCAATGGAGAAAAGTTGCAAATTTTTCCCAAACTGCACAGCTTATACATTAGATGCACCAATAGGCAGCATTTTATCATAAAAATATTGGTCTTCAAATTTAAAATTTAAGCAATGAAAATCTGCAGGATTAATAGGGAGGAGTCGAAAGGCTGATTTTATGTCGCATTTACTCAACCGTGCACCTTGACCTAGTTCAGCTATTAGAGCCGCTGCTTGATCTATGTTTGAATAAGTAACTGAACAGAATTTTTGATCAATATAATCATTCACAGAGTCATTAGCGAGGTAAGAAAGATGGTGTATTAAGCGATAGTCACCATTTTTCTTTGTGACCAAACCTATGGGAGAACATATGAAGCTAGGAAGAGGATGTTGTAAAAATGGTCCACAGATTTTCCCTGCTGAGAGTTCCTTCCTAAATTTTTTGTACAAGAATGTCAGGAAGTTCTTTAGTACTTTTTAGATTGTGGAATTCTCTTGAGATACTAGGCCCAATGTACTGAAGAGAAAAACTGTTGGTAAGACCTGATAAAAGATATGCAGCATCCTTGTGATGGTATAAATGTAATTCTTTAACCAAATTCTGAATAAGTAAAGGTGTGGATCCTAGATCATAACGATTATGGAAATTATTTGGTAGAGGCTTGGCAATGAATCTTTCTGTGATTGCCCACGCATGTTGGACAGGCGTGCTTGTACCTACAATTTGGGAAGAATGGACATTTAGTGTTAGCATTGAAATAGTTACAAGTTAAAGACAGAGCTTTAGAATGTGTAACATTACTACTATTACTTCTAACACTTGAGTAAGGGTGAGGCCTGCCCAGAAATGCTGGCTGGAGCCCAGCTTGCTCGCTGGATGTTACATACAGAAGCCAGTATTCCATGTTTATATTGCCCCAAGATGAATGCGAATTTGCAGCTTTATGTAAACAAAACTGTTCATTGTAACGCCACCAGTTTGCAGATCTCTGGGCAGCCATACGAATATCTCTAAAATATTTCAAAAGTTCTTGACTCCGGTTTGAGAACTTTTCGAGCATGATACTCATAAATATTATATATGCAGATCACCACTGCTCAATTGAAAGCTTTGAGGAATTTGAAATGGGAGCGGACATAACCAATTTTCCATTTTTAAACATGAGCTCCCCTTGAGGACCATATTCAGCATAATCATGTTGTTCCCTGGAAGATTTCAATAACAAGCTAGAGTCAACAAACTGACCCTCCCATATTTTGTCTTTTATTTCTTTAGGCACTGTAGACCCTACTGAATCAAGAACACTCTGAATATTTGAAGAGTGGTTACTCTGTATATTAAAAGAGTGGTCATCCACAGGCAAGGAAAATTCTGCAATTTCATCATGATTTCTTTTCGGGGGAGTTGGAAAAATCCTTGCTGGATTACCTTTGTTGATGGCATCTGTGAAAGATTCTCTTGACATGTTCCTGGCCCTTTTAGTCTCTTGTCCCCTTGCAGAGGTTGCTCTCCTTTTAGGAGGCATGGAAATTCAGGATTGCAATGGATTTTAATTTTTGTTTGTTGGAATAAGCAGATGCCAGCAGGAAATTTTTATTTACCTTCTTTTGCGAGTATTTGAATTACTCCCCTTGGTAGTTATACAAGCCTGATGGAGTTGCTCCCCTTCACTTAACTTAAATCAGCTAAGATATGATTTAAATTAGATTAAACTATATGAAAATAGTATAATCTCCAATATACTCATAGATGTTAACGCATTGAAAAAAAGGAAATACAACATCTATTATTACAGATATGCCATTCGCGATTATGCTGAAAGTAGACAGTATGCTATTGATCTAAGCATGATGTTCTGTCTCAGTCATGACAGCTGTGAGTTTCAAATGGCATTGCTTGATAACACAACATTCACAAAACCACTCTGCGAATGGGATGCAGGTTTCATAATCCCCGGTACGTACACGAACTACTCGATATCAACTACAATGTTTTTGTCTGTTTTTTTTGTTTTTTTTTCATTTATTGTACCAGAAGTATAGCTCTTTGCTTTTTAATGTTTTAAAATTTTAAACACATTTAGGATTTTCTCATTTCACAATTGTTTTCAAAATGTTTTAAAAGTTTTTACTTTATGTACGTTTTTATATTGAAGACTTTTCTCTCGACAAATGGCTCCAACAAAACAGTGTAACGGACGTGGCAAATCTTTTACCAAGTGTTATCGATAAACTGATGAAAGAGACAGGTCTGAAGCAATATCTGAAAGCTGAAACCTGTGACAGATCGGCAGCTCCATATTCAGTGTCTGGCAGTCGTTGGAAAACAGGTTCATGTCATTTGCATATATCCCTCTGTTGTATGTGCTGTTTTTGAAATTGTATTTTCATAATATGTTTTCACATATTACAAGAAAAAGGAAAGTATGAGCACCTTTGAAATTAGTGTTGTTATATTATGCTTCTTTCTCTTAATGTTTTAATGCATTTTTATATGGAAAAAAACTGAATGTTTAATTGTTTTGTTCAACACTACAGATACATTCACAGTTTTTGTAATTACGATTTGTACATTCTTTCTTTGAAAATATTCATCAACTTCAATACTAAACATTAAATCTTACAGTGCCTTTTGTTTCAGATTGTCACTATGAGATACAATTGCCTCCTCTTCCAAATACTATTTCTTGTTACGTATCGGATATCTGTACAGGGGTCCAATGTTGTGTCGACGTCAGTCTTATCAAGCGATCATTCGAAATTTCCCTGAGACTTGATACATGCCGTTACCAACTGGATGTTGAAATTGAGCGTTTGCAGATGAATGTTCCACTACTGGACTACAAGTTTGGTAGTAACTTCAATAAGATTCCTTACCAGGAGAAACAATGATCTTCCTCTTACCGAAAACATAATTTCAGTTTATTGCGATGCTGAAACAAATAGAAGAAACGAAAACAATGCCTTCGTATGTGTTTGTTTCTGAGTTCTTGTTACACCAAACATTTAAATACTGCCATAACATAATATTTTGCAAAATGAAAAAAGGTATGTTTGTATTAGTAGAAATGTTTTAAAACATGAAAAGAACATATTTCATTATATTACAGGGGAAGAGAGTCGAGTTTATTTATTTGGAGTAGTAAAGCTCAGGTGAGAGTAGATTAAATACAAACAAACATTAACACTTTGATGACACAGAATCTATTCAATAAATAAATATTATTTTAGCATTGCTTTATCTGTTTGCCCTGCTGTAACTGAATATTAATACAAAATGTGCACAGTTTATAATCTTAATAAATGATAATACGATGTAAATATGCCAAACCTGTGTATAGTCTGTGAATACTTATGCAACATTAGTAAAAATGTAAATAGTAGAGGTTTCTTGTGTTGTAAAGATTAAAAGTACAGCTTTAAAATGAGCTGAGTTTATTTTACAAATTAATGTCGACTACATTTTCATTCTATGTACCTTTGATAAATTATTTTTTTATAGTTTCTGATTTATTTTCATTCCTATCATTCATGTTTAAAACCTGTTCATGTGAATAGTGTTTACCCACGATTATCTTTTTATAAAGAAGACTATAGGAAAGATTCTGTTGAACCTTATGTATGAGTAAATTTCAGTTTTTTATTTCCTAACATGTTTTACAATTATTTTAGTTTATAAACTTTATGAAAAGAAATCTAAAATGCTTTCAGTTCATTTTATTATTATTTTGATGATATTATTGTTATTATTAGAAGCTTTTAAAATACACCCATCTGTTCTTATTCAAGGTTTAAAATAGATAAAGTAGATGAAACTGCCTTTCGAATGAATGCTGCCATTGACGTGTGTTTCGAGCAATCAGCTGGCTGCATTTTTTCTACCGAAATCTTGCAAGATGCCGTAATACCAAATATCTTCTGTGGACATGGCACAGGTTTCCAAATACCAGGTTAGAAAGACCCCTTTCCATTGCCAAAGGTTAAAGTCGCTGCCTTCAGATCACTTAACGTCTAATTAATTGATACCATTCGTTTGAGCCTGCTACCGACCATTACTATTCATGTGAGAATGTTGGCAGTTTATAGTCTAAGAGGAGAATATGAGTCTAGGACTAGTCAGTGCCAGGAACGATGTCTAAGTAAACTGCCCCTCGATACCACTTTGACTGTAAAAGGGCGCTTAATTAAAATCAATAATTAAACCAGGATAACGATACACAATTTGCTATCAAAATATTATGTCATGTCAACAATGCTGAATAATTGTTTATTTTCTTTGCTTTTACATAAAAAGAGACAACATAGATTTATATTACGGTTTTGTTATTTGTAAAAAAACTTAGGACAGTTCTATCAACTACAGGTTTTTCATTTGACGCATGGTTGAAAGCCAATGGACTGAAAACAGGGAGTTCTGTTGGGGACATACTACTAAAAAATCTGCTACAAGACTATGGAATTGATAACTACTTACAAACAAGACAGTGTAATCTACAGGATAGCAAATTTCTAATACATTCTGGTAAGTAATACAAATGAGTTCTTGTATTGTTGACCAAAATGTAATCTTTTGGCAAAAGTCGACAATAAACAGAATTAAACAGAAAGACTGTTTTATTTTATATCAGAGTAAATCTTTTGATACTAATGACCCTAGAATGAAGCATCAAACTTCAGAATCTGATGTTGATAGGATATAGCCATGTCGCAAAACAATCTTTCCTACACCTCAAAAGAGATTGTTCATGTTGCAATTAAACTTATATTATGACAGAAAAAACTAGCACATTACAGACCAGCTAAAACAATTAGTGAATTCAAGCAAACATACAAACATATTACATCTCATTACAGCTGTGTGACAATGAAGTTCAATTGTATAATATTATTAAATTTCACAAATATTACTTTAAGAATATGTTTTTCATTCACAGGAAGCTGTAATATGAACCCAGAGATTAACATATCACCAGACATTTCTTGCTATGTCCATGACACATGCTTGGGACTTACTTGCTGCGTGCAATCTGATATACTGAATCGTTCATTTGAGATCGGCTTTGAAATAGATGTTTGCAGATACTCACTACAGTTCAAAATTGAATCTTACACCTCAACGCTTCTGTTAGAAACATCAGAATTTGACATTTGGAAAACATTCGAACTTCAAGGACTCTTAAAAATCAGGTTTATTATACCTTAGTGTGTTACAATTAATCTAACACTTTTAATTGGTTATGAATGTTTTCATATGTTTTTACATATTCTGTGCGAGTGAAATGAGGAAAATCATATGACATTGTCTTCAGTTTTTGAGTAGTGTTGAGTAGTGTTACTGAGGAAATGTATTTGACATTTGTCTTCTTTTTTAGATCTAAGTATAAAATATGATTTTTTATTATTGTTTTCAGATATCGAATCTTTGATTTGTATGAAAAGGATAGTTTCATCCTCGACCTCAGTATAAAATTATGTTTATCTGACGATGAATATTGCATTTTGGATATGCCAGTTTTCCAACGACAGTCTGTTGCAAAACCTCTATGTAACAAAGATCTCGGCTTCAATATACCAGGTGAAATTTTAAGAGAACTATTTTCAATAAATAGTGTTGTTGTTATATCTTCTTTTTTGATATATAAAATTAGCTTCCAGACTTTGTTTTTGTGTGAACCTGTAATGTCATAAATTTAGATTTCATACATTATTAAATTGTTAGTTATATTAATTTTCTTTTTTCAGATTTTTCGCTTTCCAAATGGCTTGCAGATGTAGGATCCAGTATCAATTTAACGGTTCTTCCTGATGACATTGTAAACGATTTGCTTAATGATCTTGGAGTATCGAAATATCTGCTTCGAGATTCATGTTCTGTCGCAGTGCCCAGCTGGACAAACGGTAAGAGAAGATTATTATTCTGTGCAATTATAGCTAGGTAGACTACGTTTAACGAAACAACTATACAAAATAAACAGTTACTGATAAGAGATTACATTCACGGGAATATATTTAGAATATTGTGAGAGTCTATAGATAGACAATGATTAGAATACACAGGTAATTTACAGTTACAATTTTACACGTTGGTACGTTGGATTATATTTACATTTCATTATGTGAGATAAATTAGCTTATTTGATCTCAAAATATCAGTCTTTGTTGAATAAAGTTTTATCAGTGTAGCAAACGTTCTGTAGTTATTGAAAACATTTTCTAATGCAGAATGCAGTTTCCAACAAAGCTCTATAGATCTGCCATCTGGAGTTTCATGTAGTCTAGACGTGGAATGCAAGGAACTTACATGCTGTGTAGAATTCAAAAAACTTCAAAAGACATTTTCAATAACAATACGCCCTGATGCTTGCGATATGACACTAACAGTCAAGATTGAGGAAATGACTGTTACAAAGTCTCTTTTCAACTTCACATATAACACGGAGCAAACCATGGATTTATTTGGTATTCTTAAAATAAAGTAAGTTTGTTCGAATACATATCAGTGTTAACATATTTTAGATTTAGTAAATTCATTTATATCAGCTTGAGTAAAGAATCTATAGTGATGTACTTTTTTATTGGGCTAGCTTGAAATATGTCATTAACTCTTTTTATTGTTTATATCTAACTTCCATATCCTTCATGTTTTTATTGATTCCTTATAGATACAAGATTCTTGACCTCCAAGGAGCAGGAGTATTTTTACTGAGACTTGCGTATCAATTCTGTGTAGATTCATCTAACTGTTTGAAAGAGGAAATGCTTTTTGACAACCTCAGAATACCCAAAGCAGGCTGCATTACAGACAGTAGTGCCAAGTGTATGTTGCTGTATTAATTTATGAATTTTAGTCTTGTACCCTTGTCAAATTGTCTTTAAATGTTGAACAAAGACAGTGTCTTTGCATTCAAGAATAGAATAAAACTTTAATTACAGTAATGTTTTGCCTTTTATGTTGTTGACATTAGTCATAGAAAATTAAAAAATGAACATTAAAAAGGTTAAACCTTACTCAAGTTGAATTCATTTTAACACAACGGTTTGATATAATGAAAATTTTTTTATAGATGCATCATTGGCCGATTTCTTCAAATATCTTGAAGTTGCCCCAACGAATGTTCTCCCTAATGACTTGCTTCCTATTTTTCTGCACAAGACGGGACTGAGTAACTTCTTTGGAGGTGAAGTATGTTCAATATCACAACGAAGAAGTTCGATATATGGACTTCAGAATGGTAAGTGTGTTGGTCATGTTTCAGTTTCAGCTGTATTGTTTTAAGTTGTAAGATTAAGCTCAAATCATACTCCTGAACGTCTTGGACTTTTGACTTTTATATATGTTTCTTGAATTTCAGAATGTCCAGACATCGGACTTCCGCTTACGCTAAGAGATACAGCTTCCTGTTTCTTTGAACACAACTGCAGTACAATAAACTGTTGCCTTGATGCAACACTTATTGGAAGGACTATTTCGATTAAAGTCAGACTTGATACGTGTGAAAGGAAGCTACACATAAATATAGAAAGATTAAGTAGAGAGTTTGAACTAAATGAAGGAACATACGGAATGCAGCACAACTTCAGCTTATCAGGCACTGTCAGACTAAGGTATATTAAATTGCACCTGAAAATATAATTGGCTATATCTGCCATTGGATGTCATTTTTGCATATGTCATTTTGGTCTTGTCAATTGATGTTTAGTGTTCCGCTCTTTAAAAAATGGTTTCAAGAGTCGTAAATGTATGTCTTTAAAAAATATCCTTTACTCATCTTTAGACTCATAGAGAAATTACTTCTCTGTTGATTGGAACAAGTTCAGGATATCTTACCTCTAATGGATTGACATATCTTAATACATTTTAAAGAATTCAAAATAAAATCCCCTTTTTGTAGCTTTTAATACTGCATTATAAGTTAAAACAAATGATTTTCTTTTAAGCATAAAAGTAGACTATATAACGGTGGATAACATCTTTGTCATTGATATGAGTGCGAAATTGTGCTGGGATGAAGACACATGTATTCTCGACTTGACGGTACTAAACAGAACAGAAATATCAACTCCACTGTGTGACTGGAATAGTGGCTTCAGAGTAGAAGGTCAGCATAACGTTTCATTATTTTCCAGTTACGGAATAATATTCTTTTACATTCAGTGATGTAATATTTGAAACATTAACTTCTGCATTATATTGTATATCAAGAACGACAAATTCAAAACGAATGATGACCACACAGTTGCGGCGAAAATTCATAATTGCTTTGTGTAGTTAAATATATTCTGATTATGAAATATTTACAGACCTGATTTCACAAACATCTTTACTAAACCTTTTACAATGTATAATGTTAATAATATTTCTCAATAATAAAATGTCAAATATTGATAGAACATGTTGGCTCTGTTAAGCAATTTATGACTTCTAAGAGAGAGATCAACTCGAACGAAAACAGCATGCTTTTGTAGACATTTGACATATTAGGGTCTCTCTCAAAATAGTCTAATTAGTAGTGTAGGATTTTTTTATTCATAAACAATATCTAAATTAGATGTATACATTTACGGATATCACAATGGAAAAATGCTGTCATTGTGTATCAATAAACTGCAAATGAACATTTTATAGGTTTCTCACTCACAAACTGGAAGAAGGACCATGGACTAGGACTGAACGAGAATGCCTCTGGACTACTGTCGGATCAATTATTTGAACACTTAAAAATTTCACAATTCTTATCAGATGAGTGTAGCCAAGAAGATGTTATACATAATTCAGGTAAATGAATGATTTGCTTGATTGATAATATCCATAGCACATATATTTTCTAAGTGACATAAATTAAGTAGTACATTGTTTCATTTAACCTTGCTTAGTAGCTTATACAAATGTCGTCAGTTATAACATTTTCTCTGCTTGTGAGCTTTTTCGGTATTGGCATATGACTAAATACATTTATTTTCAGACTGTTCTGTAGACCTGCCGAAGTGGTTTTCAGAGAACGATGATCTTGTTTGTGGATTTCATGATTCATGTTCAAACATAACATGTTGCTTATCGGCGATACCTCTTGGTCGGTCATTTGCTATCAATGTTGATATTCGGCCATGCGATTTCCAACTGCTCATTTCAATAGAGAAGTTCCAAAAAGTAGTGTCTCTAAATGACTACAGGTGGGGTACAAATGAAAAAATAAGCCTCTTTGGATTAGTTACAATGACGTAAGTTAACAAATTTGTCTAGTTAAGATTTTATATACTGCGCAAAATAAAACAAAGTGATTTTTAGATAATTTCATATTTTACGTTAAGTGTCCTAAAAATATCTGGAAAAAAAACTTTCAGTTAATTTTTTCTGTTTTTTTCTTGTTAACTTGTTGACTTACGATTCAGCATTTCAAGGAATTCACGTCTGAAATTAGTACACAGTGCACAAATAAAATCAAGTTTTATGAAAAAGTCAGCACTGCATCATCATAGTGTTGTTATCAAAATATGTAAGTTCAATAATTAACGATGATATGTATATTTTTGCTTGAGTAACATGTTTATGATTTATTTTGTGACAGGTATTCAATTTATGAAGTGTCTGCAGAAAAAGCATTTGTTATCAGCATGACAGTGTCACTTTGTCCAGACAAAGGCAATGCTTGTTTGTTCAATGAAACTATTCTGGATAATCAAATGATAAAGAAAGACCCTTGCAACTGGAATCTAGAAGCTGTTGGTAGGCAATTCATAGTCATTTATTATTTAAAGTTTCTTCGTATACTTAAACTTTGCTACTCTAAGTAAAACTAATAAATAAAATTCACAAAGTACACCGTAGATGAGTTTAAAATGTGTGTTGATAAAATTAGTATACATCATTAATCATTTGTTTCAAGTTTGTAATTTTCGTCCGTATATAGTTAAAACCGATATTGTGTATTCTGCATTTTTTCATAATTCAATGTAATTTATAAATTTTATGAATTGAATTTCAACACACTTTATCCCATATCTCTCATGTATATCTTGAAGCTTCATTATGAAATGTATTGCCAAATAATTGAAAAACAATGCACAAGATAAAAAGTGTAATATATACGGAGCAAACCTTCCATTGTTGAACTGTCATTTAAGTGGTTTTTAATAATATTCAAAATAGCTTCCATAAGGGGCTAAGCACTTTTTTATCCCCTACCAAAGATGAAGGGGATATAAGAAATGGTCTTCGTCCTCCATCATCTCTACATTGCCTTCTTTTAGAGTTATTCCCCTTAATCAGAATAACTTGAAAAATTTTGTCCCAGGCATAACTCCAAAATACTTGAGTGATTTTCTTCAAACATCATACATTGACAGAGCACAATGGGAGAAAGTGCAGTGTGTAAGAAAAATAACTCTACGTTGCCTATTTTTTTAAAAATTATTTTCCTTTATCAGATTTACTGGGAAAATTATGTCCAAAGTATAACTCCAAAAGTACTTTAGGGATTTTCTTCAAACTTCATACACTGACAGAGCACATTGATAGAAAGTGCAGTGTGCAAGAACAATACCTCTATCTTGCCTACTTTTAAAGTTATTCCCCTTTATCAAATTTACTTGAAATAAAATCCAGAGCATTACTTCAAGACCTTGAGGGATCTCTTCAACCTTAATACACTGACATAGAACAAAGGTAGGAAGTGCAGTGTACAATAACAATTAACTGTACCTTGCTTATGCTTCAAACTGTATAGGTGCATCTTTACAGTTATTTTTTGAAAGTACAACCGTCAGGTAACTTCGGCCTGGCTGTGTACTTTTTTGCACATGTTTGAATATGAAATTCATCAAATGATTAGCATTAACAATGATATAGATTTAACTTTGAAATTTTTATTTTTCCATACTATTTCTGATTTACCATCATTTCTGGTGATATTCAAAAGAGCTGGACGCCAGTGTATTAAAAGACAAAAACATTCTATGATTTACCAGACAACCATTGTATATATTTGTTTAACTGGAAATAGCATTGCGAAAGTAAATTCTTGATTTATATACAATATTTTTCTTCTGTAGGCTAATTTTTGCTATTGAAAAATATTTTGTTTAGGCTTTAACTTAACAAACTGGATGGAACTTAATGATCTGAACCTTGGTTCATTCACAAAACATGGAACACAATATCTAATGGAAAAACTTGGGATCGATGGATTACTTCTAAGGCCGTCATGTCAGTTGGATGACATTATATATGGTATCGAAGAAACAAACACAGGTGAATATTTTAATTTATAGATTTCTATAGAATAGCAAATATTAAACCTTTAGTGTTTTCTTTTCTAGAATATGACTAAAGCAGACAGTTTTTAGAAGGTTACTACAGTTTTAAAGCATGGATATGAATATGGCATAGATTCAGTTTTATACATTCATTAAATTATGTTGATACATCAATGTTTTTACTGTAACAGTTACCGTTATCATCGTATTGTTGATTTGCAGTACTGATAGCTATTTTGAAAATACATTGCCCTTTCATTTTTAGACTGCTCCATCTCAAACCCGTTTACGTCTTTGTCGGCTCATGCAGCTTGTCGCTTGTCTTCAAAATGTATGAATCTGGAATGCTGTTTAGATGCATCTGAAATAAACAGACGCTTTAAAGTTCAATATATGTTTGACCCTTGCAACTACAAATACAAGATAAATATTGAAAAGTTCACATATGAAAATAACGTCTTTGACAATGACCTCGAGGAAGAACAAACATTTTCCTTACTTGGAATCGTCACTATAAGGTATGTCAAGTCAGTTTCTTATAAAGATGTGCTATAGATTAGAAACATACTAAAATATTTTTAGGTTATTCATAAGTGTTAGTTTTAATAGGGTCATATATTCAAAAAGAACATAAATGCAGTCGCTAATTCTTGGATACTTCTTCAGGATATTTAAGATGATGATCAATAATCGATTATTATCAAGGCAGTTATCTTGCAATTTGGTTTTAAACCTCTTTCAGATATCGTATAGAAGATCTGGTTGTGGAAAAAATGTACCGAATGTCAGTCTATATAAAAATATGTCTTGATGAAACAACATGCCCAATTGATCTTGTGATCTTGAATAATACACTGGTACCAAAGCCGAATTGTTTTCTGCATGTAAAACAGGGATATAAGCTGAAAGGTAAGCCTTTAAATGATTCAGAATTATAGGCATCTATGACGTTTCAAATTGTGTAGCTGCTATGCAAGAAAAAAACTTTTAGTGAAATGCATTTGTTCTCATGCTGTTTTCATGATTGTTTTACTAGTTTCTCAAAAAAACAATTTGTGAGTTCCTTTTTCCTTTATCTATTCTCTTATGTAAACATTTAAGTACATGATTTGAAAATGACATATTCATTTCAGATTTTTCTTTCAACAACTGGTTGAGCAACTTTGACAAAAGTGTACCAGTCTCACCACTTCCCAAACCTGTGTCGTCCATATTATTAAGTCAGCTCGGCATCACCGAATATTTTATAGATGACAGTTGTGAAGTCGGCCGTTTACCTTTCAGCAGAAACGGTTTTAATACTGGTATTTTTTCTTAGAAAGGTTTTCTGTATACCTCATAGTTTGGTAATCGTTTTTTTTTTTTCTAATAAAGTGTTTATCACTTCATACGCTCAAATTCAGTTTAGGTTGCCTATATTCTGTGTCCATATTCACTTGCTATGTTTATTATCTTTTTTTTCTTTCAAAAGCATTTAATATATACTAACCAAAATGTCCAGTTTATTATTCTCAGTAGACGTTTCTATATTTTGGTTAACATGATATTTTATCAATATTAACCATGATAAACACAGACAAAATATTAATCTTCTGTTTGATTTTTTTATCACAGGTGAATGTCCGTTGAATGTCTCTGTACCAGACACGCAACTTGTAGATGTTTCATGTACTTTAACATCAGAATGTACTTCACTGGCATGTTGTATTCCTGTTCTACTCATTGACAGAAATATCGAAGTTAATGTAAACATTGACCCTTGTACATTAGATATGAAATTAGGCATTGAACGACTACAGTATTTTATTAGTCTCATAGACTACGACTTTGGCAAACAGGAAAACGTTTGGCTAGGAGGAGTCTTTAGACTTATGTAAGCAGATCTTTAATGTCTTTTTTATAGATGTTTACTAGTTTTGGTGCTTTTTCATTTTCCTTGACTAAAATCTGAAACACCTTTAACATCAAATTTACAAACACATTAAATACAATTGTTAAAAGGCCGTAGTTATAGAATAGTTCAAAATAAGGTGTATTTCATAGACAATACGCTTATTATTAAATTATCACTATATTTCGTAGTTAGACAATCATTGTAGAAACCATACATGAAATACATCTATCTTTTTTGTTTTCCTTGGCATGGCATTTGTTTAAAGTTGAAATTTAGGGGAAAAGAGAAACAACATTGCCTAATACTGTTTTGTTGTGAATGCCAGGTTCACCATTAATGACTTACCAAGCAAGAATGAGTATCTGGTAACACTGACATTCCAAGAGTGTTGGGAGACTAACGGTCCATGTACGAAGAGTTATAAAGTCCTTGAAAACCAGCGCTTACCGAAACAATTCTGCAATTTCACAACAGGGTATAATATTCCAGGTATAGGATTTTCATTTGTAAACCCGAGTACTTGAATATAAGGTTCTACATCTTAATCTTAAACAAACTCTGCAAATTCTTTAAGTTATTTAAACCCAACCTGAGCTTGTTCTATGGATTCTTATACTTTAAAACATTTTCATTGTTCCTGCCTCTAATTTTCAAAAATGTAAATATGTTGATTAAAGAGTGTGATACATTTTAATATATTTGATTCTTAATTAACAATACATGTATGCTAAGTTAATGCTAACAACAAACATTTTGGCATTTAGAAAAAGTTCCATATACTTTGGAACATTATGAGTTTAGAGTGATATATTTTATATAATTATAGATTATCTTTTATTCAACAGATTTTTCGCTTAGTTCATGGATGTTGGAAAAAAATTTGAATGTCAGCAGTGCTCTAGATGAACAATTTAGGTTTAATCTACTAGCAGATCTTGGCTTAGCTAATTATCTGAAAGAAAATGAATGCAAAGCTGACATTAAAACAACTGGTTGGATAAATGGTAAGTGTGGTTTCGATCACTAGTTAGATTTATTCACAAACCCATGCATTTTGTTGTTTCATGTTGTTTTTCTTTATCTTTTTTTCAAACTTTGTCATAATGGTGACATATTTTTGAAGGTTATTGGCAAAGTGGATAGCAGTTTATTTTTTTTGATGTTTCATCTAACATTGCATGTATATTTGATCTGCATCGTTAACTGATTGATGGTGTATTTCGTACTTTTCCTATTTTTTTTCAGACTGCCCTAAAAATGTCCAGCTTCCAACACTGGACAGCGAAGCTCACTGCCATCTAGCAGACTACTGTACATCAGTCAGTTGCTGTGTGGAAATGGGACTAGTTGGTTATTCCGTACAAGTAAACTTAGACATTGACCCATGTACACAAACGCTTGTGATACAGATTGAACGACTGCAGAAAATGGTGACTTTGCTCGATTACACTTATGGTAGCACTGAAGAACTGTGGCTGCTTGGCGTTGCGCAAGCCAGGTAAATTTTGTCTTTGTCTCTGACATAAATGTCTGAATAAAACAGTTATTTTAATTTGTTAATTGACATCATTGTTACACTTAGATTTAAAGAGATGCGGGAATTTCATTGAAAAATTGTTTTGATATGTTTCAGGTACCAAGTGTATGATTTGAAAGAGGAAAGAAAATACCAGATAAACTTTAACATCAGCATATGTCTTGAGTCCCATATGCCATGTCAGAATATGATTGTTTTCCAAAATACAAAACTTCCAAAAGTGATGTGTGAATGGGGATCACAGATGGAAAATGGTAAGAGATTTTACACATGCTAATTTGTATCTGAGTTTTTAGCGAAACCTGTGAATAATCTATGTGTACAGAATGTTTTTAAATACAAAACGCAATGTTGTTATGTGATAAATTAACCATTATTTGATTTTAATATAATACATAAAAATAATCTGTGTCGAAGCAGTACTTTAATTTTAAATGGAGATTGTAATAGATATAGGTGGTTCTATCATTTTAAATAAAACTCACAAAAAAGATAATTTTTGAAAGCTAAGGTGAACATGTACTGTTTGAGGGTATTTTTTGTTTGTTTGTTTCAGACTTCTCGATATCAAGTTGGATGCAAAATGTTGGAAAAGATTTTCATAATATTAGCACGTTACCAGCGTTTGCTCTTGACATCCTCTATAACGATATGGGTGTTGCTGAGTTTCTCTCAGAAAGCCAGTGCCTAGCAGGAATCCATCCTTTCAGCATAAGAGGCGGAATTGAAAACGGTAAAATACATTTATTTCATGAATATTTCACACAAAAAAACAGATTGCCGGTATGTGAAATACAGAAAGGGACACATATCTATTTGTAGTTTTTATAGATATCTGATAGCTGATTGTTAATTGTATGTTTAATTGCATTTCTTTACATTTAGGTGTTTTTCTTTAACAGAATGTCTTAAATTTACACCGCTGGTTAAAGACTTCGGCCAGGTTGCCTGTCACCTAAGTACCAAATGTACATCTATTGAATGCTGTATTTACCCCAGTATTCTGCCGAGAACAATGCATGTTCTTCTGGACATAAATCCTTGCCAACAGACTCTAATTGTGGGAATCGAAAAATTTACCTACCAAATGAATATGGTCAATTATGACTTTGGAACACTTGAACACTTTTGGCTACAAGGAATATTTCGAATGGAGTAAGTAGAAATGTGAGACAGTATCCTTTATAAGAAAAACGTATTCAAGCAGTTTAAATACAACAAAAGCCATTAATGTTTGCTGCTAGCTTTTATTCGCATATACGTATGTCAGTTCATGTTTTGTTATTGTAGCAGTTGCATTTGCTCGACTTCTCATTTTGAGCTAAGCTTTCGGAAGATTAAATATTTATTTCTTAGCTCATTTTACAGCATAAATTTTATGTTTTGATAATAATATTGATGTTTTTTGAAGTCCTTAACAAAATAGTTTTACAAAGCATGCCTTCCAGTAATAAATGTTGGCCAATCATGGTTTTAATTTTGGTTTCAGCTTCCGCATCTTTGATCTGAAAGAAGATGAAGTGTATGTTGTTGATCTTGATGTCAGTGTTTGTCTGGAGAGCAAGAAAGATTGCACGTTTAAACAAACTATTTTGTCACAAGACCTTTTACCAAAGCCTTTGTGTAATCCCAAAGAAGGATTTGATATAGCCAGTGAGTTATTCTGTTCTTTGATGTTTTTATTTAATTTTGCTAACAGACTGTGAAATGAAAGTGGTCTTAATAAATGTTATATTGATCGGAGGCATTTCTTTGAATGTACAAAGAACAGTCTGCTAACTGATATTTGATTTAACTGTGTTCATCCAGAGTGTTGAATCACATAAAAGAGAAATTCATATATATATATATATATATATATATATATATATATATATATATATATATATATATATATATATATATATATATATATATTGTGTGAAAAGAAAAGTATACAAACTATAAAACAAACGTACCTTATCATTTAGAATACTGCTGTCTACTGTTATATCTATATTTATGTTTTTTAAATGTTTAAAATGACATGCCTTTGTTTTACTTTAGATTTCACCTTTTCCGGCTGGCTTAAAGAACATGGCTATAGTCCAGGAGAAAAGCTCTCTGCCTTTGACCATTCAGCTTTGATGTCCAATCTTGGTTTGCCAAGGTTTCTTATAGAACCGGAATGTAAAATGTCAAATTTTACAGACCCAGTGTTGGACAACAGGACATCAGGTATACACTGATATTTTTGTTTATTTCAATTGTACAGTTGCCTTGATAGACAGTTATTGAATTTAAACGTAATATCAGAGGAATTAAGAAAAACCTTGCATTTTCACTACATTCGGAATACCTGAAATATTATTTAAAATGTACCGTTTAGTTTTTTGATATTAGCTGAAAATAAATTATGAAGATAAAGAGACTGGACATTTTAAATTGTGTCTGTGCTACGTGTGTAAATATTTTCACACAACTTAGAAAATAAGACACATTGTATATTTTCCGAAAGTATTATGCTTTAATATTTTGCATTGCATACCTTTACTTCGTTTCAGCTTGTTCTCTGAGTCAGAGTTTAGCTCTATTTCAACACCCGCTAGCTTGTATCCTGGAAACGTGTAATGATATCAAATGCTGTTTACATCTTGAACCGTTAGAGAGGAATTTTGTAATAGACTTTTCTGTGGATTCATGTCAGCAAATGTTGACTGTCAAGGTTGAACAATTTGAAACCAAAATGTCTCTAATAGACTTTGAGTGGAACAAATTACATGAAGTATATCTAAAAGGCATTGTGAGGGCACTGTAAGTACAAGTACCTATTTAATAAAAGTTCTGCTTAGAGAAATAATTGTTTTTTTAAAAAGGTTAAATTTAATTAAGTCGGTGTACATATTTTTTCCAACTCTTTGTTATTATATGCAACTTAGATGGTGATATGTATTATTTATTACCACTTCTTTAACCCTGACAATAATTCAATAATTAATAGAAGTTATTGAATAGTTAATGACATGGCAGTTTTATAATAATTATTTTTGACCTCTGTTACGGCTTGTTTGTTTTTTGTAAGTTTTGTTTTTCTTTTTTTAAAGTAAACTTACTATTTTTTCAAATATGGATAATTCATTTAGGTTTCTGCTTGAGAATCTAGAGGGTCAAAATGCGTTTGTGTTGTCGTTGGATGTCATAGCTTGTCTAGAAGCAAACGGCCCTTGCCTCTTTGAAAAAAGCATCTTTAATCAAACAAAATTTTCGAAGCAATTTTGTGATTATTCCACAACGAACTCTTTTCCAGTTAAAGGTAAATACATAATCATACAGAATATTTGCTTGTATTAATTAAGATTATTTATGGAAGAACCACTCACAAAAACAGAAATATGATATTACTACAGTGTAACGACTGAATACAATTGTATGTGCATATAACTATTCTGGAGAAAAAAAGGTCTCCTCCATAGTCTTAAATGGGAAAAGTATATGTAAAAACACCTTTTTTTAGAGATAAATTTGTATTTTTTTCATAATAATCTCAAGATTTTATTAACACAATTTAATTTCTTTTTTTAAAAGATTTTTCATTACTTGAATGGAAGCTTGCCAATAACCTCCCGATAGAAGAAACACTTGAGAGCCCGTTTTCTGATATTCTGTTGGAAAATCTTGGTTTGTCAGCATACTTGTCTGAGACTCAGTGTCAAGTGAATCACACATCTTACAACAAAGGTTGGAATAACAGTGAGTATATACAGAAAGAATAAGTCTATGGATAAGTGGGAAATATTCACACATCTAGTTTTGTGCAAAACAGTTGTAACTGAATTCGGAACTACAAATTGATGCTGAAGCTTGTCAAATGAATGTTTTATAAAGCCTTTGTATTAATCTATAATTTCATTCTTTATTCTTAGTATATCTGAAAAGGCAATGTCAGAAATTTAAAATGGATTTCAAATGAAAACATTTGTTATGCTGATAATTGATATCAAATCGTATGTATTTACATCATGTATAATATATCCCTGTGGTTTCTTAGGCTGTCCGTTCATTCAAACGAAATCGTTGCCAGAACGTGTTAGCTGTTCTTTGGATATCACATGTTCAAAAATGGATTGCTGTGTAGCTGTGGAGTCTTTGAACAGAAATATAAGCTTTGGTTATGATATAGACGTGTGTCAAGCAACAGTTGAGATCAGAGTGGAAAATCTACAGTTAAAACGATCGTTTTTCGACTTTTCATGGGGTAAACGTCTTTAGCTGTTTAGCTGAAGTGTAGACATTTTCAGGTTTTTAAGTTGTCATGAATATGTCTAAAGCACTAAGAGGAACTCATAACGAAATCACAATTTGAGTCATGGATTTGCAGAACTGCTTACAGGCCAACATCAATATACTTTGAATATGTCTCTATACAATTTATATCCCTGTTAAATCAACTCATGATCACCAGTCAATACTCTGTTTTAATATCAGCTAACTACAGTACTTTAGAAATTGCATAAATAATACAGATGATGGCTGTTGATATTTAAAAAGTAAAAAAACTGTTACAAGTGAAGAAGAGAGAATTAAATATCATTTAATGGATTCACAAATAATGGGGGACATTAGCGGATTATCTAACCTGAATAATATCTGATATTACATTGGTCCTTCCATTTGGTTTCCTTTTCTTTAATCGCTATGTTTTTGGTTATTTGATAATTAAGCCTAAATATTTGCAACAATGATACTCAGATTACACATTAAAGTTAGCAATATGTTTTTCCCCAGTACAATGTTTGTTTTTTATAATCCTAATGTTTTATTTAATGAATAAAGGATAATTGTTACAAACTAAAAGTCCAGACTATCATACAGAAAATCAAGGATAAGTTAGAGGATTGAGGATTCCAACTAAAAGAACCAAATTGCAATTTGGTCTACTTTGATCTTTTTAATTCAAAAGTTACTATGTTTCAAACAGGGATGTTGAAAAGATTGAACTTTGGTGGAATTGTTCGTTTTGAGTAAGTTTCAAACACCATTTTTATACCTTTGAGATTAGATTTGAAAGTAATTAATTCAATTTGTCCACATGAAGATAACTATCCAATAACTTGAACAATCGTAACAACTCGGCCTTTTCCGATAATTTCATAAAAAGACTTTGTATGTAAGTGTATGAATTAACCAAATGGTAATTTCTTTAATTTAGTAGTCACCATGTGTATTATAAAAAAGTCCATAATGGTGGCTACCATATTATTTCCAAGGTGACTTATTGATGTCGCCCGAGGTGTTCCTAATGTAACTTGAAATGTATATATATATTTTTTCTGTTTGAATTGTATTGTAATGTGTGTACGTTTATTCCAGCTTTTCCTTTTCTGATCTTCACAATGAGAAGAAGATACTGTCAACTGCTGAAGTTAGTGTATGTTTCGAGACAACAGCATCATGTGTTTTGCAAAGCAAAATACTTGACAAAGCTCTCTTCCCAAAAGAAGCATGCAAATGGGATAAAGATTTTGCAATTGCTGGTAAAGCCATAGATTTTTTACAAACCTTATTTGTTTGTCTGCACATTTATGAAGAAAATTATTCCACATAAAAATAGAAACAGTACATTAGTACATTAGTTTTATGAATGTATGTGAATTATAAATTTGCATTTTGCTTTTATGTTTTAATTTATAAGATGGTCTAACAAAATAAACAGTTTGGCACAAAATAAACAACAGTATTAGAATTGTTTGTCTTTTTCAGATTTTTCACTGCAACGATGGGTATCTGAGCAAGGTCTCGTTCAGGGAATGCCATTAAATGAATACCATGCTTCAAAATTACTTGATCTGTTGAATCTTTCTCCTTACATGTCAGAGGTGTCTTGCAACGGCAATGTAACAAGCAGTTCATTTTGGACCAGTGGTAAGAAATTTGCAATATATTATCTTAATGACCATTTTAAAATTTCTCTCTTACAACTGAGAAGTGCCTTGACGAAGCTCAGTGAAAAATTGACAACACTGATCTGGTCTAGTAGATTATTATAGTATTCCTTTCATTTGCGTTCAAATTCTACGTACGATAATAAGAGACAAATCTACAACACTTTATGTTTATTCAGACAATAACTTAACAAAGGTAATCTTGAATCTTGAAGATTGCAGACGGAGTTTGAGTACTGGTCTGTTGAAATTACCAGACAACATGCACTGTACTGTCGGCGAAAGTTGCACTGATGTAGACTGTTGTATTGAACTGAAGACATTCAATAAAACATTTAGAACCGAAATTGACATAGACCCTTGTGCACATCAAATAACTGTTGCTATTGAAAAGTACAGACACACTAAACAACTGTTTAATTACACTTGGGGAGAACCTGAACATTTTTGGATGTACGGCGTTGTGCGGATGAGGTAAATAACAGATTTTATAAATGTTGTTTACATCAAGTTCAACATAGACTGATCAAAATAATGTGTTCTTATGACAAGAATCAGACAAATTCTTTATATGCCTTTTGACTGAAGAGAAATTATAAATAATTCGGATTTGTAATTTATAACTAGATGTATTGTTGCCGCATGAATGAACTAGAAGAAGATGTTTCAGCTATGAAAAAACCAATGTTATAATGTTGTATCAATGTAAAAACCCTCATTCAAAGTCAATTTGATTATAGCTATTTATTTTGTTCCTTTTTCAGCTTTGCTATTTATGACCTTAGTGGAGAAGGCAAATACATTGTTAACTTAAATACCAGTGTGTGTCTAGAAGCTAACACATGTCAAAGCACTGTCCAAGTTCTTGAAAATGCAGTGCTTCCGAAACTTCAGTGCGACTGGAATGTTGGATTTACAGACCCAGGTAATACTTCTAGAATATACAGTAGATATCCACCTTACGACCACGCCGAAATTAAGACCACGCCGCTATTACGGGCACTTTTGAAAAGAACCAAACATTTTTATTCTTGTCCTATTACAAGTATTTATCAGAATTAAGACCACGCCGCTAATCCGGTAATGCGACCATCTTGTCAAGCTCATTTTGTATATTTTCTTCTTATTGAAATGCCTCAATTACGACCACTCAAAATTAGTGCCTCCCGGGCATGTCATCATTATCAGTTGAGTACACCGCCATGTTTACGACACTGCTTTACGAAAGCTGCATGTGTAAACAAAAGAAAGTCTGTGCTGTGAAAAACAAATTTTCTTTAGGTGATTACTGAAAGTAAGGATACTCAAGGATGATATAAGTGTTACTTAAAATTGATTCAATTACAACTTGTTTGCGACACGAGTAAATAATTGGGAAGGGAACTGAATCCTCGGGGGTGTAATTAGTTTTCAGTTTGCTGGGGTTCAAAGCAAAATATAATCTTAGATCGATGCTTACCTATGTTGATTAAAAAAGAAATCCTTTTAGTTGGTTGAATAAAATACTGAGTTAATTTAATTAAGGGTTAATTCTGTTAAAAAACGTAAGATCTTATTTTGAAATTTATTCGAACTTCAAAACTCAGAATATTTACAGTTACATTTTAATTGTGTCAGACAAATCACCAGCATGGAGAAACGAAAATGAAATTATTGAAATGCTTATTCATTATTGAAATGGTTAATTATTGAATATAATAACATCATATTGATGAATAATGTATTTTGCTCTGTCTAAATAATGTTCTTTTTTCCCCTTATGAACTTGCATAATTATGTAAAACATATGTTGCCGAGGTCTCAACCCAGTATTAAGACCAACTCACAATTAAGACCACTTCGCTTTATACCCAATGGTGGTCTTAATAGAGAAATTTTACTGTATTGTTTTAAAAGTAATTGGTAAAGTCGGTAGTAACTACAACGATATATTGTTTTTGCGTATCAGTTGCAAAGTAATATGTGTTTTGTTGATGTTCTTTGTGCAGATTTTGAATTGGAGTCATGGTATTTGAAAGTTGGAATCCGAAGCGGTGAAAGATTATCACAACAAGACATACAGATGTTATATAATGACTTGAATTTGTCACCTTACATTGGAGAAGAATGTATGTTTACAACCGCAGCATTAAACATTTCATCAAAAGGCTGGATTGATGGTTTGTATGAATGTTTTTATATTCAGTAACAATTACGTCAAATACACTGACTTAACAAAAAGACTTTACCAGGCATTTTACAGCAGTCTATGATTTGCTTGACTTTCAGCGTACTTTTGGTGTTTGTGGTAGCAATCTAAGTTGTAGCAATAACAGGCAGTCAATGCGTTTGTTTTTTTGTGATTTTTGGCACGGTTGTTTATAACACATACATTGTAATAATCTGTTTCAGAATGTCCTTTTGATGTTGATTTGCATCAGTTAGATAAATCTACAGTTTGCCATATTCCGAAATACTGCACTGGTATTGAATGCTGCACAGAAGTGGACATTCTTCAAAGAAACATCAATATATTTATCTATGTTCACACATGTTTGAATCGTCTTGAAATCGGCATAGAAAAGATGAAATACACTATTGATTTGCAAGATTTTGAATTCGGTACAGAGAAGATTGTGAGCTTACAAGGAGTTTTAAGACTGCGGTACAGTTTGCTTTCAGATTTAAAAAATTCCTTATGAGTAAAATCACATCACTTTAAGAGTTTTTATTTAGACATCCACTAGAGACAAACAATAGAAATAAAATAGTAATAAATAATAGAAATTAAAGTGTATCTAAGAAAGTACAAAACACCAACGTGCATATTTATTTTATGCCTACCAATGAAATATAGGGAAATATCAGTGAGATAAAAGTGATAATCCACTGTTTTGAATCAGTGAAATTACCATTTTGATAATACACTGTTTGTGCCGGAACTACTGCTTGATGAAACTTCAGGAATTTCCCCACCACGTAAATACAAGAGAATCCGCTGTATTTCAGACTGTGACAGCGAGTGAAATTTATTTACCTTGTTAAATCCAATTATAATATTGAATTCCTGAGCCTAACTAGTTGTGAACAATGATGAAATTCGCCATAAATTATTTAAAATGTCTGATTTGTTTACAGAACTCACATGGACAATATCCAATATGGCCGACTTTCAATTCAATTGATTGAATATTACTCGGTATTAATCCGCTTTTATAATTAAAGTATAGTATATCAATAAATTTTGATAAACTGTGTAGAGAAAAATTAATGTTATTTGATGAAAGTGTACTCAGTTTATTTCAGCAGAAGTAAAGTTATCATATGTATTGGAGATTGTCTGCACTTTTTTTTGTGCGGAGTAACCAAAGTACGCATTAACTGATTTGGGGCTCACCATGGGGAATTTATTGAAGGCCCTGATTAAAAATGTCATAAAATACCCATTTTTGACGTGTTGGCATAAAATAAAAAGAAAATTTGTTTGTTTTTTAGTGAAAGATGGGCCACTCGTGAAAATATCACATATGGTGTTCACTCGATGAAATAAATTCTCATCTTCTACAAAAACAAACAAATATCCTCTATATGTTTATTACGGTATTTGTGACTTAAATAGGATACATGAAAGTGTATCTGATGTATACATGTTTTAAAGTGGTTTTAAAGATGAAAACTAATTTTTAGCATGCAAAGTTTTTCATGTATATATATAATTATCATTGCAGATTTATAATTGAAGATTTGAAGAACGAGGGCGTATTACTGATGACTGTTGATCTTGGCATTTGTTCCTCAGCAAAGTCAGCATGCGTGGAAAACATTTCTATCTTAAAAAATACAAAACTTAAAAAGCCAGTTTGTAAGATGAATACGGGATACACAATTCCAGGTAAAATGTATCTGCCTATGCATCTTCATATATACAATTGAGAATAACGTTTTTGATAAAAACTCGAACCAGTTCTGCAATGAAATGAGTGCACAAAATCTCTACATTTGTATTTCTTAGATATTGATGTATTGGAAACATAAAGAAACACTTTTCGCACACCTAAGCATTGCCTAGAGTAAGCCTTTGTGATGGCCTGTTGCCCGTTGTCGATTGTGCATTGTCAAATATTTACATATTTAACATTCAAGAGACTGCATTTTATATCAATTCTTAATGAAGTGCACTTGGGATATTTGGCTCGATGATCTCTTGAATGAGTTCAAAACTGGGTCAAGTAAAATAAAAAAAAAACTAGGTCACCAGGCCAAAACTAAAGAAATCCTTGTTAACACACAAAAGTCCATGTTGGCTTATATAAGGAATATGTAGAAAAATCTTGTCCAAAATAAAGAATTCTAAAATTATTTCCATAGGTCCAGAATTGATCCTAACGGGGATCACTTGTTTTACATTCATTTCTGTAGAAAGACTTTGAAAACCTTATTGTCTGAAATCGTATGTCACTCTGTGTGTTGTATTTTTCAGTAGTCTTCTACAAAACTTATACATATTACGTCCCTCAGTCAAAAATTTGGCCAGCCTTGGGGGTCCTTTATTTTAATTTACGAAAATCCCCTGTTCATAAGTTATATAAGCTCTAGACCTTAGACATTTGACATGTAGCATTGTATATTTTACCTCTACAAAGTTTGTTCAGATATATCCATTTGCTCAAAAATAGCCTAGCCGAGGGGTCACTTTTTCATTATTTTTTGTAGGAAAATCGTTTAAAATCTTTTTGTCTGAAAGTGTATGCCATAGAGAGTAGATACATTTGGTAACATTTTGTCTGTTGGAAATGTACCAAGTTTGTTAAAAAATGTCCCTCGAGACAACTTTTTCCCCGTCCAAAGACATATATATTTATATTATGAATTATAATTTTGCTTCTGATGTTCGCTCAACAGCAGACCCAAAACCGAAGTACTTAAGTTAGCAATTAAGGTCATCATTGTCCTTTTGTTTTCTTTAAATAAGGCAGTCAGACGTTATTTTGCAATCTTGTGCGATAATAGAAACCGCCAAATAATATATAGTAGCATGGAAATTGATGTTTACTTTGTTATCGGTTGGGTTCTATTGCCTTAGTTACATCTGCAATAATTCTAAATAAGATATGAACAACAGTCTAAAAGTGTAATTTGTGGAAATTGCAATTTTTAAATATCTCCTCCATTTCAGACTTCTCGATGAAGGAATGGCTTTCACACAAAGGACTTATTGCCGGAAGTCTTGATCCGCTTACTCTTTCATTGCTATTTGAACAACTTGGAATATCAACTTACCTTAAGGCAGATGTTTGTGATATTTCCAAGCCTACTGGTGGCTGGAGTCAAGGTAAACAGTTTGTAAAGTTGTTAGAGATTTTTCTTGTATTACATAGATACCTGTTTTATAAAGAAACCATTGATTTTGTGCTTTTTCTCAAATCATATATTGATCGCTTTTCTATGACTTTATATTAGTGAAAGGGACCAGACTCCATTGATTATAAATCTTCAAAATATTGGCACTGGAGGTTATGAACACAAATAAATGGAATAATCTTTTGTTTAATTTAATCATTAATCCAGAGATTTTTTACATTTTTAATCGTGTTATTCTAGTTTTATATCCCTCCAGATATGTATGGTGCTAGTGTTCCATTTATTTTCATCTCGAATCTTAACTATCAATATTTCAGACTGTCCACTCAAAGTTGATTTGCCAGAGGTACCAGGCAGTCTAAGTTGCATACTCAGCTCAAGTTGTAATGCAGTGGAATGTTGTATAGAATCTAAATTACTGCAGCGGAACTTCACAGTTAGCCTAGAAATAAATCATTGCATTATGGTGTTGACAGTGGCTATTGAAAAACTGCATTTCGAAATTCCTCTCATTGGATATGAATGGGGTAATTGTATTATTGACACACTAAAGGACTGTAATATTTATACTCCTATTTGAATAAGTTATAAGTGTTTTTCTCAGGCTGTGTGTTTGTCGTACTAAGATTGTTAAAATCTTAACCAGACAAAGTATAGACATGGTGAGTTTCAAAAGAAATAATTTCTTAAAGACTATATAAAGAATTAAACTCAAGTAATTTGACATTTTCAGAGAATACTTAACAAATTCAAAAGGTCGTATTAATACAAAAATGCATGAATCAATTACAGGATTATTCAAATTAGTTCAAATAAAAACAGTTATATGCTTTTGTAAATATAATAAAATGATGCACTTTCTTTTAGGTGAACAAAAGGAGTTTGGTTTATTTGGTGTGGTCAGGATGAGGTGAGATATCTTAGAAAATCTAAAATTTTTTGTCTCTATAATGTCTAGTATAAGTTTTTTGACAAAAAGAAATTTGGCACAATATCAATAACAACTCCTTTTCTGCACATTTGCTAACTGTAAGGCATAAACATGTAGTTTATATAACTTCACATTAATACAATGAATGCTACTCCTCAAAGAATACCGATGGATGCATACTCCATTTAATGCAGCACAGTTCGAAACAAAATCATGATGTCGCTGTCCTTACCATCAACACATACGTTTTCTTTCCTATTAGCATACTGCGACATTTTCATAATTTGAGATAGTGTCTAGACAAGGAAACACAGCTTGCGGTGTTCCTCTGCTCTATAAAAACGCCATTTTTATGATTTAAACTTTGCAAGAAGCAGACGGTAAATGTTTCGTTGATTTACTTTCACAAGTCTGATGTCAACAAAAATTGCAGAAATTGAAGTCAAGCAACACCAACGGCGAGGTTAAAATTGCAACATCTTTGCACCATATACTAAAGGTCATCATGACATTTAAGTAAACACATATGCTTTGCAATTGGACTTGTGCTTACCTAATGATAATTTGTTTATTTATTTTAGGTTTTTCAAAATTTCATCATCAGATTTTGACAGAATATATATTTTATATTATACTTAATATTTGTACAGATACAAATTATAGCATGACGCTGAGTAAGTATTTATTAGGGGTGTCCACAGACTTTCTGGACACACGTCGTATATCGAACATTCTGTTTGAAAGTTGGTAACAAGATGTTTATGCTTCTCCCTTCTCAGATATTCAGTCGACAACCTCGAAACGGCCAGGATGTATCTACTAAATATGCAGTTAGCTGTTTGTCTTGAATTCAATGACGTATGTGAAACAGTTGTGTCTGTCTTCAACAATACACTTCTTCCTAAACTCCAGTGTGACCTTGATCAAGGGTTTGCTGTTCAAAGTAAGTAACAATACTGATTTGATGAAAGTCAAAATACATATGTCACCACTGCAATATATCTACACCGAACATTCCTTTTCAGATATTTCTTTTCTCAATTGAGACATTACGAGTCTACGGTTTTTTATATTACTGAAAAAGATGATAATTTTTTTCCAAACTATCTACTGTACAAGAAAATATGTTCTTATTTTTGTTCTTATCTGAGAAATGAGATTACACAGGTTCTGTAGGTTTCCGTCTGTCTATCTGGCTGTCAGTCTGGCTGTTAGTCCAAAATCGGATCCCGTGATAGCATACAAATAGTACAAATTTATTTGTTGAATCTTGGTATATGAATATATGTCAATATGGAGATTATTCTCGACATTTTTTCCTCGGATAAAAATTCTGGTCACTTTGATAATAGAAAGAGTCAAAATTTGGCTTTAGCAGATTAATATTATTCTCATTTTTATAACCCCACCATTTTTAGTTATGGGGACATATAGGAGTCATCTTACCGTCGTTGCAGATATCATGTAGCGCGAATTACTTCCAAAACCTGGTGTGCGTGTTAAGCAATAAATGAAGATATTTATGACGCATTGTTCCAGTGCCCACTCTGTGGTTTTAAGGCCCGTTATATCAAATTCTTGTGACGCGAACTACTTCCACATTTTAGGACTTTTGATTTAAATCTTGGTGTGCATGATCAAAAGTAAATTTGCGTGACACATTCTTTATATCCCTTTTTCTTCAGCATTGCAAATGTATTATTAACATTCAGTGATAAACCTAGTTATTAAGATAGAACTGGTAGGGGACTTATGTGTTGCAAGCAATACAAGTGAATTGTTGTTTATTTATAGATTTTTCACTCTCCAACTGGCTTACGTCCAAAGGCTACTCATACAAAAACTACTTAGAGTATGACGTAACAAATGAACTGCTTGAAATTCTCGGCATTGTTGGATACTTGAAGGAAACCCAGTGTGATAGAAAGTCGGCAGTTTACAAGCCTTCAGCATATGGATGGAAACGAAGTAAGTTTTCTGCAAAGTAAATAATATGCAATTAAACATGTTTCTTTTTTAAAAAAGGTAAATTAAATTACTGTTTTATGATTTTTTTATTGATTTTTTATAATTATTTCACAAATTCAATTGGCTTTTTTTTCTGTCCTAGGTTGTTCGCTCGGAGTTAACCTTCGTCCTCTACCAAACATACTGACTTGTGATATGAAACAATCATGCTCAGCTGTTGACTGCTGCGTTGATGTGTATTTACTGGAAAAGTCTTTCAACTTCAAATTTAATATTGATCCTTGTTCCAATATGATGGAAGTTGCTATTGAGAAACTTAAATTTGATATTCCTCTCGACACATACACACAAGGTACGTTGGTTATGTAATTTAATCCTTAGCTGGTAATTTATCGAAGTTTTACAAATGTATTCTAGTAAACCTGTGTAGAAAAATGTGTTTAAATAGTTATTACATTACCCTAGGAAAACATAATTATTAGCTCACCTGAGCACAAAGTGCTCAGGGTGAGCTTTTCTGATCAGTCTTTGTCTGTCGTCCATCGTCTGTCGTCAACTTTTCATTCAAATGACATCTCCTCTGAAACCAAAGGGCCAAATTAAATAAAACTTTCCTGGGATGTTTCTTACATGAATCTCTACCAAGATCAAATGGTTTTGGTCCATTGCATTTCTGGTTCACTGGAGCTAAAATTAGATTTTAAAAGTTGGATTTTTAAAAATCTTCTCCGAAACCACAAGGCCTGATGCTTAGATATTTGGTATGAAGCATCATCTAGTAGACCTCTACCAAGTTTGTTCAAATTATGACTGTGGGGTCAAAACTGATCCCACGCCAGGGGTCAGTTGATTTTACATAGATTTATGTAAGGAAAACTTAAAAATCTTCTTGTCAGAAACCACAAGGCCTAGTGTTTAGATATTTGGTGTTCAGCATTGTCTAGTGGACCTTTACCAAGTTTGTTCAAATCATGGCTCCTGGGTCAAAATGGCCCAGCCCCAGGGGTCACATGTTTTACACAGAATTATATAGGAAAAACTTTTTAAAAATCTTCTTGTCAGAAACCGCTAGGCCTAGTGTTTAAATATTTGGTGTGCAACATTTTCCAGTGGACCTTTACCAAGTTTGTTCAAATCATGGTTCCTGGGTCAAAAATGGCCCCACCCCAGGGGTCACATGTTTTACATAGAGTTATATAGGAAAAACTTTAAAAAATCTTCTTGTCAGAAACTGCAAGGCCTAGAGTTTAGATATTTGGTGTGCAGCATTGTCCAGTGGACCTTTACCAAGTTTGTTTAAATCATAGCCACTGGGTCAAAATAGGCCCTGCCCCGGGGGTCACTTGCTTACAAAGAGTTATATAGGAAAAAGTTAAAAAAGTCTTTACATCAAAAACCAAAAGGCATAGAGCTTAGATATTTTGTATGTAGCATTGTCAAGAGGACCTTTACCAAGTTTGTTCAATTCATGGCCCCTGGGTAAAAAATGGCCCCGCCCAAGTGGTCACATGTTTTACATAGAGTTATTAAGGAAAAAATTTTAAAATCTTCTTTCCAGATACCACAAGGCCTAGAGTTAAGATATTTGGTGTACAGCATTGTTTACTAGACCTCTACCAAGTTTGTTCAAATCATAGCCCCTGGGTCAAAAAAGGCCCTGCCCAAGGGGGTCACATGTTTTACATAGACTTATATAGGAAAAACTTTAAAAATCTTCTTGTCAGAAACCACAAGGCCTAGAGTTTAGATATTTGGTTTGCAGCATTGTCTAGTGGACCTCTACCAAGTTTGATCAAATCATGACCCTGGGGTCAAAACTGGCTCCACCTGGGTGTCATTTGATTTTACACAAGGATTTATATAGGGAAAACTTTAAAACTTTGCTGCTATGAAACTCCAAGGGCTATACCTTCAATTGTTCGTTGTTATGTCTTGCCCAACCCCGCCTTTCTGATGAAGACATATTGTTTTTGCCTTGTCCATGGGTGTCTGTTTGTCTGTCGGTCTTCCACACTTCGTTTCCTTTCAATAACTTGAGTACCAGTTGACCCAAAGCCTTCAAACTTCACAGGGTTATTGCCCTAATTTAGTAGAAAACAAATCCCTTTTGTGTTTTGGGTCAGTAGGTCAAAGGTCAAGGTCAGAGGGACCTCTAGAGTGAAAACCGTTTCCACTCAATAACAGGATTACCATTTCACCCAGAGCCTCCAAATTTCATAGGATTATTGCTTTTACTAAATAGAAGAACCATATTGTTTTTGGGCTAGTATGTCAAAGGTCAGGGTCACAGGGACCTGTAGGATGAAAACTATTTCTGCAGAGTAACTGTAGTACCATTACACCCAGAGCGTTCAAACTTCATAGGATAATTGTATTAGAAGAACCCTATTGTTTTTAGGTCAAAGGTTAAGTTCACAGGGACCTCTAGAGTGAAAACTGTTTCTGCTCAGTATTTGGAGTATCATTTTACCCAGAGCCTTCAAACTTCATAGGATGATTTTCTTTACTCAGTAAAAGAAACCAATCATTTTTGGGGTCAGTATGTCAAAAGTCAAGATCACAGGGACCTGTAGAGTGAAAACTATTTCTTCTCAGTAACTGGAGTATCATTACATCCAGAACCTTCAAACTTTATAGGGTAATTATATTAGAATAACCCTATAGTTCTTGGGGTCTGTAGGTCAAAGATCAAAGTCACTGGGACCTGTAGAGTTTAACTATTTCTGCTAAAAAATTTGGGTACCATTAAACCCAGAGTCTTCAAACTTTTTGCAAACTTTTACAAACTTGCACCCATAAAAACCAATAACGATATTTGTAACATGAGCAATGAGACTCAGGTGAGCGATCTAGGGCCATCATGGCCCTCTTGTTTTTCATTTCCAAAAGAAATTACATATTATTAAAATTCGGGTTTCTATATTTCAGGTTCCAGCTCACGCTTTTGCTTATTTGGCGTCATCTGTCTTGAGTAAGTATTTTTTTTTTTTACTTAGAAGTTTAGAAAATATAAAATAATACGTTATTGGTCACTAAATAAGAAAATATCAAATAAAATGTTAATGTTCACTAAATTAGAAAAAAATCCAATAAATCATTATTGTTCAATAAACTAGAAAATATCAAAGAATGCATTAATGTTCACTAAATCAGAAAATATCACATAAAATGTTTATGTTCACTAATATAGAAAATATCAAATAATACGTTAATACTCACTAAATTAGATAATATTAAAAAAATCATTAATGTAAACTTAATTAGAAAAAAAGTATTATAATAGTTAGCAACAAATTTAATGAAATTATTAATGATGAATTATGTGTTTTGTTTCTGTTTTATTATCTTACAGTTATTATGTAAACCTTTGCTAAATTGCTTTCTACATTTTGTTAATATTTTTCAGATATTCAGTTAAAGATTTGCCCTGGTCTGGAATCTACATCGTTGATTTGAAATTGAGTATTTGTTTTGAGCCATCCAAACCATGTCACATAGAAAGTCAAATATTTGACTCAACCGTTTTGCCAAAACAAATTTGCAGCTGGAGTGATGTTAATTCATTGCAGAGTGAGTAAAAAGATATTGTTTAACTAGTTCATTATTTCAAAATTTTAATATTCTCCATGATGATCATTTTGTCAGGTGCAAAAGCAAGAAACAAATGAAAAATCAGTTCCATTCATGCATCTTATTATTCTGTAAATAATTTTCAATCCTGTAAATGGAATGAAATACAGGCTGCCAAGACAACGACATTAAATTTCGTATTTCAAAAATTGTGTTCTTATATTTTAGTCTAGAGAAATACCGGTAATCCCATTGAAAGGACTTCACATTTTTTCTACAATTTTTACTATAAGCAACAAAAACACTTATTTCAAGTAATTATATCAACACCCCAGTTTGTTGTTTCTACCGTTTGTATTCCGAGAATTTTTTAAAGTGTGCATATATATTTCTATAACAAATGACCAAACTGTCCTCTGACTGTCATTTCAGATTTTACATTGAGTACTTGGTATTCCGAAAGAGGTATTCCTGAGATGCTACAACTGCCGTCCTACCTAGCCACTGTATTGGAAAATGATATCGGACTGTCACTGTATCTGAGTGAACAAGAATGCAACAGAAAAAGCCCTCTGTATATTTCAAATGTATCCGCCTGTTCTTCGGGTAGGTTTACTATGAAAAAAGAAACTCCATATGGAAACATTACTGAATTAACTTGGAACTGAATACAAAATTTATTGTGGTGGTGAAATTAACATAGTCTTTTAAAAGAAGAAGTGAAAGTTACATTCCATATAATTATTTTAACTATGTAAAAAATAGTATGCCTTAATTGACTGCACTATACATTTTTCCTGTTTCAGTTTTGATTGTCTATATTCATATGATGCATTTACAGACTGCCCATTGAAGATTCACACTGGAGATATCCACAACGATGTTTCGTGTTACATCCCGAATTACTGCACAGCAGTCGATGCATGTATCTATGTGCCGCTAATCAAACGAAATGTCCATGCCTTCCTGAATCTAAAAGCCTGCGACTCTGTGATGGAAGTTGGCATAGAACAGTTCAAATTCTCTGTTGGGCTATATGAATATGAATTTGGTACATTGTCTTTATTATTTGTTTTAATTGTCAGTAGAGGAGTAGAACTCCAAATACGTTTACCTTTTTAACATTTATCTTTAGAGTCATTGGTTCCTACATTTTTATTTTTAAAATAATTACAACACTTTTCCATTTATGTTAAAGTCAACATAAATGAAAATTTAAATATCTTGTTTGATATATTTTAACTTTTTACCGTAGTTACTCAGAAATGCGATAATGTAGTGAAATGATATTAATTTCTTGTGATGTGTGACTGTTGCTTCAGTAAGTGCGTATATTATTTTATAAGATATTATATATCACATTACTATTAAATTTTTCTTTGATTAGGTTATCTTAAGTATTTGTTATGGAATATATTTGATTTAAAAAATTGATAGAGGTAGCTGTCGCTGATCAGTTTTATCAAATTTAAGTCAACATTTAATCCTCCAGTTCATTCTTGACTCCTAATTTGAATTTTATCTTTGAAGGGAAAGTCAAAGAAATCAACTTGAAGGATGTTTTCAAACTGCAGTAAGATTTTTTTATCATTTAGTGTATATGTTATATGTTACAAATGATGATTATAATAATTAAAATCAAAGGGTCCTAAAATAGATAAGGCTTTAGCAGTATCAAGATAGTTTAGAATAGACTGTTTCTGTCAAGAAAAGGTTGTAACTTGTGCATTTATATAAATAGATACTGCATAAATGCTTTAAACATTCTCTTATCACCTTCAAAGCATGTATTCTATTTTTTCTGCTAAGGTTGCCATTAAATCAATATCAATCAGTGGCTTTCCACAAGTGACACCCCAATAATTATAATATATATGTTTTGTGAAAATAATCAGTAAGATTAAACAGCGCATTTCAGGTTTTGGCTTCTTTAAACTGAAGTCTTTATAAGAAACAGCTTTCTTCATTTTTCGTTTACTTCATTCCTATTTTTTTCTATTTGCAGATTCCGTATAAATGATCTTGCAATGAAAGGCGTGTTTGTTGTCGATCTAAGCTTCAGCATTTGCTTTACAAATGCAAGTTGCGAGGAAATATTTGTCATCTTTGACAGAACGGAACTTCCACAATTGCCATGCACATGGGACTCAGGATTTAAAAATAAATGTATATTCACATTTAGTTTTATTTCACGTTCAGTTTTGCTTGAAGCAGCCATAATTTTGTTTTGAGTATGTTTGTGTATCCACTAAGATTACAAAAGCCTGCGGGAATTTGATTTTAATGTCATGGTAGTGATTTAAAACAGCAACAACAACAAAAAACAGAAAAAGAATAGTCCTTTTTTAAAAGGTATGATTGTTGATTTTAAGAAATGAAAGACTAATACGAATATTATACATATAAGAAGTTAATTTTCAGTGATAGGTATAGCCTGTCTGATTTGTACTTAAGGAAACGTTTTGACTCAGTCTTGTCTAAAATAAATAACATCTTTCAGCATTTTCTTTGGCTGATTGGATGCTCAAGCAAGAAATCAGCAGTGATGGATTTACAGAAGTCTACAGGAAGGAACTATTTGAAACGCTCGGTCTGGCAGCTTATCTGAATGATAATATCTGCTATCTGTCAGAGAAGCCTTACACACCATCAAGGGATGGTTGGAATATAGGTAAATTTATGTAAACTTTTTACAAGGACAACTGAACCAGCCTCTACACATTGTTTTGATTATATTTTATTATATTCTGAAATATATACATTAATAATTATTAACAATACCATTACAACAACATCTCAACTTGTTCTGTTAGATTAGAAATCATTGTTATAAAGATGTTTTAAATACTGATAATTTGCATAAACAGTAAACAGTTTTACATGTTTTAGAACATGTAACATATGAAACATTTTGAAATGCATGTGTGTTGTGATGATAAAAAGAGCTTAAACTTGATATTAAAAGATTTGTGATGTGTAATATTTCACTTTTTTTACATCCGTATGACTTTCTAAATAATGTTCAATCTTTGTAAATAATGTTTAACCTTTGTAAATAATATAATGTTCAATCTTTGTAAATAATGTTCAACCTGTGTAAATACTGCAATGTTCAATCTTGGTAAATAATGTTCAATCTTTGTAATCAAGATGTTCGTCAGTTTGTTAAATTAAAAAAAAAGTCATATAAAATGTTCACACTTTTCTTTCGGTAGATTGCCCTGCTCCGTTGGATCTACCATCACTTCCATCAAGCACAGGTTGTTACATTTCCGGCATGTGCACATCCATTCAGTGTTGTCTAGAGTTAGATAATATTCAGACAGCTGTTCAGTTCCAAGTCACAGTTGATGGCTGTGAGAAACAGCTTACTGTTGCCATAGAAAGATTGAGCGCTGTAAAGGATCTATATGACTATGCTTTCGGTAACTTACTAATACATATTATATTTGATCATTTACAAAATCATTTGATGTTTAAACTGTATTTTTGTAAAATGGGCATTCAACAAAACGTGTATATATCGTTTTTACTGTAGGTCAAGGACTAGTATAATAAAAAACATCAATTGTAGTGTTTTGTTGTTAATAACAGGAGACAAAATAAAGGTGTTGGATATGTGCGACATCTTTTTCTTCAAAACCAAAATTTCAAATCAAGAATTATTTGCATTAAATAATATATAGAAATCAAGGAATAATCGTAATTTGATTTTTCTTTTCCAGGCTCCTGGGATCAGTTCTATTTATATGGAGTTTATCGAATTGAGTGAGTAATTAATGAGCTGTTCAATTCAATGTTTTTCTCTACTGCTGATTTCCTCGTGTATTGATTTTATTATCTGCATTTTTAACTAAATCAATGTTCATTACACAAATAAATGTTCTTTTGTTTCAGTTATAAGATTGAAAACTTCCAAGGGGGTAGAAAATATGTATTAGACTTAAACATCAGTGCCTGTTTTGAAAGTAACAAAGAGTGTAACTATAATGTACCTGTCCTCCAGAAAGCAGTTCTTCCTAAAGTAAAATGCCACTGGCAGAATGGATTCTCTGTTGCTGGTAAGAGTAGCATTTTTATATTTTAGAGAACCATTTTAGTTTATAAAATTCCAGTCTATTATTAAATTGAATTGGTATAAAACATTACAAAACTTATAAAACTAGTTTGTTATCTTTCTAACTAAGTGGTCCATTATTCAATCAAGAAACCAATAAATCTGTCTCAGCCTTTTGGAAAATTGTTTGAATTATCTGGTTTAATTTACTTATTTTGAAATTCGGTAACCCTTTGCAGACTTTTCATTTGATAATTGGAAAAAGGAAAACGGTGTTACTGAAAACAGTCAGCTGACTTCTATTCAGTTTGATGTCTTAGCCAACGATTTGGGAATAACCCAGTATCTTCTACAATCGTCATGCAAAGCTCTCCCAGGAAGCTTACCTGGCTGGACAAACAGTAAGATCATTTTTCTTTAAATCATTTCAGTCATTTCATGTTTATTTCAATAGGATTTAAATTCTTATGCTGTTGTTTCTTTTCATTTTGTGTTATATATATCTATATTGAAAAGAAAGTAATGCATCTGATAGTCCTTTCAATGATCGCCATACTTGCACGAGGAATTGTTTTTGACACTGGAAAAATTATCGACAGAAGACCTAGGTTATGGTTATTGTTTATCTTCGAAGCATGTGTTTTCTTCTTAAAGCATTCGAACTTAAAATGCACAACTATGATACCCAAACAAGAATCAGCTGTCTTACTTGATAACAATGTGGAAACTTTTTTCTTTATGTTTTTAAAAAGCCTTTCTACTTAAGATCTTAAAATTGTGTGTTGTCACTTTATTTGCATATCATTTCTCATTCATATTTGCTGTAGATATAGCTCAGTGCACATACACGAATTTCCTTTACACGCCAGAACAGCTTTTCAAATGTTCATTTCAAATATTGTTATTACTGATTGAAAAAAAATCAAAACCATTTAATTACGAATGTATTCATCGTTTCAATGATTCTGGAAGTATGATATTTTCAAAATAACAGGCTAAATCGGTTACATTCTGATGCATGTTATCCCAAATCCATGGAGTACACCCATATAATTTTATTATATAATTTTAGATTAATTGTAATTAGAAACTGTTTCTAAGGTTAGACGACACTGTATATTTGTATTTGTGTTAAACTTTATTTCTCTAGATTGTCCCTTGACAGAAAGTTTACCAGCATTGCCAGATAACACAAAATGCACCCTTGGACCTTCATGTCTGTCTGTTGACTGTTGTATTTATGTTCAACCACTCAACCACAGCTTCCAGTTCTCTCTTCACATTGATGACTGTAACTTCCAGGTTTCAGCTTCCATTGAAAAACTTGTAATGGAAAGGAAGCTGTCATCTTTTGAATTTGGTATGAATGTTAGAATAGAATAATAGTAGAGCATTATTTTTACTTTATTCAAGTCATAATATATAGTTATATTTTTAACGTTTTAAAAGTGAACCTTACACAAACGGATATGGAGAAACATATTTCTATAGTTAACCTTAATAATGACCTTAATTGGCATAAACTTTCACGCTGCTTTATTTGGCATTGGCAGGTAAAAGAACACGTTTTGACATTGATGGTCTCATTTCATTGAGGTATGTTTTCTCTTATTTTGATTCTCAAATACAACTTACGAAAATTGGGTAACGTAACTTGGATTATGTTGAAAAATTAATTAATTATGCATCTGTTTAACATGTGAATAAAAAGGAGCTTGTTGTTTTCTGACCCTAGTAAGATTAGTTACTTTGTTCAATGTTTAACTACGTATTTTCAGTTCAAATTGAATCTAGATTGTGTCAATCATTTACTACATTGCATTGTTGACATTAATTAATTACCTTATTTAAATCTTTGCATTAGATTTCTGGTAGTCAACCTAGAATACAAGAACAAATATATGTTGGATTTGGATGTTGATGTAGCATATGATGCTCAAAAACCACCTCAAATGTCTGTCAAGATACTTAATGATGTTTTAGCACCCCGTATTCCCTGTTGGAGTGATTCTGAATTCATTGATAAAGGTATGCATTGAAATAATTAGACCCAAAAGTTACCTTTAGAAAGATTGAAATGAAAGGATATGAAAACCTTGTTTTACTTGTGAGTTGATAGTGTTTACTTTTAATTCATTTGCGAAAAATTACACACTTATTGAAGGGCTGTTTATGCTTTGGTTTGAATTGTCGAAGCAAATGGGTAATTCTTTTTACAAGTTTACCTTGCCAAAATTGGTTTTTAACAACAATTTGGAAAATGTAAAGTTTATGTAAAACTTATATTTAATTTTGTAGCTCGTAAAAACTGTGGCTTTTTTTTACAGATTTCTCTTTGGAAAACTGGAAAGAAAACAAAACCATTACAACTATAGATCAGTACCATTCTGTTCAGCTATTGGAAGACATTGGCATTGCTGCTTACATGCTTGCAGAAAGATGTATCGTTCGCAACGAAACAAAAATAGGTAAGTAGGCCCATTGATACCGACCAGTCTATAATATTGAACTTATATTTTTGGTTCTTTTTTGTGTTTTTAACATGTTTGATGCGATTTGAAAATATATGGATAAGTTTATGAAAAAGAACGAATGAAACAAAGATGATTTTGCAAACGGTTGTATGCGAAATTCTGTCAAATGATAGCATTATTAAAATTCATAGTTCGACCGACAGAATATCATTATAAAACAATAAACAACAGTAAATGGTTACGTTTTATTCTCAGTAAAATCATATCAGACTAGTTTGTTAGGATTACAACTTAATATATACTCTTACAAGACAAAAAACTTGATGTGATATAGTTTTAACATTCGTTTCTCAAAATTCTGCAGTTTCCCTTAAAAGTGGGCAAGACTATTTATTGTTTTATATAACTCTCTTAAAGATGCTGATTTGTGTCCGATGGATGTGGAAATATATCACTTCTATGACGGTGGAGCATCGTGCTCACTGACAGAATTATGCGCCGGTATTAGCTGCTGTGTCGAATCCTCCGAAATCCCAGTGAGCTTCTTTATTGAGGTCCAAATTGATGCTTGCAAAGAAAAATTAACAGTTAAAATTGAGAAGATGAGTTTCCTTATATCTTTTGCGAACTTGACCTGGGGTAAGAACGTTGTTTTATTACTTCTTTAAGCTTTTATACAATTTAATTATAAAAAGTTCATGTAGGATTGATTATTGTCAGTGATTATTTCAGTTGACATTATTTTGTTTTCTTTGTTTATCATTTTAGAGTGTACTGTTAATTTGTTTAATTTAAGATGTTATTAGTCAATCATTTGCATCAGTTACTACTACAGGGACAAGGGCACGTGTTCATATGATACCTATTATAGGACTTAATATGCTAATCATTGAATCATGTTGCAGAATGGTTTATTTTGTCATATGTTATATTTTACAAGAAGTTCATATCATCTTCTCAAAGCATAATACATAATGATTCAGTTCTCAAGCAGTTTGTAACATAAAACAATAATTATTTATTCTATATTTCAATCTCGTCTACAGGAGAAGTTCAAACGTTTAGGCTGTATGGTGTTGTTAAACTTGAGTAAGTGGTTTTTGGAAATGATAAAAATGCAATATAATAATCAGCAAAATTTCAGTATTCAATGTGTCTCTCTATGCTTTAAGCAAACCTTATGCATTTTTTTTTCACTTATCTCACAGAACGTATCTATTGAAAAGTAGTATTAAATATTAAACAGATTTATTCAACTTCTAATTCCATGTATGACATTAAAATAGTTTTTACAATTGACTAGGATTAAAGCGATCGAGCGCATCAAGAGTCAAATATACAACTTAAATCTGAACGCGAGTATTTGTCTTGGAGCAAATGAAACCTGTGGCACAACACACTGGATACTCAAGGATGCAGACTTGTATGCCTTACCTTGCAACTGGTCATCAGAATTCATAGATCCAGGTATCTAAAACACAAAAAGTAATGCTTGATCTGTAATTGTATATTTAGATAACAAGTTTGTGTGGAGATGGCTTATGTTGTCATATTTTTGGATTTACAAAAACACCATGCCCTTTTTTAACATCTCAAAACTGTTGAGAATGCAACTCAGAGTTTTGTCATGTTTTTTTCATATCATTATAAACAAGAGTTTGATGTAAGTAAACTAAGTTAACTAGACATTCATGTGATTTTTTTCTTATATCAGTATATATATTTAGATATACTAACTACAAAAACGTGAATTTCAACGATTTATATATGTATTAAGATATGCAAATATTACAACAAAAAATTATTTGACGAGTAGTAATAATAGTTTCATTGATGTTTGTCAGGATTTGATTTCGAGAACTGGCGAAACGATTCAGAATATGCACTTTCTGAGAAAATACCAGAATCTGGCATAGCATATTACTTCTCAAGAATTGGTGTTAAGTCTTATTTACAACGAAGCATATGTGATATCTCAGTTTTTCCTTTTGATGACTCTGTGGCATCTGGTTGGACAACAGGTAAAATATGGAGCTAATGGATATATATAAAAGTTTCAGATTATTGTTTATAACATTTTGAAGTAACAATTTCTTGAATCTAAAGATCATTCAATTTAATGGTCATGCATGTTGATTCTTGATAATTATTTAAATGTTTCCTATAAGAAAGATGATAAAATGTAGTCTTTATAAGTACGCAAAATAAAAACTGATTAACATAATTCAGTTGACTAACATGGGCTAAAAATCCCTTATTACCAAAATATTTTTTTCCAGATTGTAACCACAACGCTACTGTTCAGATATTACCATCACAGACAAGATGTTTTATGGAAGACACATGTTCAGGATTCGAGTGTTGTTCAAATAGTGACATCTTGCAACGTTCTTTCCAAATAAAGTTCAAGCTGGATCCCTGTAAACAAACATTAACTATTGGAATTGAACGCATATTGCACAGCATCTCTCTGACAAAATTTGAATGGAACACTAAACACAAGTTCTACCTGAACGGACTTATAAAAATCGAGTAAGTAAATTAGTGTAAATATATCTTTCACAAATGTGTTAAATGTTCTTAAAATGTATAGATATTTTATAGTTTTATTTCAATCCTAAAGTTCTTCTGACTGATTGATAAGGCCTCAGATTGATTTATTATTTTAGGACATTCCAGGGACATGTCTGAGTTTTATGTTTTACAGAGTATGTATTATTTATTTTTTAGCTATTCAGTTACTGATTTACCAATCAGACAGATGTATATTGCAAATGCCAACCTTAGTATTTGTCTTGATCAGAACAACTGTGAGGTTGAAGTTGAAATCCTCAAAAATGACTTCCTACCAAAACAGATATGTGAACTTAATCCTGGATACACTACAGATGGTAGCCTTTATTTTCTATATATTACTAAGATATTCACACTGGACCTGTGAAAAGTATTGCTGAATAACGAAATACAATACTAGTTGAAAGATAAACCTACATAATCAATTTGATAACAAAGTATAATTTTCATTTGGTTGAACATTTCTTTGATTTATGTGTTAAAGATAAAAAAATCTGGTTTGGTAACACTTCAGATAACTGGCAGATCATATTTAAATATGTCGGGACATTATTTTAATTTTTCGAACTATATGCCAAGAATACATTAACCAAAAAATAAATGATTTAGAAACAGAATTTTAGTCTATGTAAAGACTCCAATTTTTTCCATGATATGTTTCTAGAAACATAATTGTTGTTTTCAGATTTCTCTTTAAATCAATGGAAATTGGACAATGGCATCAATGAGTTTGAGGGGCTTGACAATGTTCAACTGAAACAGCTTACAAATGAATTGGGTGTAACCCCATATCTGAAGGAGCAAGAATGCCAGCCAGTCAACAGTACTGGATCATCAGGTACTTAGGCCTGATTATGTTTATTATATAATATTTAACGGGCTTAGGTATTTGAAATAGGGGAGGAGCAATAACAGGAAAGGGGTCAACTACTCATAAACATTTTTTTTTCCTCTTGAACTTTTTAATAAGCGCTTAATTCACTTTTTACATGCATAGATACTCTGTTCTCCGTTATATTAAGATTTCGTTTTGCTTTCCAAAGTAGGAGATTAAATCTCATTATGTATCTTAGTTTTTTTAGCTAGTTTTCTTTTTTTCTCGGAATGAATTAAACTTTGTGGCTTTAATTTCTTTATCAAGTTTACACAACTTACAAAATGTTCTTGTTTAATGGGGAAAAAACTTTATTTAACGCTTTTGTGTTTTTAGCATGAATAAATTATATTCTACTGAACATACAACAAAACATCTGTTAAAATATTTATTTTCAATTTCATTTAAGATTGTGAAGTACCACCATATTTCCCACAGTCTTGTAGTATATCTAACAACTGTGGCCGCATTTCCTGTTGTCTTTATTCGGATGTCTTACAACGGCATTTGTTCTATGAGCTAGACTATGACAGATGTAATCACTTAGTGAAGATGACTATAGAAACATTTAGTAGGACCATATCCTTGTATGATTTTGAATATGGTAAGATAAAACTTCAGGTAAATGATAACAATTCAATTATAGCTTAAATCTCAGCTGTGGCTTTTATTTCTGATATCGTCGAAAAATTTACATATCCAGTTATAGAATAAATATATATTTTTACAAAAATATCACTTTAATGATTAAGCTTATTTGAATTTTAATGATTTAATTCTATGTGATAACATATAAAAATGGCCACATATTTTGTTGTTGTGAAAACAATTCAGTTATTTTTTTTTAAAAAGTATAGACAGTATTAAAATGAAAGATATTGCATTGTTTTTCATCAACAGGCAAACCAATGATAATGTCACTGTATTCTGCACTACAAATGGAGTAAGTCCAAACAAAAGCATTTTACATACAATTATGTGAAATTGATTTAGCTGAAATATTTATGTTTATGTACTTAGTAAACACCTAAGTTTACTTTTGCTTTCTAATTTAAACACTAATGTTTTATAACATTTGTTTCAAATTATTAAAAAAGGGTTAAGTTATTCAGTATTACCTCTGGGGTAAGAAATATATAAACAAACAAAGAGACTGAGATTTTAATAATCTTCTATATTCTAATACAACATATATTTTGTTATATTATTTGCAACCTTAACAAAAGTTGACTCATTTATATTATGTTATTGTAGATTTCAGATAGAATATCTGGTAATAAGTCGTGCTCATGTCATGAGTTTAAACATAAGTGAATGCTTTGAATCATCTGGTCCATGCTCAGTAGTGGAGGTACTAAAAGACGACAAGTTTCCATCGGAAGATTGCCCAATCAACAAAAATTACATAGAGAAAGGTTATTATATTGATACTTAAAAGGCACTCAAATGACAATTCACAAAGACAGAAACGTAATTAACACATATAATATAATATGATTATACTATATTATACATATAATGTATTATGTGTGTTTGTGTTTGAATGAAATTTTACAATGAGTTAAAGCATAAGAAGTAATACAGAAAATTATATGATAATCAATACAAGGCAATTGTTCTAATTCAACAAATATTGTTCTTACTTATTCAGATAGATGATGAATTTATAAGATACCTGCCATTTCCCATTGGATAATTCATTTAAAATAACCATAAACAATTCTTTAAGAAGTTATTCAGTATTCTAAATGAGCTGCAAAGTGTCTTTTAGTGTATTGATTGTCTATTTTTTAACTTTTTAAATTCTTGTATCTGCAGAGTTTTCACTGAAGGACTGGTCATCTCAAAAGAACGTTGATTCTAGTAAATTACCAACATATGCCAAGAAAGTTCTTCATCGTGATTTAGGAATAAGCCAATACTTGTTGCCCAGTGAATGCTCCGTGAAGCAGTACAATGATACACAAGGCTGGTATTCCGGTTAGTCAAACATTAACATTTTCACTATTTAAACTTATGGTATAAGGATGTTTATCAAATTTTCACCAAAGCTGTAAATATATCTGTCTGTACCAGATACAACAATTATAACAAAAATTCAACAGGTTTTATAAATATATGAATTGCTTTTCTTTTGGAATAGATACACTAGTGATGAAATGCTCTAATTTTATTTTTTCGACATTTTTCATTTTGTTTTATATGTATTAATCAATTTGCTTAAACATTTATTTATAATTCAGAATGCAAGGAAAATGCTACATTGTTGAATATCACTGAAAGCAACACAACAATTTCGTGCAGTTTACAATCATCATGCTCGGACCTCACCTGTTGTCTGTATGTGGACGAGATTCAACACGCGTTTGACCTCAAATTCCTGTTTAATCCATGTGACTTGTTACTGACTGTTGGAATAGAAAAACTAGTCAATGACATTCCATTGAAAGAAGCAGCTAGTGGTATGTGTTTGCTTACTACCTTTTGAAGTAAATCAAACTTTTACTAAAACTGTTAAATCTTCGTTTAAGCCATACATGTTTTATTGGCAGAACTGATATAGATTTTAGAATTGATATCTTGTCTTAAGTTTTGAAATTCAAATGATGATAACATTTCAAATGTAAACAGAAGGTTTTTATTTGTATTCCAGGACGTTATCTTACTATGAGTTTGAATGGCTTCTTGCGGATGGAGTAAGTGTTTAGTTTTTTACTTCAGTTACACCTGTAAGGCCTCATCTGTTAATACAAATTAATTAAATGTTCCAGATATACTATATATTGTTATGCTTGTTTGGAAGTTCGTGATTTATTGATGACAGAAACAATGACATATCAAAGATGGAAACTAACTTTGAATAAGCAAGTCACTATTTTAATCAATTGAAAAATCTTTACTGTTGCAGATTTACGGTGGATGATGTATTGAATAAAGAGTATTCCATAAATCTTCGACTGAAGGTCTGTCTCGAGAGTACTTCTGAATGCAACCGTGACATAGACATTTTGAAAAATTTTGTGATTCCAAAACAAGCTTGTGTCTTTGAACCAACTTTTGCAATACCCAGTAAGAGTACATTTACACTTTAATATTGTTTATATGCAGTGCTATTTCCGTTTTTTTTTTTTACACCAATAACAATTTGTGTTATCTCAATGTTCATGGACTGTTTTTTTCCGTGAATAATATTTTTCATAAATACCACAGGCATTAGTCAAGCAAAATGTATAAGTAATCCCTCTTAATAAATATGTTCTTATGTATGCCACAGATTACAAAATGTAAAAACAACTTTTTTGGAGTTACATTTTTTTTTAATGAATAAGACATTTGAGAACAAATTGTTTTGTGCAAGGAGCATTTTAGCATTTTTATAGGTATCCAAAATAATTTCCTCATATTTTGCAAAACTGTTATATTGTGAAAACGTATTTATCTTTTTTTATCAAATAACAGACTTTTCATTGGCTAATTGGAAAAAGGATAACGAAATATTGTCGGATGATCTTTGGACAGACCAGAAAAGGGATTTGCTGATGCAACAACTAGGCTTAGAACACTTTCTTCTCATAACTCCGTGCGAAATTTCATCAAATTCAACAGGTATACAAGCTTTCATTATGTGTTCTCTTTCAGGCAGTGTAAAGTAAAATATTTGACATATTAAAATACTATTTACATTACATTAATTTGCAGTTTGATCTGATCTTGAATTTTACGTCATTGAAAATAGATGAGTTAATCTGTATTACATCTGTGTGGCAAAAAACAGTATTTCCTTTATTTATTCCATTGAAATTTTAGCATAATGTTTTCATACAGATATAAAGGTATAAGCATTTCGTTTTGTAGAAGTGTTTGAGGTTGTCAGCCTTGGACAGAATGCAACATGTGTGAAAACGAAAAATGGAGACAGTTTTGAATGTTGTGTGAAGTCAGAAGAGCTTGACAGAAATTTATTGATGAACTTCTCTCTTGATGCATGTAACTATGGCATGGAAATGAACTTGGAGAATATACAACAAACCTACAGTTTATTAAACTATGAATGGAGTACGTAAATTTGTTTCAAAACCATCATTCTATCTTGCCCCCCCCCCCCATGTAGTGGTAGGGGAAAACATTAAGTCGCTGTGCTTTCTGTCTTGATGTCTTACGTCTGGATTGATGTATGGATGTCAAAAATTACGTCTGCTCCATAACTTTGTCATTCCATGATGGATTTTAAAACAGTTTGGCCAAAATGTTAATCACCATAAGACTGTGTAATGCATAAAAAACAGGCCCATACCTCCAAGGTAAAGGTCAAGCTTAGAGGTCCATGGTTAATAATGGGTAATTTTTGTGTAGGCTCAATAACTTTAACATTCTTTAATGGATTATGAAATTATTTAGCAGAAATATGAACCAATATGATTCGATATTTTGTGTGCGCAAGAACCAGGTGTACTAATCTAAGATTAGTATTACACTTACAGGTCAAAAATCAATAAAGGGGTCGTTTTTGTGTACGTCTATAACTTTGTAATCCTTTAAATGGATTTTGAATTTATTTGGAAGAAATGTTTTCCAAATTGAGACAATTTGGCAAGCACAAGAACCAGGTCCGCATCTTCAGTCTTCATGCACTGAATTATGCAATATTTAATCCTCAACTGTAAAAGTAAACAAAAAAATAAAGGTATCACTATTGAGATGAATTCTTTAAACGGTTCTGTATAAATAATGTCTAAGTTTATATATTGGATGGACCTGATACATGTACATGTTCAGCTGGGGGGAGACGTATGTTTTTGTTTCAAGGACAAATTTTAGTTTTATTACCCATATTATATCATTATTTTGTTATAATGTCATATGTTTTATTATTATATATTTTATTTTTAATGGATAACTCATACAAAGATTACATACAACTTTTTTTTAAAAAAACTCAACATGTTTCTATGTTTTTGCAGACACAATGCACTATGTGTCAACACGAGGTGTATGGAGGGCTGAGTAAGTATTATTATCTTTAGTAATTTCAATTGATAGTCTTCATTTTTAACGACCTTTTATACAGAATTGACAGATAATTTACAATCAGTTGGAATGAGGGTTTTCGGTGTGGGGGACATATGTTCGAATTCTGCTTAAGATGGTCTTTTAAAAGATGCCTTTCATCATTCTTTTGCGAATTTTCATGTTCGTAAGATGGAGCCCCGTCCAGTATAATCTCAACCTGACTAAGCAGTTGTTGCTTGTGACTGGGAGTTCTAATAGATTAACATTTAATGTATGCATTTCAAGTGAATATATACCAATAAGGTTTGGTTCATAAAATCGGAAATAGAGGGACAAGAGGGTTTTGCAAATATCTATCAACTGTATTCCTTGATAAAAAATTACCTTGATTTTCTTTGGTTAACCGCTTAATTCTCACTCTGGCTCAATATGGAGACATAGATGATACATCCAGTACGTACGCAAAGTAAAGCATTTTTTTTTGCTGATGAAGTAGAATTTTATCAGTAGATGGCAACATAATAACATGTGTCACTACAAACATGATGATTAAAAGCATAACCAGAATAACTTGTACAATGATATCAAATGGATACCTGATATTTTTATATATTTTTGTACTGACTCAAATACATTACATTGTGTTTGTCATTATATGATGTACACTGTAATTTCCATTGAATACATGTAACAATTACTACTTTGTTCGTCACACTTTATTTGAATTTTTCATATAATGCACATTTCCTATCATATAAATAGAAATATTGATTAGAAAGTTGTTAAGTAAGTTCGCGGAATTTGACTATAATTAATATACCTATGAAAGCATTAGTCTAAAATGTTCAAATATGGAGGTTGATGCAATAAAAAAGTGGATACATAGTTAATTAATGCATTGATTATACATGCCCATTGAGGCCACCTCTCGTATATTTGCCTTACAAAAATGAGGTGTATTCGCGACCCATGCATTTTGAAAAATGGTATCTACTTTGATTATTCCATCGTCAGTTTTGCACCAAATGACGTTACATCAACTACGTCAAGGTTGTTTTTTTTTTCTTAAACAAGTGATGTCAATGAGAATAAATAACTATCTATCCAAAATAGTATAACAACAACGTTCGACATAAAGACTTATATATATGTATTAAACATACCTGTTAGAATTTTGACCAATACATTGATATCAGGTAATTCATTGGGAATTAACATGATTTTAGAGAATGTGGAATACTCTAGTTTTATAGTAAGCTGATAAATACGATTATCCCAAAATGTTTGATTATAATAATTTTGTTGTATCTAAGATAATAGTACTGACTACATTATATACAACGATCTATAAAAAAAAAATTTCTACCTTCAGGTACATGCTGACCAACATTCAATCTCAGAAGAAGTTTTCTGTGTATATTTCACTACAACTCTGTTACGAACAAGACTGCAAGTCGCACATACCTGTAGCTAAAAACATTACAATACCATATCCTACTTGCAATAATGTGACAATGAATGACACACGGCAGCCATTTTATGGTTCGTTTCTTTTAGATATTTATTTCTTATTGTGTACAATACATCAAAATTTTTTTTTTTCATTAAAAAGTAAAGTTGCAGTGCTCCGATTTAGAACATTCCTTGTCAACAACTTTCTATGATTAAGTTTTATTTCTATTTTATAGGGATTTCATTTGACTTCTGGAAGCAGCCAGTTTGCACAACAGACGTGACAGAAGGAGCTTCAACAGGTATATCAGAGGAAATAAGTGACACTTTTGAGTTCTCGAATTCATTTTTAATCAACGATTTTCTTTTGTATTTCAAATTGTCAGCTGCTTTCAAATATTGTTGACGTGACAGATGCAGAACATTTTTATTCAACAGATTAAGGAAATACTTTTTAAATCAGTGTTTGTCTTATGTTACAGGCGTACATTATTATTTCGTATAATTTATGGATGTTGGTACTGATAAATCCGTTATATGTAATTCAAGGTTGTGATGATTTACCGGAGGAGCTCAAGAATATTTGCACTTGGAACGATGGTTGTTCAGGAATACAATGTTGTACAGGATTCTATTTTGAGGAGGACAGACGGAATATTTCGATAGGCTCTGAAATAACCTGTGATGGAAAATTGCAATATGCGATCGAAAATAAAAACTGGACTTCAACACTCACAGACAAAATAGGTTTGTTTACTGTTGTGTTTTTGTTTTGATTTTCGTTTTGTTTATTTTCATGGTTTCATACTAGTACCATTATAGTAAAATATAAAATGAAAAGAATTGCTTCATGGTCATATCATCTTACCAGGAAAGACAGGCAATCTTCCCGCCTAAATTTGTTTAAACCAACCTCCAGCTTGTGATGAAAAGACGTAAGATATGGAACAATATTCTTGTAATGAGTTCTAATGCAATATTTAAAAGCACTTTTTTTAGCTTTATTTCCTTTTATTATTATTATTATCATTATTATTATTATTATTATTATTATTATTATTTTGTAACTTCTATCAAAACATTATGAATGTTAGTTTTAAAAAAATGTTGGTGTAAACATATATTTTCATTAGACTATTGGTTTTCGTACACTCAGTTTGATATTTTCAGGACCAGTTCATGAAGTGATAGCTGACAGCATCATCTTTGACATGAATATTTCACAGAGTACTTCTACAAAGTATAATGTATCGATGAGCATAGCTGTCTGCACAGGCACTCAAGGAACGTACGGTTGCCAATTAAATTTCCGTTTGAATCAAATTCTGACACGAACATCATGTCATAAAAGAAAAAGACGAAGTGCCATTCCTACGTTCACGTAAGTGTTTTAAAAGAACGTTGAAAAAACCAAACATTTATGTTTTTGGTAAGGTGTGAAGAAACCAAATGTATTTCTCTGAGCAGGTAAGGTACTATATCATGAAAATGTTCTGTTGTAGTTAGCAACGTTTTCACAAAGAAACTTTTGTTGAAGGGAAAGTTTATAATTTAAACATGTGTATTTTCATCCAGAATTTCAGAAAAGAATATAATGTTTTTTTATGCCCCTGAAGGGAGGCGTATAGTTTTTGAACTGTCCGTCCGTCCGTCAGTCCGTCCGAAAACTTTAACATTGGCAATAACTTTCTTATTAGTAAGTCGATTTACTTCATACTTGGTCACAACACCCCTTTAGACAAGGCCTTCCCACTGACCTATATTTGTTTGACCTTGACCCCTGAATGACCTTTACCTTGAAGATCCAATTGTCTAAAAACTTCAACATTGCCTATAACTTCCTTATTAGTAAGTGGATTTACTTCATACTTGGACACATTACCCCTTTGGACAAGGCCTTCCCACTGACCTTTATTTATTTGACCTTGACCCCTGAATGACCTTTACCTTGAAGATCTAATTGTTCAAAAACTTCAACATTGCCCATAACTTAATTATTAGTAAGTGGATTTACTTCATACCTCGACACAACACCCCCTTGGACAAGACCTTCCCACTGACCTTTAATTATTTGACCTTGACCACTGAATATCCAATTGTCCAAAAACTAATATTTGGCCATAACTTCCAAATTAGTAAGTGGATACACTTCATATTTAAACACAACACCTCTCCCACTGACCTATATTTGTTTGACCTTGACCCCTGAATGACCTTCACCTTGAAGATCCAATTGTCCAAAAACTTTAACATTGCCCATAACTTCCTTATTAGTAAATGGAATTACTTCATACTTGGACACAACCCCCTTTGAATAAGACCTTCCCACTGACCTATATTTATTTGACCTTGACCCCTGAATGACTGATTCTCAGCTCAAAGGTCAAAGCACCTTTCGGGGGCATTGTCATCTTACAGTTACAGTTCTTGTTTCAAACAATTTCTCTGATGAGATAAAAATGTAATAAATTTGCGCTTAGTTGCTTTGTTATTAGATTATATGGTTCTTTGTGCAGACCTGATATGGACATAAAACAAGCTGTACAGCAAATGATGAGCCAAGGAGTATCGCCATCCGATATACAGAAATTTATAAGTGACGCAATTGATTTCCAGGTACATAATATGTTCAGCATTTCAGCATTTTTGATATTTTCATGCCTTGTTCTTATATGAATTAATATTTACATGTATCTTGTTTTACTTTATATCAACTGACTTTTGACGATAACTTAAGAGCTTTTTGTTCTTATTTTATTTAGTATTTCTGTGTTTAATTATTTTTTCTTATCCTTTCGTCGTCTAAGTTGTTTTTATTTCAAATAATCATTCGGACATTCCTTCACAAATGTAAATTTTTTTTTAGTTCTAGCTAGTTGCAAATAAATCTTGTATAATGTATGTTTACCTTATTAATTTTAGTTTCTGTATTTCATATCAATTTGTCTTGATGGTGGCTTCCTGCTTCCAAATATGCAGTAACTCGGAAATGTTAGATTTGTTAAGTCACCAGAAAGAACATCATTTCTTGTGAGATTCAAACTAGCTACCTTCGATAAGGAGTATCGTCTCCCTTCTGTCCTGAAAATATTATTTTGCTCCCAAAGACTGCGCATTTTTCTGAATGAATCACAGCATCTCTTCCTCGGATATTGAGAAAAGTACTTATTATCATCAACTCCACTGTTAGTGAACTATAAAGTATATGCAAGCACAAGTAATAGAAGTAATAGTCCAGTAATTGTATTTCAATGCAACAATTACAAAACTTCTTATTTTGTTGTTTATTTTTATATGAAGAACAAGTATATATATTTCAATATATAGTATACACTATACTATGCAGAATGGTTTGAAAACTCAAGTATGGCAAGTTGAGCAGTTGAGTGACTCCGACTCTAGTACTGGGTATGCAGCCACAGTGAAAGCATTGGGACAAAATAACCCACAGACACTGAAGCACAGAAGTTCTGAGGTGTCAGTAGAGCTTGAGGTCGAAGGTGGTGAGTAACGAAAACATTATTGTTGAGTTAAATAGTCCTTATACAAAATAATAAATATGCAATAATGTAATTTTGTATAAAATAGATACTTCATGTATGCATCACATTTGGCTGTAGTTAGTAAACTTTTTGTTAGCTTCAGCTAAAAAACATGGAATGAAAATTGATTCCGGGAATGACTTTTTTGTCACCAACGTCATTTGATTAAGGTCACAAAGAAAAATGAGCTCACCTGAGTCAAAGGTTCTTTATGAACTGTTGTGATAACCTTCCATTTGTTGTCCTGCGTCAATCATTTGCTTTAAACAATATCTCCACTGCGACCATTAGGGTAAAGTTAAAACGCAGAAATATGGTTGTTTGTATCCCTTGGGTCAATATTGGTCCCACCTCAGTGGTCATTGGTATAAACACAGAGAGAAAATATGTATATTAAAATTTTCTTCTTTAAATTGCAAGGCCTAGACATTAAATATGAAATTTAGTATGAAGCGTTGATTTAGTAGAACTCTACTTAGACTAGACAAATTATTGCTCTAAATTTAAATTGGCAACCCACTATCAGAAACCAGAAGGTTCAGAGGCCAGACATATGGCGTCTGGCACTGTGTTGTGGTTCTCCGCAAAAAAGTATTAAATAGTCTTTTGATTGGAACTGGCCTTTTTCTGACTGAGATGTCATATTTGACATTGACCAAACTTGACCTATTGACATACCTTCTGTATTTGAAGCAATGTCTATATTCAATTTGGATTATACGTACAGTTTTGTATTTTTTCAACTTTAACATGGGATGAATTTAACCTTGACCTATAACTAGTTTCCTAAGCTATAGCATGAATAATTGGACTTTTTACTTTTTTCTTGCATATTGTAACTTATATTCGGCGATCATGACCTTGCCCTACGGACCTACTTTCCATTTGTGTTTCTACATCTGTGAAATTTAAACAGGATGTATAATTTTGCATGCTGATTTCAAATTTGACTGTGGCTGACCTTGGCCTTCTGACCTACTTGTTTTTTGAAACTACAACTAGGGAATTCTGGACAAATGACAGAGATCAGAGGTCAGATATAGAGTTTGACATTAAGGGAACATAATTTTGGATGTTTGAGTATGCTGTGGTTTAGTTGAATGTCTTCCATCCGCTATGACACTCACATGAGCGTTATAGGGCCACTATGACCCTCTTGTTGGTAAAAAGTTTTTTTTTTCAAAATATAAGAATACTACCTAAAGCTTTAGCAGCATGATACATTACTTACAGTAGAGAAGCTATTTTTATCAAGTTATTTTCTATATTTTGATGCATTGCCTTTCAGCTGATAAAATTCTTGATATGATTGGAAGTGCAAATGACATAGTAAACAGAGCTGATCAGCTTTTTGTTGTTGGGAGTGGTCTCACCAAAGAGGGAACTAAGTTGTTAGGTGCTCAGTTGGCAAATATGACAATAGGTGATTTACAAGCTATGCTTGAGGTGAATAAAATTGACCCAACGTTGATTGGCAAGTTGGTACATGACTTCATCGATTTGGCAAAGGCACTGGTATGTCATTTGATTTTGAATTAAGAATTCAGCAGTCATCGAATAAATTGAATACATAAGTGAGGGCTAAGAACTTTAAACAAAGATTTATTCAGTTTCAGTTTTTTTTAAAAGAGCTGCGTATCTTGTCTGTTAAAATATATTTTATTAAGACTGTTCATTTCTCTTAGATTGTCAGTAAGCTCCTTTTCTGTATGCATTTGCAGTATTCTGAAGTGATGGATAAACTATTTTCCGGGCAGTTAGGAAACCCTTTCAAATCATTTGACCTATCATTAAAAGGGCAGTTCGTTATTCCCAGGAAAAATATAGAGTTCTTCAACTTTGATGAGGAATTTATGCTTGGAGGATTTATTTCTTTAACATTTGGTAAGGCATCATCTTGTAAACTTTTTTTATTCGTATGACAATATGTTAGTTTAAAGCAAACAATTGGAAAGAATAAACTTCTGCGTACAAAAAGGCTAATTTACTAGATAAACATTGTGGTACCATTTAGATATGTATAGTGGCTGATTTCTGCCTTATTGTATTCTCGAAGGGCGTCATCACAACAGTAAGCCAACATGCAAAGTAATTTTTTGCATATCAGTGCACTAAAAATCGTTCTTGTGTACTGGCATGCTGGCAACCTTCAAGGCACACTAGCATGAAATAACAATAGGGAAAGGGCACTAAAATGTTATTTCTATACACTAAACAACGCCAAGTCAATGATAAAATGTACCATTTTGGCGACTTGGTATATCGGAAAATTTAAATATCGTCCTGGCCTTCTGAAACATCCTTGGACACTGTTACGAGAACACTGCAAGTGAACGTGCCATTACAATAGAGTTTGTAATTGTTGGAATCTCGTTTCAGCCTTATGTTGAGCATGCGCATTTGTTTTATCCATGTACATGTTTGTTGCAAGTAGACTTTTTTTAGTCATTACTTCTATCTATTATTTCTCAGTTTTTTTTTTGTTTTTTCTATTTATATGACATTTATTTTTCCTTTCGCAGACTTAAATCATATGTGTAAAAAAACTGCTCATGCTTAGCAGAAGGTGAGCACACGTTGAAACGAAATAACAACAATTACAAACTTAAAGGTATTGGTGCGTTCATTTTTCGTGTTCATATGAATGTATTGAAAAACATTTTTCTGACTCTTTTCTTAAAACAAAAAGTGTTGTTGCGCTTACATAAAAAGGAAACATTATGAAAATAGTAAAAAAATCTATTAATTTTGTTAAAATTTAATACAAATGAATTTACTTTGTTCACAGCATTTGGTGCCAACGGGTACTATGGTTTAGATCTTGGTTGGGAGGGTAAATTAATTGCTCAGACTGCAGGAGCAACTGTCACGCCATATGGTGGCTTAACATGCTATGGTGAAGTTGGGGTAGGATTCATTTTGTACGGCAAACTAAGACTGGAAGGAGACATTATGGACTTAAGATTTCCGACACGGGCTGAAATTGGATTCTCTAAGTTTCCGTTAGATGTAGCGTATGTATCTTAAAATTCTTTATAGTGATTAAATTAATTTAGTGTTAAGATTTACCAGTAATATATTGTTCTCTGAAGTATACTTAACAATTTTGTTCACATTATATATTTTTACACTCATTCACTCGCGCATATGAAAATCAAAGAAGATAAAATCTAACTTTATTTTAGTAGATTGATTTTAATATAAAGGTTAAAATTAATCTACTTAAAATTAATTTACAGATTGATCATGGACTTGGAGCTAACACCTGTGAAATTACGATTGATGGCACTTGTTACGCTTGAAGTAAAGGTTGTGTTTGTCAAAATCAAAAAGATTTTGTTTAAAAAGGATCTGTGGCACTACACATCTCCAACAATAAGGAAAAGAATAATAGACGTTTCCACTAAGGAAGAAGATAAGACTCCACCACAGTTTTCCACTGTCATAAGTAAGAAAAATGTAAGTATTTTACAACATTTATCTCTGTTTTGAATAACCTTGTATTCATAAAAAGTTCAAAGTTTTAAATAAATTCTTTGAGCAAAACAAAATAATTTGTGTTAAGTTGTTATACAGTTTTCCATTTTGCAGAATCGCGGGCGACGCGCAATGCCTTCTTGTGATATAAGTCAACTTAGGAATCGAGATTACACTGAGCCTGCCTTTGAGATATCGGTAGACGCTGCGGATGACAGAAGTAACGTTAAATTTTTCGTTGATGTTGGAACCTTTCCTGCTGGGAACAATGTTTTAAAGAATCGACAGCTAGGCGGTTCTTCTACAGTATTAGCAACCGTAATTACATTAGAAACTGTTTTTACAAGATAACAATTAACTTTTGAATACTCGCAGTTGCATGTTATTTTAGACTATTTCATTGTAATGTGAACTACAAAATAGAGACTTTTAATTATTCTAAAAATCGGTTGATGTATATATAAATACATTTATTTTTTTATGCTGTACCACAATCCATAAAAATGTATTCTTGTATATATGCATACTCCTGAGTTTATAACTAAAATTTTTAATAATTATTAATATTATTATTAATAATTTAAAATTGTTAATAATCTTTAATCTCTATACAATGTCTCATTTTTATAACACGTCGATTATTTTAATGGCTTTAATAACATTATATTTATTTATATACAAAGGGAGTAGACGAATATCCAACTGGTGAACCATTGTATTTCACAATGTTTGCTGAGAATAGTGCAGGAACAAGAGCGGGGGTGTCATGTATGTTACCTACATATGATACAACAGTACCTACGGCAAGAATAACACCAGGCTTCCTTACAACAAGTAACCCTAACATTATTAAAGCGTCAGTGTTAGTTCACGATGACTCTGACATTTCTGAAGCATTTATTGGAATTGGATATGGACCAGGAAGCTATGGGGATCAATTAATTCCATGGACTTCTCGGAATTTGAAGGAAAAAATCCCAGTAAAATCAAGTATGTATTTCTTTCATTTCTGTTTTTGAAACCTGCTATCTATTACCCAAATTTGTCCTGGACAATAGTGCCACTATGCATATAAATTAAATACACCATACAGAGCTAAAATAGAACAGTTGCTACAGTAAACCTTCGCTCTTTTTTATTAGATGCAACGGGCGTAAATATATTTTCACAAACTTTATCTATTCAAAACTTAGATGGAGATCCTCTCAGTCAGTTCTCAGACTTGCAAGATGGAAAATTTGTTTCAACACCAATCTCAACACAAACACATGTACATACAGCCGCTGCTTGTGCACAGTCTTGTTTGAACTTAGATCACTGTGTAAGCTTTAATTATGACTATGGTCCCAGTGGCACGTGCGAACTGTTACATGCTCTTCGGCAGTATGACGAAACATTGTCCGAAGTAAGATGTGAATTTTTCTTTTTCTTTCTTTGTAAAGTATTTCAGCTATTTCAGGAAGACTATTTCCATGCATGCAAACATTACTTACATTAAAATATATAAATAAACTAAAACCGGGCTTCTTATATACCTATGACAATATTTCAGACATAATGAATATGTTAATGCTTGTAATTATATAATGTTAAGATATGGCATTCCATGATGACTTTTATTAAATTAATTTATCATTTAGTTCATCGCAACTTGGTCTTTTAGATGTATGATTAGTATGTTTTCCTAATTTACCTTGCAGTCTGGACTATTTTGTCACTTTGAGCGTTTGTCTAGTGGTCATTCAGTTGAGATAAATCATGAAACATTGAGCATGCAACATAACAGACTACATTACGTCAATATAGACCTTCAAAACGTACTTGGTTATAGGTCAATTGTCCCAAGTGCAGGAATATTGACAGATTACACATGTCCGGAGCCAGGTATGATAATTTTGCACTTGAAATATTTCAAAAAAGCACATTCAGTTTTGGAGATTCCTCTGCGTTGCCAATTATTACAGAATTATTCTTATTCATTTTTAGTTTTGTATCACTAATCCCTTAAATGAATTGCATATATTCCATTATATTATGCATTTATTATACACAGTATTACAGTTTACCCCCTTTTTACGTTTAAAGGCTATGTTTCAAATGTCACAAAAGATGTCTTGAGTACGGATGACTGCATTTCACTCATTCCTCCTGACCGACCTGATTTACATCGATATTGTTTTGGTGTTTACGCTAAAAGATTAAATCACAGGTAAAGATTTTTCAAGACTACTTTCAACTCGCGCTGTGATGTTATTCACCAACAGTAACTTTTTTCTCCCTAATGTCAACATCTTAAGAATATTTTGTTTACTTTCTTTCTATTTTGTGCTGTATATTAGTTTTCTTCAAATGTCTCAGGATGTATATTTTTCAAATACAAATCTGTCACAACACTAACATTCTTTTACTTTCATATGTAGTATATCGTTATGTAATATAAATGTAACTGCAACTGTGATTACACACCATCAGAAAAGAGAACAATGATTCTTGATTCTTCTTTTTTGAAAATACCAACCTTAAAGCCAATAATATATAATACTCAGAGTAATTAACAACTCTTTTTTCTGTAAGTATTCCATGTAATTGCTTGTAATATATATCTTGATTATTCTTGATGTTGATCATTCTGAAGTGTGATATACCTTGACTAACCTTTTTAATAGAACAATCATCGATGGAGCTGGATCTCGAACAGTATTCAATGGTGATAAACCCGTGGTTGATTTGAAGTATACCAGAAGCAACAATTTCATTGCCGGTAAATTTAATATTTTATGCATTCATATTGATGGCTGTAAAATTATACACCAATGAAATTATCTGTTTATATCTTGGCTGTGTTGTCTGCTTTGCCATTTAAGTGAGCTTCAACGTAAAGTAATGATTTATTTCTATATACTTTTTCTCACAAAAAAAATCTTTAAAACAGGAAACTGGGATGGTTTCAATGATGATGAGACTGGAATACGAGCCTATGCGCTGGCTGTCGGAAGGCATATTTGTGAAGATTCTATTCATCCGCACCATGACCCACACAAGCACCTGATGCACGAATCACAGTGGACTAACATGGCTGTAATGACAGCATCAGGAGACTATAACCCTTTTCCTCTTGAGTGTAAAGCATACATTTATATGTATTTGAATTGTCAATGGGTTAATTAAATTTCAAGAATTAAAACTTTTGATCATCACCATTCTGTTAAATGTTAATCTTGTTTAAATAGGCCATTCCAGAAATAAGTACCTACCTGATTACCTCCCTTGTGTCCACCATTAAGGGACTGCGCAGATTGAAGCAGTTTTATACTGCGGAGCTTAGAAAAAGTCCGATTTTTTATAGCTTTAATGTGATTTTGACGTTGTATGTTAGAAAAACAGATACATATAAACCACATGAAGCATTTATTGTCAGTAAATATCTATCCCAAGGTCTTTTAACTGAAAAAAGTATATTTGCAAACGATTTTTTGCTGACATCTCAATCTATTGAACTGTTAAATAAAGGTCCTGTGATATTCTCCAGTAGATTAATTCTTTTTATTTTACCAAAATTTCATGAAAAACTGCTTTTAAAAAGTACACATATCTATCTTTAAAAACTCTGACTAAAAGGGTACAGTTATATAGATGTCATAATAATTTTGTTTTCCGTATTACAAGAAATATCATCAACAATAATGTTGAAAAGCAAACGAATTATTGAAAGATCAGTGTCTTACAAATGTGTGGCTTGCAGCTATTACTTTCTTTCTGCATACACAAACTCACATCAATACTTTGCAAAAATGAATTTCCGAAATGAAAGAAAGAAAGAATAGAAAAAAGGTCTATATGTCAACAGATGCTAAATTTCATACGGTCTTGAAAATCTTGCTTGTAAGGAAGAATATGTATTCTTTAATTTGATATAACAAGCAGGAACAAATAAACCCCATGTTTTATAGCCTTCAGGCATTTTCTCAAGAGCAAACTTCATTATTACAGTGTTTTATTATGACTGATTAAGCAAGACCGACAATGACAATTAACGGTGACTTATCAAATCAAAGACAGTATGTCACCCCCATATTACATAACCACATTCCTTAACCACAGGACACCACGAATGACAGTTTGATAATTAAAGAAGCGCTAAATAATGCATATTTATTGTCAAGTATTCTTTGAAACTGTATCAAAGAATAAAGAATGAGCACGCGGCTGATGAGCGAGATGTTTAATTTTGTCATTTTGTAAGCTTTCACAATTATTCTAATTATTGAAATCTTAGTTTCAACTTTTTGAAAAGAAAACAGTGCTTTCAATATTATTTGTGCTTTACATGTATTATATGGTTTACACAACTCAAGCTTTCACTTTGAACAGTCCAATGTCTTGTTCACAGTCTTTCATGTGTTAAATAATTCAAGTTAATAATATGTTCAAGTCACAAATAAAACATACAAAATGGTAATTATTATACATTAACAATAAAATGATGTGTAATCTGCAACAAAATTCATGCAATATAAGGCAGTATGTCACCTTGAAATGTGCTAAAGTTATACAGACTTATACAGAACTTAAGCATCATAGCGAGATTTAGCAGTCCTTAAAAGGCGGACAGTCACGTGATCTTCATAATGGCAGCGGTCAATTGATCAATTCCAGAACGGTCTATTAAACAAAATGATTGTGAACATTAACAGTATTGATATGCAAATAAACGGGGATAACATTTTCCATCATATGATTAGTGAAGGCATTTAAAAGGAAAAAAACTTATTCATGTATATTTTAGCTGGAAAATACTATCTGACTGTTAGAGCGATAAACAAGGTAGAATACGGTGGACCACTTGCAACAACAGTATGCCACACTACTCCTTACATCATTGATATCACAAACCCTGTTGTGTATGAAATATTTGACATCAAGTACAATGAAGATGACTTTTTGTTATCTGCGGAGCAAAATTCTACGTAAGTTGTTACCAGTATAGCTGTTCAAATCTTGACAACTGACTAAACTAGCTGCTGAATATTTTACAATGTAGTACATTGCTTCATTTTTCATCACTGACAAAGAAATTTTTTTTTATTCACAGCATAGCTATTCATTTACTTCCAACAGTGCTTGCCAGATGATGATCATTTTCTTACTAGTTTTCAAGCTATGATATCCACTATTTAGAAAGAGAACATTTTGGGTAACATAATATGAAGTTTTAATTACATAAAACACAGATGAAAAATGCAGAAATATAAAACAATCATTGTTAATCAATTAAATTTTAATAAGGAAATCATTATTTGAACTTCTAGGGACGCAGAATCAGGACTCGATTTTATAGAATTGTGTATTGGAGACAACCCCAGAAACTGTGAGATGTTGCCTTGGACAAGAATACCCTTATCACAGTATCTTAATTACATTCATCAAATAGAAAATGGCATTCCGGCATGGATTCGATTACGCGTTACAAATAATGGTTTGTTCTTTTTTGTGGCAAAAGTTTACATTTAACTCTACTTGAATTTTGTAAATACATTTTATATAACTTATAAAGCGACGAAAATCAGAACATTCTGAATGAAAAACATGCAGTTGCTGTAGTAAGCTGGGCAACAAGTGAGCGTCCATACTTACAGAGAGATGCTTCTAAGTCCCTTGCATCAAACAGGGCATTATGTACCAAATATATCATTTGCTACACATATATGTTTCCATATAACAACTCCTTTTATGAAGAATTAACGTTCAGAGTAAATGTCTCTAAGTGTTTGCAGTGTGCTCGGATGAGGAAGGAAACTTATACCATAATGTAAAAAAAAACAAATATTTTCATTCATTTCAGTTGAATTGCATTCGGTGGGAAGAGCTGACCAAGCCATAATTGTCGATGCGAGTCCGCCATTAGCAGGAAGTGTGTTTGATGGGTCCTTGTTTGGGGAAGACTTGCAGTATACAAAATTTTCGGATCAGGTGATTGATTTTGTTTCTTTACCTATCAGCATTATTATTTTGAATTCTAAAATTGTAAAACTGAAATGTTTTTTGACTTCAAAACCGTTTTATTCAGAACTGAGTTCTACAATCGGTTGGGTTCAAAATCGACTTTGTCCGACATATAACAAACATTTGCCTAAGAATTGTCTTTAGAGAGGACAAAGACCAACATCAAGTCAGACAAAACTTATCTTGTACACTGAAATGAATTGTAATGTTTCATTTTGTTTTTAAATTTCTTTTAATAGAATGCTTCAACTGAAATTTTGTGCTGCATATACTTCAAATAATTATTCTTTTGATGAACAGTTTCAGAGTTGTCAGTTTTATTCGTACATATGTCCTTTAGATACGATTTTGTTGAACTATGTATATATTTAATTGATTTTCTCTCTGACATTGTAAATAACTCACTTAAACCTCTGTTTCTATTTAGATCTGCTTGAACTGGAAAAACTTCTTCGACCCAGAATCAGGAATCTCTTCATATGCAGTAGGAGTTGGAACAGCAGTTAGACTAACGGACATCGCAGATTTGAAGCCGTTGAAACATCATATGCATTCTTATTGTGTAGCGCTTGATGAAAATTCTACATTGATACATGGCAATGTTTATTATACTGTTGTGTGGGCATACAATGGAGCTATAAATCAAAAAAATATTTCAGCAACATCAGACGGAGGTGCGTTTTGCTAAAGTAGTTTCTCAAAAAATCAATGAATATAGTTTATTGTGTTTTGACGTACTTGTCCATAATTTGTTTTTCAATTATCATTTTTCCATTGGAAGGAATAAGAATTTTTGTCAAAATAACATAGTTATATACAATAAGATAAGTACCATCATTACCTATTCCACAAATCAGTTTACTTTGTTTTAAACATTTACAATGATTGTTATATGTTCTTAGTTCGTGTTGACCTCACCAAACCAGAAAAAGGATTTGCTGTCGATGGAAAGTTAAAAGATCTAACAGATGTAAAATACAGCTCTTCAAAATCAACAGTTCAGTTGCAATGGGCCAACTTTTCTGATCCTGAATCAGACATCCGAGAGTACGATGTGAAAATTGAGAAAAGACGGTATAATCTTATTGACTTACATGTATTTCAGACATCAATCTACGTTCATGTTCACAAATCAAAAGTTCAGTTTTATGATGATCCTTGTGACTACTGTAGAACAATTATCATACTTAACTAAATGTTTAAAATGCATATCACATTTCATCTTATTAATTGTTCAGAATATTTAATTTTCAATAATTAAACCTATTCTGAACCACCGAGATATTGTAATACAATGTAATATTTATTTACCTTAAATTTTAATTAATCTCTCTTGAAGCCCTGGTAGTGACTGGGTAACAGTCAAACAGTGGACGAAATTTGATAAGCCAGTGAGAACAGCAGAGTGGCGAAACTTCCACTTAGAACACAATGATGAAATAAAAAGCACCGTCAAGGCAACAAACGGTGCACTAAATGATGTAGAAACAGTGACAAATGGCTTTGTTATTGATCTGACTTCTCCACTTCTTGAACATCTGAATGACGGGTCTGTCAGTGAAAGGGATATAGAATTCCAGGTTAATAGATGTTATAATTAAGTGTTTTGACACAAAATATTCTTTAATAAGTTTGATCAATATAAATCTATATAAATAATACTACATTTAAAGCATCTTACCAAATCGATGTTTCCAAGCTCATGGGGCTAGCACAGTGTGGGGATGTTGTTAAATGATTGATTGTAACCTAAAATGAAGAAACAAACTTGAATCCTGTATCGATGATACTACTTTATGTACAGGGTTCATGTTTGTTTCTTCATTTAAGGTCACAATCTATTAAACACCATCCCCACTCTGTGCTGCCCCCACCGCACCCCCCAGCCCCTTTTTTTCGAAATATGAATAATTTTTATAAAAACAGATTGAATTTTTAAAAAAGATAATTAACAAGTTTCTGAAACAATTTTTATCTATTCATTTACATTTATCAATGTTATTGAACTTTCCAGATGATCTTAACTGATTGACTTTATTTGACAATTTACCACAAAAGGCTCTGCATATGTTTCTTAAGGTCTTCGCAAATTCTAATGTAAGCGGCTTCCTATTGTTTCACTAAATAAAAAAGATGATAATTGCCTGTCTGATTGTCTGTTTGTTAGAAATATCATATTATTGTAACGATGTGAACTTTAACAAGAAGAAATATTCAAACTACATAACATTAACAATAACATTTTCAACAAGATTTTAATCTGCAGGTTGATGCAACAACAGTTCATGTGAATTTCAAATTTAACGATCCTGAATCAGGCATTTCACTGTTGAGATTCCAAATACACGAGCAGCAACATGGCACAACACGACAGTTTTACCCAGGTAGTTAGAAATGAAAAGAAAAGGATTCTTTATAAAACGGCTTTCATGCCGATTTCATTGATAGATGCGCTTGTAATTGAATATAAAAGGACATAACATTATGTAAACTTTAGTCAGACCTAGAATTCTTAAGAGTTTCACTACCTTAGCAAACTCATTTCTCCTCAAAAGTATGATACTCTTAAGATATTATCATTAAATGTAAATATCCTAAAGTGGTTTACTTAGTGAAGATTTCATATAATTGAAATTATTGAATTACCAGGCACAAAAGGACAATGGGTTGAAATTAAAGATGGAAATGCTACCAGATATGACCAGACTGGTTTGAAATTGACAGTTGGACATAAATACATTTCAAGACTTGTAGCGATCAACGGTGCTGGTTTGATCGCAACATATGAATCAAATGGATTTATTGTGGAAAATACACCACCCGAGGTTGGTCGATGCTCTTTTATTCTGTAAATTAAAGGTTTTTAACCCAAAAAAACCTTACAATGTAATGTGTCTAGAACTTCTTATATCAACAGGAAGCAACTGCAGTGTTTGTCTTTCTAAACACTTGGTCAATATTGAGAGTGTCCTGATATTACGATTGCTTTTTAATCTTTCTTTTTATTTGTTTTGCAAAGTATACCGTTATACATGTGTTATGTATGTGTTTAACCTTATATAGTCACTGAAGTGTTATCTTAGACATATATATAGTTCTAGAATATTTCTGATTTTCTAATAATTACCATTCAGATCAGCTGGATTCGGGTAGGTGTGTTAAGTGGATTAGAACACTTGATCGATGGTTATGTATACCAGTCAGATCCTCATGGAATAAAAGTATCTTGGTCGGCAAGTGATCCACAGAGTGGTATTTCCGGAATTCAGTACTCTATAGGAACAGCAAACGGTATAAATGTGGATCATCTTTATGTTTGTTCTCTTGATAAAAACAAAACAATGTTGTTTTATCCTGACGTTTTGAAATTGAAACAAGTAGTTTAACTTAAGCATTTTTTTTCTACAATTTTTTTCTTGTGCAAAAGAAATACCAACATTTGCATTCTAGAAGCATAATTTTCCTAAAAACCTTTTTGTGTATGCAAATACATAATTCTTTAATAGAAAGAAATTTATTGTAGCGATGAACGTTGGCGATCTCAACCTTTGATGTCAAGTTTGACCAGTTTAAAGTTTCTCTTATATAACATTGATTGTTAATGTGAAATAAGTCCGTTTTTCATGTTATTTTATATATTTATATATATATTGCGTCGCACATTTGTTTTAGGTTCAGATGATATTGTGCCATGGACAGAAACAGAAGTGTCAGCAAACAGTGCATACCTTCCGTGTTCACTTAATGTAACAGATACAGATGGAACCAATGAACCAGTTTACTATGTGTCCCTTAAAGCAAAGAACGGAGCTGGGCTGTGGAGTCAAGCAAAAATTTCATCACCAATACTGGTTGTTCCAGAGGATATAACTGGTAGATATGTGCATCATATTTTTTGAAATTGTGCTACAAGACACACAACTGGCATAGGCTTTGATTAAATGATTTGCTTTGTTAAAAGGTTGTTTTCCCAAATGTTATTACTGATGTAAAAAGTTGAAAAATTGTTTTAAGTCTGAATTATAAAAGACTTGAACCATTTCATTTTTCACAAAGGCACAGTGCATGATGGACCATACGAAAGCTTGAAAGACGATGTTGACTACCAGGCAGACAGTCACACTGTAACAATGCGCTTCTCTGGATTTGAAAGTAGTCTACATGGCATTATGAGTTTTGACTGGGCAATTGGAACAGAGCCTGGAACTGAAGATGTACAACCATTTTTAGAGGATGATATAATTCACATAGAGGAAGACGATACTGCAGGAAACGGTAAGAATTATCCTGTCGCAGGTGGATATGTAAACAACTTTTTCTTGTATTGTTAGTTTGTAAATTTTCAGATTTGACTGTCAACGTCAGTCTATAAACTATATTTAATATCAGATTAAGTATCCAGAATTGGCACAATGAAGCACATGAAAAAATCAGACTTAGTTTTAAGATTGTTGAACTTACCATATAACTTCCTTATTTCTCTTTTGAATCAGGTCTAACAAGCTCTGGGTTTGCACAAACTGTTGTTGACCTTGATCATGGAATAACATACTACAGTACACTAAGAGCAAAAACAAACAAAGGCGATATTCTACAGGCAACAACAAACGGTTTTGTTGTGGATACATCTCCGCCAGAAATTCTATTTAAGAAGTATGACTTTATTGTTTTTCATATCAATCAGCTGAGCAAATAACAACTGTGTTTTAGCTAGCATGTACATATTACACAGTTCGCATTAAACTGAATAGCGTTCCTGTTCATACGAAAAAAGTAAAATCAGTTTCTGTCTAAAATAATGATGAACATTAAAGAAAGAAGACAGATGAATGAATGAATGAATGAATGAAATTTTGATATTTAATATTTCAGATTATCAGGATCAACTACAATAAATAACGACTATGTAATATATCAGAAGGAAGAATCTGTTTTGGAAGCTTTATGGAACTACTCAGACTCAGAATATGTTTGGATGGAGAAGTTAAACAATATTGAGTCCAGCTGGTTTTCTGTTGGCTCATCCCCTTTCTCGGAGGACATATATAATCATACATTTCAAAACATTTCAATCGACAACGAAGGCTTTATACCGATAGGACAGGTCAACCCTGCTCTTTCTGGTATTTATGTTAAAGCAATTATTTTATTCATTTAATCAAATATTTTACCACTGAAGTTGGAGTAATTGGTTTGTTTTTACTTATAAATTGTGTACAAGCAAGTGTCATTATATTTGTTGAAAACAATAGGCGCGCTGTATTTTATAAGGAGCCTGAAATATTGGCTTTAAGTGCATATTTAAAGAAAGAAAAACGTTAACACTTTCTATAATGCAAATAACAAAACTGTATTCTGATTTCTGGTTCTTATTTTGGTTTAAATCAGTTTATTTTTCCTTTTCTTTTTTTAATTGTCACTGTATATTTACACTTGTAACAGGGACACCAAATATCGTGACTATTGGAGTGACTAATAAAGCTGGCTTGGAAAAGACCATTGTTTCACCACCAGTGGTGCAGGATAGCACAGCACCGGTTGCTGGAACTGTAATGTGCCCAGATTTTGTACAGGTACTTGAACTCATTAATTTTTATAATTTCTGTTATTGTACATATTCAGAAACTAATCAAATGTAGTTGTATTTCCTTATGTATCTTGACATATTTTTCTTCAAAAATGATTGTAAATGTGATATTTGACGAAGCTCAAATGTATTATTTTTCAGTAATACAATGAATTTAATGGGTTTTTTTTTTCATTTCTTGTATTTGTGATCTTATTATAAAATTAAAAACTCATATTCACAATTGAAATCTTGGTCAAAGTAAAATTTACCCTTACACAAAATTGTATAACCATTTGTATGAGATAAAATATTTTGCATAGAGTCACTCGGTTATTGAGTGCACATGGAGTGGCTTCAGCGATAAAGAGAGTGAAATTGAGAAGTACAGCATCGTCTTTGGTTCAAATCAAGGTTATGATGACTTAATGTCGTCAGTTGAAGTCCAAGGTGTAACAACCAGATTTTCAGCTAAGGGTAAGGCCATATAAAGATATTCTTATGCTCTTATTATTCTTGTTTTGTATCTAAATTAATACACTCAATTATAGTGCCATTCTTTAGATAACTTGCATTGAGTTTTACAATGAAAGAAACGAAATAAGAACATATTTTACAATCTTACGCGTAAAGCCAAGCAAACTTTTATTTTTCCATGTTTTTATGTTATTTCGTCATAATTCTAAAGCGATCAATCTTTAGATTCTGTATTTTACGCAAACATGTTTTCCATTTTATTTGGATTATGCTACACTGATACAAATATATTGTTCTATTAAAAGATCAAAACAAATGTCTGAGGCTTTATATTAAGATATCAGGTTAATGCTTTTTTATATCTGTTTCAGATGTGAAAAAAGATCACACAGATGTTTTGTACGCGACAGTAACGGCAACAAACAAAGTCGGGTTGTCTGTAAGTGCATTCTCGGAAGGCGTTATTGTGGATGACACACCGCCATCTCCTGGTATTGTTGTCGAACTCTCTAGTGTAGCCAGAGTTGATCCAAACAATGTAGATAAAACTGTAGAAATGAACCGGAAAGCTTGTACTTCAAAAGAGGGTATGTTACAATATTTATCACGAAGCATCTATTAACGTATTTCACATACTGACATAGTATTGCCACTTGTAATCAATCTTGATTATTGCCTTTGACAGAAAACAACTTATTGCTTCCAAACAAATGCCGCAAGTAAAATTCAACTTGCTTGCTACTTACAGTTAGGAGTCATTCTGTTGATTCAAAAATGATTCAGTAAAAGTAATTAGTGTATCATTCACTACAAATATACTGTTCTGAGAAAAGCTGAAATGTTTATTTATGGGTCTAATTAGTAATTGAAATGTGTGTTTTCGAAAGGCAAGGTGTTAACTGTAAACTAAATTTATTTCAAAGATCAAGCTTTTGGGTTTGCATCATATTATTTTTTGACGGTGCAAATAATTTTAACTTGTAATATGCAGAATAATTTAATGCAATGCATCGGAAATTTCAGGCATTTAAAACGTTTAAAGACTTTTTATATACCTAATACATAAACATTAAGACAATATTGCAGAATGCTTAAAGATCGACGCTGTCTGCACAGAAGCCTTAACGCACCTTGGCGTTGCATGGTCGCATTTCAGCGATGACGAGTCAGAAATAACAGAGTACGTTATAAAATATAAATATTCACTTTAACTTTTCATCGTTTTTTCTGTAGTTACTCTGCTTGATATGGAGACCACCTGAAGGACTGAGGAAAAGTGGTCTCCATTTTATTTTCGTATGTCTCATTATTGAATTTCCTTATACTTGGTCTTTTTTCTGGCTTATAAGAAATGTACGCCTTAGTACTATTGTCTGTGCACTGTCTTATCTTTTCAAAGACTGCATTTATATGGGGACTTTGTTCAGTATAAACTTTTGAATAAGTTTTAAAACTTATTCAAGACTTTGCACTTGTTCATTTTAAAAACAGATGAAATAAAGAAAACACAACTTAAGCTCATCCAAAACTTACAACTAGCAATCTTCACAATAAGTTATCAGTCATACCTACCGTGTGCTTATTGTCACCAATAATCCGATAATTGACAGTCAATAGTTGCATCTTAACTGCATTATGGACCTGTTAAGGCAAGATTAATCCCTGTTGTTATCAAAACATTTATGTTAGAATTGCTAATTGTCTGCAATTAAACGACGTTCTATGTAACAGTTGTCGTACAAGAATTGCCACTATACGGATTGCTGTTTGCAGTCTTACTAGTGGCAAGTTTAATTTTACAAAACAGATGGCTTTCAGAACCGATCATCTGGTCGAATTTCGCAATATTGAGTTGCCTGTATCATAGGTTTTTACTGTATTTTTAAATGGGACTTAGAACTGCTTCATAGGCAGGTATTTTAACCTTTCAGTTGGGCAAGAATATTCAGACAAAGTAAGTACTCCTACCTGCTTTACTATTGAAACAGGTTAAATATCTTTTCTGATGATACCATTTTATAAGATGAGAGTTCTCAGGTTTGATGTTTCTTGTATATTTATAATTATCTAATCATATAAAGATGTTTCAATTTTTTATCAATTAAGGTATCATCTTGCAATTGGAACATCGCCAGGTGGTGCACAGATTTCAGAATTCATTTCACTGTCTCCAAACCTGAATCACTACATCGTGAAAAATATTGACCTTAAAGGACAGAGACAGGTCTGCCACTTTTAATTAAAATAAAAATCTGTATGAAATATGATTATAACACTACTATTTTTGCTTGAGATTTGTTTTAATGCTTATTGGATATTGTTTATATATCGTACTGAGTTTAAGAGTTAAAGGGATATCAAGGCAAACCTTGCTGTATTTCATGTTTTTGCGTGTTAGAATTTCATTATTTCTGAATCCTCATCGGTTCTTGAAGTTGCTGTTTATTTTTATAGTCAAAAATACCTATTTATAAAAAATGATAAAATCATTCTTAATTTATTGTTACTGTTAGATGTAAGCATAGCAATTAGTTTTGTCTTTCTGCATATGTGTTTAAATTACAGGTGTTTGCAACAGTTAAAGCACTAAACTTTGCCGGCCTTACTACAAGTGCCTATTCAAACGGTGTATATCTATCTTACATCAGTCAAGGTTTACCTCCTCTTCAACACATAGGCATATACGATTCACATCAACATTCAGTCGGAGATGTGTGAGTTATAATTTAGCATTTTGATAAATATTTTAGATATGTAGATTATTTACTGCAATTTGATCTAAAATAATGGCAAACTTTAATTCTTTCCACAGGAAACAAACTTTCTTCAGAAGTATTTGATTGTCGAATTTAAAAGAGGTGATGCTCACTGTTCAAAAATCATTTTAAGTCATTGGTGTAATGTTACCGACCATATAAATGAGTCATCTGGGTAATTCTAAAATAAATAAGCCTGTTCTGTAAAAAAAAGAATATTATAGCTCAAAAAATGTTACTTTCAGGCTAAAATATAATGTCCATAAAATATATTCAAGTGAAGTTGAAATAGATATAAATCTCCCTGGATCTTATTTTTGGGTTAAGTATCTTAAGTTTGAATCTAAAAATGGCTTATAAAACAATGTCACATAAATGAATAGTATCACTATATACGCGGTATTTTCTTTTCAGAGACTTTCAGTCAGATACGTATTCTATTGAGGCTAAGTGGGATGTATCAGGTGATCCTTGCCCTGTCTTTAAGTATGAATGGTCAGTGGAAGAAACAGATGGAAGTGTTTTACAGGAATTTATAGATATGTATAGTACGTTTTTGATGCATTTCAAAACAAAACAAAATAATTTATTTATTTAAAATGTTAATTTTCGTAAACGATCAATACTTGAAGCTATTTCTATGCAAGACGTTAACTTTAAAAGCTTTAAAACTATCAATAATCCATTTTTAATGTGCAGTATCTTTTATTTTGAATCGCTATGCCACACATTTTTTTTCTAATATGTGTTGCAGCAACAACGCATGGCAGAACAGACCAGTTTGATTTGAAGGAAGGAAGAAGATACTACAGTCTTTTAAGGGTTCAGAACATGTTAGGTTTTACGTATACACTGCGTTCAGATGGAGTGACAATCAAGTCGAACCCGATGCTGCCAGGAATGGTCTACGACGGAGATGTTACGGGATATGACCTTAAAGTCTTGTCATCAAGGACAATGGTTTCGGCAAACTGGGAAGGGTTTGGTGAACTACGTGTGCCTGCAGGAGTTGATGAAATATTAACTGGTATATAATATATATAGAGTTGTTTTACTTATCACAGTAAAGTTCTAAATACTTAAATCTTTTTTTCAGGAATGGTGCGTAAAATATATATTGAAACTGTACTCGTTACACACGTTGTTTAAAGTTTAACATTTGGTACATTGTTTGCTTAAGTCTGCGTGTTCTTACAGGTAACAAGGGAATTGATCAAGGTGAAGATGCGAATCCCGACCAACAAGTGGCTTTTTATGAGGTTGCCTTAGGAACTGACAGACGATTCGACAATACTAGAGACAACGTTGTTCCTTTTACAAACGTTGGTTTAAACACCTCGGTGACTTTCAAAGATCTTGATCTTAAACCTGGATTTGCAGTTTATTATTTCACAGTGCGGGCCTACAGTGCTTCATCTGCGTCAGCCACAGTAACTTCAAATGGATTTTATGTCAGTTTTGATGGCGGGGTATCAGGTAAGCTGCATATTTAACAATAAGCTTAGTCTTTTTAACCTTACACAACTTCATTTAAATAGGTCAGTTTAATGATAATTGCTCCTTTTATATGCAGTTTCATATATTTAGTTAGAAAATATATATTATTTATGACTAGTCCCACACCAAGCGATTTTTATTGGTAGCAAAGAACTGATGATCGATTCGAACATTTATTTACAGTGATGAATAAAAAATAAAATTCTTTAATATGAAAGGGTGTTTTCAGTGTTGAAGCAAACTTTTTTGAAACTCAGTGTCTGTTTTCTCATTTAATCATTGAAGTGTGTGTATCATGTTTACAGCTGGAACTATAAACATGCCCGACTTTGTCAGCTCGAATACAAAAGTCGAAGTTCAGTGGAATGGTTACACTTCCAATGTAGGCATAATGCTGTATTATGTTGCCATCTCAGATCATTTGAAGAATTCTACATCTATGGACTGCAGAAGATATGTAAGTTGTTTATGTGCTATAGATCAATAAAAAATAATTCTGAATATGATGTAAACGCTAAAAATGGGTATGAGGAGTACAAGGTGAAATTATACGTATATATATTATAATTATGCGAATCTTTTACGACAAAATGCCTTTCCATACAGTAATAAAAAAGAAGCCATTTTTATTACAAGTGTTATGTTTTTGTTTCATAAATATGTGTGAGATATGGTAAAATGTAATCAAATCAATCAGACATTCAAGAAGAAAATCTATAAATTATTTCAACAATACGTATCTTTTCAAATCTCTGATGTGTTTTTGAGGGGAGAAAAAGTAAATATGAATGGCTTGATTTAACTGGATGAATATTTTTATTCATTCACTGTATAGGTCGATGGTGGAAAAGCAACAGAGACCGAGGAGAATGAAAAGTATAACGTTTACAGTGTGAGAAATATTGGAGTTAGCACATACCTTAGTATGGAAAATATGATGCTGACACAAAATTCATCATATTATATGTGGATTATGGGTTTGTCATCTTCAATTCAAATTTGATATTTAAATTTCTTACAAGTTTTATTTGAAAGCTTAAGTGATATAGCATGCAAAAATATGCTTCCCGAGCTTTAAAAAATATTTTCGATCTGTAAGAAGAATACCAAATATATAAAATGTCTTCACTATTTTGTTATTGTAATACCTGAAAACAGGGTAAGGGATATAGCAAGAAAACACTTTAATACATAAATGACATACTTTTAGGGGTTGATAAAGCCGGAGAATGTAACATGACGTTCCACAAATTTACGGTTGATATAACAAAACCAGGAAATGGAAAGGTTACAGCTGGACCCTACTTCGATATGGTTAGTTATTTCATAGTAATATATGACATATTATAAAATTGTATGGTAATATTTTACTCATGCACATAATGGAATAGTTAAAATACATGAAATATACATGCACCATATTTCTGGATATGAAAACTTGGACCAAACTTAAAGCAACTTCAAAATGGATAAAATTAAGATGCTTTTAGGGAATAGGCAACATCACCGTAATAAACATGTATTCAGCGAATATGCAGACATTATCCTAGTGAACAATTTTATTCATAGGCACTGGCATATGCAAGCTCCAGCTCAAAAATTCCAGTAAAATGGCAAGGTTTTGACGACAGCGAGTCTGGGATAGAAGTGTTCAATCTCACACTGTGGCACAGTGGACATTGCTCTGAAACTGGAAGTACAAGGAAACTGCTTGAAACTGTCGAGGTGTTTGGAAATTACACTGAGTACAAATTTACCAATCTCAGCATTGAGGTAAGTACAGTTATTCTTACGTTACACCAAATATCATGTCTAAAACTTTTGTATTGTCCCCAAATTGTGGCATGTAGTAGTCACATCGTCCAGCCATTACTCCGCCCATCCCATCTTCTATGCACAACTCCTCCTACGAATTTTACTTTGTTTGCACCAAACTTTAAGTCAATGATCATTATTAAGCACATCAGTTTTGTAAATGTATTGATTTCACCAGCCAGGCAAATAGGTAAAAGGATATATAATAGTCTTACCAGTAGTGGTATGGGTACTTTGTTTAGTTCACAGACTGCAAAATGTTTTGGCAAAAAAATGATGAAGGTAACATCAAAGTATAAGCTACCATAACTGTGACCATTGCAATGTTTCGAGGGCATTTGTGTTGTGACACATTTTTTGTTTTATTTTTGTAACTTCTACAAAAATAGGCAAATCATTTTTAAGTATCATTGCACGAATGGTAATTGGATTATTTCCTTGAAAATTCTGTCTAGACATTTACATTTTGATTAACTTTCTTAGGTAACTGCACTTATAGTCAAATGAAAAACTTACATTATGCGAAAAATCTTGCCCATTTATTTAAACCTGCAGGTCAAAAAGTCTTTAGGTATGATATATTATAATAAGTATTGAAATACAAAAATCTGCTATGTCATAATTTGTCATCGGTTTTATAGAGGTCAACTGTGTACTATGTTACACTCCAAGCAATAAATAGAGCAAGATTGATCACATCAGCAGAAACCTCACCGATTGTGTACGATGAAACTGTTCCTACAGCAGGCCACATTTCTGAAGGTTCAGTGTTCAGAGACGACCTCGTCTGGTGGGGTTTCACAGATCATATTGACGGTAGGTCTTTTAAAGTTTTTACAGAAGACATTTAAGAGGTAAACTAGTCTATTCAACTGTCCTGAACAGAATTTGACACACTGTACAATTTAATTTATTTCAAAAGTTTGGTATTGTGAGTTTTTATGAAATTTAAAACCTCTGAGTTAAGGAATTCATACAGTTAAAATAAATTTAATTTCTTCGTTGAAATATTGTATTTTTAACATTACAGGAATATTGTTGCACAGTCCGATACATGTTAATGACCCTTGTCCTTCAAGAGAAATATCCATGTCAGCCAATGGATGGAAAGCAGTTGAAATTAAGAAATTGAATGATCCTGATGACCTTGACTGGAAATTGGAACACAGAGAAGAAAACTTGAAAATAGACACATACAGTGATGAACTCAGTATCAAAATAGCCCGGGATTCAAAGGCAGAACGTATATATTCAGCTGCCTACATGCGAAGTGCAGACATGAAAGATGGTGGAAGTTATGAGGCAAGAATACTTCTTTACCGATATTGATTCTAATATTATCAATTATTAATCTAAATACTAGATAGGCTATACTAACTTTATGTTATATTAAGTAATAATATTTATTATATGAAGCTTTTTTCTTAAATGATATCATATATCTCGATCAAAAACCTTACTTCTATTCAATACAGGGTTCTTTATTTACAACTCATATTGTCTATATAAAAGTCCTACTCCTTCTTAAAGCGAACACTAATGTTCATTCAACAAATATCATACGTTTTTGTTAGATTGTACAGATTCTAACATTTCCAATTTATGAAACCTTTGTTATTTACAGAAGCAATGCCAAGTATAGAATCAAGTATTAAATTGAAGGTGATAGTATTCTTCAAGTGCAGACATTTCCACATACTGACATATAATGCAGTATTTAAGAGAACTGGATGTACAGGTTCATAGTTTTAATCAAATCATTGCTTTTATTTGTTTTTCTCTCTACAGTTGTCTATAAAAGCAGCTAGCGGTGATGGTAAGGCAGTCACTGGTGTCACGTTTTGGGATGGAGACGACAACGATCTACATATTTTCAGTCACAAAACACGAGCATGGAGTGATCATGGCTCTTGTAGTTGCTGCCTTGAGACTAACACTGTAAGATAAAATTATTTTGCTTTACAAACTTGTAAAGAAAACTGTAGGGATATATCTTGTTTACTCTTTAGTCATATGAGGGTAAATCAAAATTGAAATGTTAAAAAAATAAACGAATAAATAGGACTTCACCATACTCATACTCCAACATGTTTACAAATATTTCTTTATTTTATTGTCACATTCACATTGAATCAATGTAATAATTTAAAATGAGGATTTTTTTATTCTAACATTTAAAAAAACAGTGATAACTGTGACATGAACACAAAAATTGAACACTGAAATATTTCAAAGCAGTATTAATTGTGCTCAATTGTTTTTATAGACAAACTGTGACTGCAACTGCGTCGCTTATTTGGACAGCCTTACAGACACAGTTGAAAATAAAACCAACATTACTTTCACTAATGTCACAGTTTCTACTGTAGTCTCTGAGCAATCTTGTGGTCTACAGATATTTTCAGGTAAACATTACTTTATTACAAAATATATTTTTCAAGTGAGGATTAAATTATTTTGATAAATACACAGACAGTATAATTTGACATAGACCTCTTATTCTTTCAGTATTTTCTCTCCTTTTGTTGGTTTCACCTATATATATTTCAATAGATTACTTGATTCTGTACCTGTTTAATATGAACGCATTAAATATCAGTGAATAAAATAATTACCTTTGTCATATTTAGCTGTATTTTTCTGTATAATTTAACATCTCTTTTTATTGTAGATGTATATTTCATTTGGATTAAGGATTTTACCTCAATCAAATTATTCTTTGTCTTTCAGATTTAGGCGAAAAGCCGTATTTTGTAACCTGGTGTAAGTTTTTCAACAATAGCGGAGAGAGCATGGCTGTAAGGTCAGAAATTGACTTCGATCCGTCATCAGAATACCATCGCTATGGCATAAAATTTGTGAATGTAAAGGAAGACTTACTGGTAACTACAAACATGCTATTTTGCTTCTAAATAATGGTCTTTGACTAATTTTACTAATGTGAAAATGATTTGTGTAATTAGGGAAATCAATTGATTATTTTCTTTCATAACAAAGTCAAGGATAGTAATGTATTGTATAGCAAACTTTTAAGAACTCACGATCATTACTTAAATGAATGCTGATCAATACGTTCTTTATCATTTAGGCGACCAATTGTATCCGCGTTTTTGTTGATGGGAATCAAATATCGGAAATGTGTGGTGTTCCTCCATTAAGTACTCATGCTAAACTTATATTACACGTCTGGAACAAAGACAACATTGTACCGGCATTGGACGTTTTCAATTTATGGGAAGCCAAAGCATTTTTCAAAAGTCTAGTTATGCCACCAGATGTCAATGCTCTGTGCAGGTATGGAGATCCGTTTCAAGGAGGAACAAATGCAATTGTTAAATATGAAGCTGGTGTTGGTACGGTGCCTGGGAGTGTTGACTTTGTGCAGTATCAAGAGGTAATTGAATAATTAACAATAAAAATGCAATCTGTAAACTGTTAATCTATTTGTATGCGAACCTGCAGCAAGGGGAATTCTGGCTTAGATATTCAGTGGTAAGATTAATCAAACATGTACTTCTACTGCATTTCCTCTTTGATCTATAATTGAACAACCAAAGCAGTACATATGTATACAGTGTTGACACAATAATCTGTTCTTTCCAGGTAGCAAAACCTTGTATACCTTGTACAGATGCCTGTTCTCAGTTTGATTGTAGCCAGAGTTGCAGGTCAAATGGCTATACATTGATGCCGTTCACCATACATAATGCAGAAATGAATGCGTCTTATGATGAAGCATTATATATAACAGGTAATATGAATTTGCTTTGATTTATTATATTCTTATGTGTTATGTTAAACCTTTCTCGAATAAAATTACGGGTACTTTGTGAAAACTGAAAATGGTATTTATGATAAATAAACATTGAAACATTTTGTTAAGATACAAATTAGACAACTACATTGTAATTGTAAAAACAAATATGTTTTAAGTGAAAGCTGTCCTGGGATCCGGAGCCGATGTAATTGCGTCGTCAAATGGTTTCTATATCGACACTACACCTCCTGTATTTGATGAAGAAGTCATGATGTATATTGATGTAAGGCAAGGTGACTTTACCCCGGCTGACTTCCAAGGTTCAAACAGAACTATTAAGTCACTCTGGCTCTGTAACGACGACAAAAGCGAGATAGGGGTATGAAAAATTTACGTTTTATGCTACAAGTGTCAGCAACTGGCAAAGCGTTTCCTTGTTCAACTGATGTACTGTTTTCAACAAGATATATGCTTATTACCTCAATTCTTCTTTATTCATTACCATAATATGTATTTTTACACTGTTCGACCCCTGATTTTAAATTGAAAACAATCTTCATCTTTAAAGATCTTCGCATGTCAAATAAATCTATTAATGTCATCGATCAAATTCTAATTTTACTTTGCAGGAATACCTGTGGGCAATTGGAACTGATATTGGTTTAGAAGATATCCAACCATACACATCGACTGGAACCTACTCTACAGGAATCAATGACAGTTTGGACGGGAAACTCATACATAATTCAACATATTATGTCAGCATAAAATGCAGCAATGCTGCTGGTTTAACAACGACATGGGAAGATAAGAATGGTATTTTTTTCTTTTGTTTTGCATTTATAAAACTTATTTCAACTTAAACTTATGTAATTTACTTCTCATGTGACCTAGCAAATTGTCAGGTTCTGTGGACATACCTAGTTTTTTACTCATGATCGCAGGCATTTTTACAAAACGTATTGAAATGCTTCAGGTGTAACAGTTCTACTTGAGGCTCCAGATCCTGATACGGTCAAAGCCGATGCAGTGGGGGCAAAACCATTTGACAAGGAAGTATACCCACCAACAGCTGTAGAGTCAACAGATCCTACTTCCTGTGGAGAATCGTGGACAGTTAGCACAGATCCTAATATAAGGCGTTACGGTAATTGCTTGAGTTTATTTGTCTTATGGATGATTGAATCGTAAGTTCTTTAGTTAATCATTATAGTCAATGTTTTTTTTATTTGTGCTGGGACAAATAGCATCTGATGAAAAATAGCACATTCTTAATTCAAATGTTTTTCTGTCACAGGAACAACGTATTGCTAATATATTAGGACCGAGATTCGATGATGACATTTTCAATAAAAGCTGATTCAAATATTTTGGTCAACATTATCGAGTGTACATTAGGTTTGTTTGTGTTATGTGTTGATAGTTTCTGTTTCCTTTTCTCTAGACTTCTGCGTTGGAAGTTCAATGGAGAAAATAGACGATGTAATACCGTGTGTTTGGGTAGGGTATAATACCTCTGGTGTAGTCGAAATCAAAAACGGATACCTTTTTATTGACGACACACCATATCGCAAAATTGCTGAACTTCGAGCATTAAGCAAGGGAATATATGATTACAGAACGGCAGATACAGATGATAACACATTCAATATGGAATGCGGAAGAACATTGTTCTTATTCATGCGTCTGTGTAACAAAGCAGAAATTTGCATAAACAAGTTTGTTAATTCTTTGTTAATAACAAATGAAGAATCTGTACTTCTAAACAACGAAGCAGGGGGTAGCCGAAGTTTCCAGTTGAAAAATTCTCAAAGTATTAGAGTTAAAAGGAGTGTCTTAGAGATGACTTTGGAAATGCCTGATGGTAAGTACACAAATGTTGTTGCTTTTTGCTATTATGATTTTCACCTTCATTATAATAGAATTTTAACAAGTTTCAGTAAATAACTATTCTGAAACTCGTTCAAGAATGCTACAGACTTGAAAACCTCAAAAACACTGACTAGTCTTCACGAAAAAACTTTTACAGAATTTAAAAACAAAGCCACACGCTGTCACTGTAAATACAACATTCAGAATGCCAATTCGGAATGTTTGATATAGATTTACGTCACTGTGAACTTAATCAAATTTTATTAAGATGCAGTTGAGCAATTTATTCAGAAGAAACATCTTCTGGAATTATCAGATTCTTATACAACATTTTTATTATATCAAGTTGTAAGATAAAACCATGAATTTCGTTTCTTATATGTTCTGGTCCTTTAGTTCATAATAAGTTTACATTGTGCCTTGAACAAATGTTTTTCTGCTGCAGGTATGGAAAATGGCCAAAGTATTTTATACAACGTATTGACGGAAGATGACCTCAAAAGCCGCTACGATTCAGCGGCTTCAACCGAATTCAGATCATACATAGTCAACCCAAATGACACAATGGAGAGTACAGAGCGGCTTCTTTACAAAAGGTAATTGTAGCGTCGGAGATGAATTGTCGACCTCTTCCATCCTGTCTGCTGTTATTTCAAAAAATATCTGCTAACAACACAATAGAAAAGCATCTAGAAATACATTACATCTCTTTTTCAGGATACATTTTGTCAATATGTCCTTCACACTAAGCCCTGTTGGTCAGGACCCGTTACCAGGTCCTTTAAAACTTTCATATCCTGACCTAGATATCAACAACAACGATACAACAACTATGGTGATACACTGGAACCCAGGTATGATATTTATTATTTAAGCCACTGACTCAAAATGCCAGAGATCAGCTAGAGCCCCCCTGTGGCCCATAAGAAAAATTACGATAACGCATGTGTTAGAAGTTCAATTACATATTTTAGATTTTTTCATCGGTTTTATTTTCATTTTGAAGAATAAACAGATGTAGAATCTTGTGACATATTGTCAGTTTGTAAAACAAATTAATTTTACTTGAGCATTTTTATTTTGTTTTTCTTTATTATTTTCTGTTTCAGTCCCCTACAACCATGTTGAAATTACTGGACATATTTCAATATTTCTTTGGCCGACTGTCATAGCTAAAGAGCAGAAAAATAATAAACAAATTATCCCTGATTTTTTTAAAATTCTATTATAAAGCAACCCCTTGCCAGTTTGTTCTGATTTGAGAAGGAAAGAAGCAATACAATATCGAATAATAGAAATAGAAAGCATTTAGTTTACTTAGAATGAACATAAAAAATTAACGCCTCGAAGTTTATTAGTCTATATAATAAAGCTTAAGTATACACACATTAAATCTGAGATCTCACCAAATTGTTCAATTGTTTCATTGTTTTTTGTTTTGTTTGTTTATTTTTTTGTTGTTTTATATGCTTGCTCACCTGAATTTATTCAATTGTAGATGAAAGTCAATGGCAGATAACAAACAGAACCTGCACACTGTTAAATGATACAAACAACGAGAACTTACCTACTGACTTATCATTTATTTTGGTAAGAAGTTCTTCTTAATATACATTTTGTTTAAAGATAATGTATTGTGTGTAAGTTTTACTACCCGAAAAATTACTTTTAAAGTTCTGCATTTTGTTTAAAGCATTCCATCAAAATAACGTGTCAAATACATGCATTAAATGTTGAATAATTGATAAATATTTCTCAAAATTACATTCCATGAGTTCGATTGAAAGATATTCTTAATTATCCATGTTACCACTTACATTTTCAGATATGTGACACTCGATTATCAGAAAACACCATGACGACGAACCATACCAATTTAACGTACCTCATTAAAGAGACACAATTTGCAATAGCTGCGGTATCGTCCAAGATAGTGAACAATCCACCAGTGTTTACATACACTTTAATTAAAATTGACGAAGACTCAGGTATGACAAATTGCTATCCTGTGATGTTTACAGGTGAAAAATTCATTTTTTTTATTTCATCCGGATTTTCTGTTCCAAAAATGTACTCTTTAAGACTTGTATACAGATGTTATTTCTACAATCTAAATAAAAGTATATCTATTGTTATTATCATATAAAATTACTTGATTATCTGATTTTATATTTATTATTTATTTGTAGCATTATTTTTATTATATTTTTATTACAACTTTTTTATTGATTAGTGACCATTCAATTATATGTTCCAATATTTGTTTAAAATATAACAAGAACTGCTGCAATCAAAATGACTTCAAACAATTACTGAACATGTCAAAACGCTTATCACCGAACGTCATGAAGTATGTTCTGGGCTTCGATTGCACAAAATAGAAACTACTGGCTTTGTGTCTATTTCTTCAGAGGACACACAGTTTCAGCTTATCGCTCATGACTTAGAGAACGATCCAGTAAAATTCAGTCTTCAAAAGCAAGAAACATCACATCGGTTTGGAAACATAAGCCTAACTGCAGATGGAATGTAAGCAAATTGTACCCTTACCATATCCAAATACCTAGTAGTAATATTTAATTAAAAAGAAAATAGCGCATATAAGTGTCATATAAATCATTAACAGTTTATTTACTTTCAATGAATTTTAAGATACAATGTCAGTTTCTCTAATATTTTACTCAGTGAAGTCAAGTTAAAATATAAAACTTGAAAAATCTGAAATAGTTGCTGCGTTTTCAGTATTTGATGTGGTTTTATTCTTTTCTTTTAGTTTGATTGTACAGCTATGTCAGAACTGCTACGGAAAATCATCAGTGAAATTTTTGCTAGAAGACCAACCTGACTTTGAAGATATTTTGCCAGCTCAAGCAGAGTATACATTTGATATAGATGTTATACCTCTAAATGACCCACCGAGTATAAATGTCCTGTCTCCAAATGGAACCAATGTATTACCAAAAGATCCTACAGAAAGTGTTCTAGTAAGTAGATTCAGTCTTGTTAAGAAACAAAGCTTATTATCAATTTGAATAAACAGAGTTTCACTTCTTGTCTGATGTTTCCTTGCTGTACTCTTGTTGTTAAGTCAAATAGTAGTATTTTGTGTCGTTTGAAATAGAATGACAGACTCTTCAACTTTCCTAAATCATAAAACATTAAGGATTCTTAGTTGAATTTAAAATCACAAAGCAGAGATATGACAAATCACTTCATTTTTTGTTTCTTAGATATACCGGGAACAAGAAGGAAAAATCATGTCTGAAACGATTGCAGCAGTAATAGCCTACGATATTGATGGACCCCAAACACTTCAACTTCTATCCAACTCCAGCCATGCATCTGGTTCCTTTCATTTGACAGATATTGGGTATGATGAGGCGAAAAATTTGCTGTCATGTGAATCTGAAATGGTAACTATATATTAGATTTACTCTCCTTAAATTCATAGGTAAATTCGCAGTTTTGGTTGACAAAATGGAAATTATTCGTATTTTATGTTTTGTTTTTTAATTTGAAGTTCTTTTTTGTGTCACCTGCTACAAAGTAGCCACGACATATAGGGATTACTTCTCCGGCGTCTGTCTGTCCATCTGTCCGTCTGTCCATCCGTCACAAAACTTGTCCGGACTACTCCTCAAAAACTACTGGTGCAATTTCATACAATCTTCAGGAATGATCAGTACCAAGTTTTGTTGTGCACACCGTCAGCATTTCCCAGTTCAATGATTTTTGTCAGATTTATGGCCTTTAAATAAAAAGGCGTTTTGGCCCATTAATGATTTTTGTGTCCGATTCATCCAGACTTTACCAGAATGACCAGTATTAAGTCTAGATGTGCATATCGTCGGTATTTTCCAGTTCAATGATTTTTGTCAGAGTTATGGCCCTTTAATGATATTTACTTTTTAAAATTTGTTAGAACTATTCTCATACTACTAATGCAATTTGAATAAAATGTTATAGGATTGATCGGTCTTTCAAGTACTTGTGCATATTTAACGGGTTTTTTTGGTTGAGTTATGGCCCTTGAATAAAAAAGGCATTATGGCCCTATAATGATTTTTGTGTCACCTGCTACACAGTAGCTGCGACATATAGGGATCACTTCTCGGTCATCTGTCTGTCCGTCCATCACAAAACTTGTCCAATCACCACTCAATACAACTGCTTAATTGGCTATCATCATGCGACACTTGTGATCACTGATCACTCTTGTTTTAAAGAAACCGTTTAAAGTTACACAATGAAACAGAAATCTCAAATATTTATCTCGTATGTCATTTTATACGTTTCTTGAAATGGTTACTACTTGAATTGAACTAATGAACTTTTGTCTAAGAAAGAATGATGTCATTTAGTAATTTTACTGTTTTTCTTTAGTGCACAAAATCAAACATTCCCAGAGACTTCTCCAGTGTTGAGTTAAAGGGCGTATTTATCAGATACACTCAATACAATATTTCATTTGTTGGCATAGACACAATTAAAATTGTTGCTCAAGATGAGAATGGAACATTTTCTGATGTGGTGTCCGTCACTGTTGTAGTGATGGAAAACAAATGCCGACATGGACAATGCAAGAGTAAGTCTCATTTTCCTCACTTTTGTATCTAAAAAACTTATTTGATGTATTAAACATTTAAAAAAACATGCTTAGATTTATCTGACCTGTATGTAACTGAGCATATATGTTTGCAGAGTGCATGGCTTTATGTGCGCGTATATCTTTTTTCTGATGCCATTTCTTTGAGAAATTGATTTTATCTAGCATTATGCTTGTTCCGAGCATACCTCTTAAATTACAAAAGATATTTAGCTGAGGTTAAAAATATAGATAGTAAGTGCATACATAAAGTTCAGTGCTGAACAATTGTAACTCTGCCTCACCCCATCATATCAATTGCCATCCTTTATTATATTGTCTTATACTTGTACGGAGCAGAACTTCAAAATAGTTGATATTACAAAAGTTGATAGAAGGCAAGTAGAGGAAGTGCATTGTTAATTGTTTATAACTCTGCTTTGTCCAGACTTTCAATAACTCCCCATTTTAAGATATTCAAACAATGACATAAAGTCTAGACCTTAAAAAACAAATAGCACAACCTGACCAGGTTTATTATTTATAATCTTCCTTTATTATTATATTTTATAATGCCTGTCCAGAGTTAAATTAGTGCTTCTACTGGAAGCATCCATCTGTTCTACTGATTTTCATGTTAAACTTCGCAGCATATATCACGTGTTGATATTTCTCTTTAGGTTTGAATCCTCAACAATACTCATGCACTGATACAAGGAGAGCAATAGATTTCGACTTATATTATACATGCGAGTGTCCTGAATCATGGAAGGGGGCTTACTGTGAGAGTGACGTAGATGAGTGCTCACTTGGCATTTGTGAGGCTTGGAAGATCTGTAACAACAAGATTGGAAGCTATGACTGTTACTGTAAACCAAGTGATATCATCTGTAAACTATCCCTGGAAGTGTGGGAGTTTGCTGTCATTGTTACCGCGATAGTGCTCCTTATCATTATATTGTTTGCTGTACTCATCATACGAAAATTCAAGTAAGAATCTTTGAGACAGAGTGCATTTCCAAATCCCATATTATAACCGTAATTTTAGTTTAAGATTAATCAAGACTGCATACTCTAAGATTTCAAATTTGCAAAACAGAATAGCTTCAACATTGTTATACCTCACAAACGAAGTTTTTAGGGTAAATAGGAATCACTATTATCTATGGCTCAGTCTGTCACTCGGTCGGTTGTTTCATTTCTTGTATAGGCTGTAACTTTGTCAAGTTTTGTTGGTTTTTTTTTAATAATTTGGCACAAACATTGCCAACATGACAACTATGTGTCATGCTAAGTCTGTCTGATAAAAGATAATAGAACATTTTGCGAGGAAGTTTGGTATACAATACCTGATACTCTGCCTTGCTTTTTTATTAATCCCCTTCTGCAAAGCGGGGTGGGGATTATAGGAATGGCCTCCGTCTGTCACTTTCGTGTCCGCTCCATAACTTTTAAACAGCTAAATTTTTTTTAAATATCTTGGCACAAGTGATCACCATTATAAGACGATGTTAGAGCGCAATCATTAGGTTGCTATCCACAAGGTCAAAGTCACACTTAAAGGTCAAGTGTTAAAAAGTCTACATTTCGTTTCCGTTCCATAACTTTTAAACCGCTGAAAATTTTTTTAAGATAACTTGGCACAAGTGATCACCATTTTAAGACAATGTGCAGAGCACAGTAATTTGGTTGCTACCCCAAAGGTCAAGGTCACACTTAAAGGTCAAGTGATAAAATTCTGCATTTCATGTCTGCTCCATAACTTTTAAACCGCTGAAAATTTTTTGAATAACTTGGCACAAGTGATCACCATTATGAGATGATGTGCAGAGCGCAGTAATTGGTTAGCTACCCACAAGGTCAAGGTCACAGTTCAAGGTCAAGTATCCACATTTCATGCCTGCTCTATAAATTACTAACTTGGCTTACAAAAAGTTTTTTAATTATTTTGCACAAATGATCACCACTATGACACGATGTGCAGAACTCAACATCTAGGTTGCTACCCCCAAGTGTCAAGGTTAAATGTTCTCCATAACTTTTTGACTGTATGGAAAATTTTAAGTAACTTGGCACAAGTAATTACTATCATGAGACTATGTGCTTATAATATCCATGGCACAACATCAAGGTAATGGTTGGTTAAAGGTCAAGAAGTACACATTCATGTCTGCTGGGGAAGGGGTTTAGCTATCCTTCAGACTGCCTTGTTTCTTCCTTGATATTTTTCCATTTTGCCTCTGACAAAGAGGAATTATTGGGGTATTCCATTATAGCTCTAGCTAATCTGTGAGAAGTAAGCATAAATCATTCACTATATAACTTCACCCGTACTAAGGATGTAATCTCTTGCAACAAAAAGAAATGACACTGCTTTTCTCTTCAATCTGTGGGTTTTCTTTTCGTTTATTAAATAATTTATCATGTCAATTGTTAGAAATATATGTCTTAAGTTTCTTATTTTTACAGGTCAAAAAGTTACAAAAAGAAAACAGACTCATTTGACAATGAGGTTAGTGACGTTTTAATAAAATCTTTTCTTTTGTTGTAATAGATAAATCGAGATTGTCTTTGACATACTATAGGCAAAAGAACAAATAAAACCTTTTGAAGTTAATCTATACAAAGAAATGCACAATAGAATTCCTGTGTTAATATGCCTAATTAAAAGAAATATTTTTGCTAATTTCTGTATTTTCGTCTCTTTTTACAGCTATCACAGTCAAGTATATCGTTGAAGGCTCTTTTGAAAAATACACGGGTATGTCCCTAATTTTAATGAAATACTTATTCTAATAGAGAAACAGGTTAATTGATCTATCTTGTCTAAACTGTGGTTGTTTGTGTTCTACATCTAACTATTTTAAGACCTTAATTATTTCTAACGTATGATTCATTATCAAGTTAAAAGATGGTAACTAAGGTTTTAAATCTTAAATTTTATGACATATAATACGTTACAGTTGAAGATTATACATATTTCGAAGTTATATATGTTTATTTTCACATTTTCAGGGCCTTGGTCCAGCTCGAAACATTTCAAGCAAAGTGTTTCCTTTGGTATGTTTTTGTCCCTTAATAGAAGAACTGTATAAAAAACTTATAATGTGCTTGCCTTTGTGTCACCAATCTTACTTTTCAAGAGAATATAATGTATATTTTTAGGATTCTTTGTCTTGCTTCGGTTTCATAGACTTCATTCTTCATGACATAACTTATTATCATTTTTCACAGAAACGAATAATTCAACGATTTAACTTTTACAGGATGTCGAGGACGAGAATGACTTGCAGACAACAGCACCACCTTTATCTACATTTATATCCAGAAAATTCCGTGCTGATCTGCATAAAGTAAATATAGTTAAAATAGATTTTAATGTGTTTATGCACTTTTATAAAATGCCTTGCATAAATATTTAAATATAACTAGATATTCATCCCGTTAGCAATGAATATCTTTACTCACTTATGATTCTCGACTTTATGTAAATGATAAAAGTACGCGTCCTTCTTTTAACTGGGTTTTCATTTATTTTTGTCCTATTTTCTTAATATCATAATGATGGACTTTGATGTATGTAATGTTTAAAATTTAAGTTAACATGAATTTTAAAGAAATATATATTGAAAAAAAAGAATCAGAAATTATTAAAGTACTTAGGCTGAAAAAAAGATTTTCTGAGAAAAGAACAGAATTGTTTCTTTCGTATATAGACATTAACTTTGTATACTTTCTTCAAAACATTTTTACGGCTTTGCTCTTGAGGAGTTGAAACAGCAACATACTTTTCATTAAGATCTTTAAAAGGTATATCTTAATATTTTCAATGTGTTCTTATTTAGTACTCATTTTTTGGTCTGGAAATCTGTCTTAAGTTTTAAAAATTTGCAGACAAAAACCTTAAACCAACAAGAGCATAGCATGGTGTTACAGTCAAACCTTGGTTTTGGATGAACAAATTAATTCCAAACGGATTGACTGTCCGACTGCAAAAACACAATGAATAAATTCTAAAGCATTTGTTTATTTGTTTACAAAGCACATCAGATTCTGTTTTTATCTAAATTTATCCTAATTTTTCCCTTTGCGTTACACTTGACACGGATGAAAATGAAGTGCCTATACCAGTATGTCTTGTGCATGCTTTTCACTGTAACACTATGAACACTTTGAATCAATTACCTTTTTTGCAGGCCTCGAATGAGACACCTAAAGAGGACATGCAAGACCTTCCTTCACCAGTTTTTATAAAGTCACACTTGACCACAAAGTTTCACAAAGGAGCCTGTGTTGCGCCAGTGGTAACAGTATGTTTGTAGAATTTGCCATACAAAACGCACTATAAGTAGACGCTTTGAATAATTTTTAAATATATGTTAATAGGTTGTGCCGTTAACATAGTTTACCTATAATGTTTCATTTAATGTAAAATACACTAAACTGTTTTTATCAAAAAGGAATCAGAAGTTAGTAAAATATTTTATAGGTTATGTTAAAGAAGTTTTTCTGATAAAAGAGCAGAACTGTTTGTTATATAAACAGACATTTATCTGTATATTGTCACAAATAAAACACCATAACATTTCCACGTGTTTGCTCTTTGTATAATTGCTATTATCGGATTTAAAACGGTATATGTTTAACATTTTAAGTTTGTTTGTATTCAATGCCCATTCCATTCCTTCATCTGGAAGTCTGATTTTTGGTTTTAAAGATAGGTAGACAAAAACGTTAGTGGATTCACCATAAAGTAAAAGCGATGAAAAACGACTTTTCTAAGTTAAGTATGCATGAAACATATTGATTTTATCATTTCATCCCCATTCCCCACCCATTTCAAGAAACACAAATGGGCAGATCTAGGATACATGAATTAAGATTAGTGGTGTTTGCTTGTAAAACAATTCTTTTGCATTGATCATTGTGCTTTTACAGATAACCAGTCAATCCGATGACGATGATTTTGTTCATCCAAAACCAAGGTTTGACCGTGCCCAACTTGCAGCTGAGATCAGGCAAAGGAAAATAGAGTTAGAGGTACGCTTAAACTTCTAGATGATATGTAATTTATCTTTAAGCTACAAAAAGATCTAATAAAATTGTACTGTTTCTGTAAAATATAGTCAACAAAGAAAAACAGACTTTTATCTCTATACATGGTCCCAGAAAGTTATAGTTTCAATAGAACATAAAATTCTACTTACAGTACTGTCAAATGTCCCTGAGAAGAGTTAGTTCTGTTTTTTAAACCATAACTGTTTCTAAAGCACATGTTAGCAGTCATAAATTGCATGGATTGATGGATTTATGGTAAACACAAAACAAAACATGGAAATAGAAAGAAACAAGACATTCTCAACGCTTCGACAATCAGTCATTTTAAATAACGTTCCCTGATACATTATATAAAGCATTATGTTATTTTACTAAATATATATAATTTGTATCCTACACATTATTTTCTGAAGGAATCCAGTGATATTACGAAAGAGGACATGCAGGCGCACCCTCCACCGGAAATAATGAAATCGCACATGACCACAAAGTTTCGCAAGGGATCCTCTGTTGCGAGAATGGTAACATTATACAATAAAATTCGCCATATACGATTTTTTAACTTTTTGTTAGTGGTTTTGTATACTTATGTATTACTTACATTGTTTACCGTACATATACTTGAAAGACTGTCCTTAGAAAGAGCAAAACAAATACTGCACCAATCGCTTTTGTGTAAGTAGAAGACATAACTGGTTTTATGTATTTCCCCTTTTAAAATTGCAAGATACATAATAAAAGAACCTTTTTCACTCTGTTAAGATTCCTGCTTCAGGATAAAGGCTTAACACGAATAGTAGTTTAAAACCTTATGTTGATTTATTGAAACAGCTTTTAAATTCATATCAAATTGTTGATTTTCTTCGAATTTTATTGTTTCTTATTAGGATACCGCCTCGAAGGTCTGGTCGGAGTTCAAGCTTTTATCAACAATGGCTGACCATGACACGACTGAGAAAACTAAGATGGATGAGTCCCCGGTAATGTAATTTGAATAACGATAAAACAGTTTTTGCGTAACCCGTTATAAAAAATGCATTTGTCGAAATACCAAAGTTTAAAAATACTATGCGTAAAAGTCAGATATATTTTGTCATTTTTTGTCTAAGAACTTATTAAAGATATAATATCATGAATTTTCACCATTATTATCTCCTTATGGTTCGTTTTTGTCTAGGTATGCATTGGTATGTCCCATTCTGTCATGTATTTATTCTAATTCTAGGATGCAACAGAGGAGAGTCAATGTTAAATGGATTCGACATTCTTCTTGTTAAGAGGAGCGTACAAAATAACATTAAAGGATGTTCATTAGTGTAAAGTGACAAAAAATATCTAAAATAATAACTAGAAGTACATGAATGTGAAAAGTTTTAATTTTATTTTAATCAACAGCATTTTTTGAAGTGATAACAGCTTTGTATGTGTGTGTTTTGTTGTATTGTTATTATTATCTTGAACTATATAAGGTGTGTTTTTCTTCCTTCTTTTGAGCAAACACGATGCAAAATTATTTTCTACTATTCAGTGTCCGACATAACTAATTATGTAAAGATGATAAAGCAATGGAGTACTTGTAAATACCAGAAATTGTAATTGTGTTTTATTTTATTCTTGGACAATAATGAAAATACGTAATTTTCAAGTCAGAAAGGTTTTCTTACATTTAATGTTTTTCATAACAGCATCCATGACCCGATGTGTCCAAATGTACGTTACAATTATGTTACAGAAAACGTACCATGTTGATTATTGTACACCTCTGTCCTTTCACAGGTTTCAAGACGTTCTTTTGTTTTCGTTTTACGTACAGACGTAGAAACTATACATGTAAACTTTCACACTTTGGTAATAAATTCTTTAATTTTCCCGCTTTGTTGATTTATCTACGATTGTACTAAATCAATGAGAAATTACAAATATTTCACGTATGTGAACATACTTGAAGCTAGCCATCCAGCATATTAATAAATGATGACCACGGGGATAGTGTTGCTGTTGACATGTAACATATCTTGCATTTCATACAGACTAAAGAAGATACCAGTCATAATTCATAAACTGTAACAGCTACCCCTGTAAAATTGTTTTACTATGGAAAAGAATGTTGCGTCGATGAATTAGTACCTCATCTGTTCGAAATATGAGAACGTAATTACAAAATGCAAACTGTTTTGTTATAGATAATCTTTTGACTTAATTTAGTACGATTTCTTTGTCTTGGTATATTTCAACATAAAATGGTCGGTGTAGCAAAGTTACCGTATGACCTAGATGTGTCCTACAATAATTTATAGACGATTTAAAGGCTAATAAGGCAACAACATGGATATACCATCAGTGTGCTTTTTACCTAGGCCAGTAAGACTATAAACTCAGACTTTAACATCTTGTAAACTTACATCGGTCAGAGTATTCTATGAATCAATCTCTTATGTGATTCAAGGACGTCACATTCCAACCTAAAATTAGTAGTACATGGACACAATTAGAAGATGAAATTACCTAAAACTGTGTCTCCATAGATCATCTATGGTTTTAAGATATCTAGAATTATGTCCACTGCAAGGTAGTTAAAGATTTAGGATACTTACATGTGTTTATAATATATGGTGTTATGGCTGATTTCATAAGAGCTAGTAAAATTTAACAACTATTTCATTTTTGAAATTGCAAAACTGGCTTGACAATTTAAGGTCATGAATTTTTTATGACCACTATCTTTAATCGCTTAAATTTATTTAGATAGCTTTGTTACAAAATCCATTAATTTTGGCCATATAGAAAATACTTGAAACACACATTTCAAACTGTGTATACATTGAGTAATAATAAAACCTGTGTTTTGTTTCTTTTTAGCTCACCTGTCACGCAGTGACATGGTGAGCTATTGTGATCCCCCTCCGTCCGTCGTCGTGCGTCGTCAACATTTGCATTCAAACGACATCTCCTCTGAAACCACAAGGCCAAATTCAATGAAACTTGCCAGGGATGTTCCTTGCATGAAGCTCTACCAATATTGTTCAAAGAATTCAGTTCCATGCAGAACTCTGGTTGCAATGGCAAAAAAAGGAAAAACTTTAAAAATCTTCTTCTCAAATTCCGCAAGGGTCGAGGTTAGATATTTGGTATGTAGCATCATCTAGTGGACCTCTACCAAGATTGTTCAAATTATGACCCTGGGGTCAGAACTGGCCCTGCCCCGGGGGTCACTTGATTTTACATAGAGTTATTTAGTAAAAACTTTAAAAATCTTCTTGTCAGAAACCACAAGGCATGGAGCTTAGATATTTGGTATAAGGCATCATCTAGTTGACCTCTACCAAGATTGTTCAAATTATGACCCTGAGGTCAGAACTGGCCCGCGCCAGGGGTCACATGTTTTACATAGAGTTATATAGGGAAAACTTTTAAAAAATCTTTGGAGATTTTTGGTGTGGACATCATCTGGTGGACCTCTACCAAGATTGTTCAAATTATGACCCTGATGTCAGAACTTGATTTACATAGAGTTATATAGGGAAAACTTTTAAAAAATCTTCTTGTCAGAAACCGCAAGGCCTGGAGCTTAGATATTTGGTATGCAGCATTGTCTAGTAGACCTCTACCAAGATTGTTCAAATCATGGCCCCCGGGGTCAGAAATGACCCCACTCAGGGCTTACTTGTTTTACATAGAGTTATATAGTAAATTCTTAAAAAATCTTCTTGTCAGAAACCGCAAGGCCTGGAGCTTAGATATTTGGTATGAGGCATCATCTAGTGGACCTCTACAAAGTTTGTTCAAATTATGACCCTGGGGTCAGAACTGACCCCGCCCAGGCCTTACTTGATTTACATAGAGTTATATAGGGAAAACTTTAAAAATCTTCTTGTAAGAAACTAGAAGGCATAGAGCTTAGATATTTGGTGTTGAGCATTGTCTAGTAGACCTCTACCAAGATTGTTCAAATCATGGCCCCTGGGTCAAAATTGGCCCCTCCAAGGGGTCACATGTTTTTCATAGGGTTATATAGCAAAAAACTTTAAAAATCTTCTTGTCACAAACTTCAAGGCCTGGAGCTTAGATATTTGGTGGTATGCACTGTGACCACAGTGAGGTCATCCCCACTCCCCTGGGGGTAACAACCCCCAGCCCAATTTTTTTTTTCATTTTGTAAGTTTTTTTTTGCTATTGCAATACAATTTGGACCATATGTACAGTTTTTAAAGATGATTTCAAAAACGTCATAGCATGACCTATATTTTTGACCTACTGACCTACTTTTTTGTCTTTTAGCTACTGCAATGAAATTTGAACCATGTGCACAGTTTTTCGTTTCGATTTCAAAAATGTCGTCGCATGACCTATATTTTGACATACTGACCTACTTTTTGTTTTTGGAGGTCAGGCAATGAAATTGCATTGGTCCATTTATGTGATATGCATTATTACATTCATAAAAAAATTCTTTCATCCTTGAAGCCAGGTGAGCGCTTTAGGGCCATTGGCCCTCTTGTCTTCATATAGTTAAAGCTGCTCCCTTGTTGCATTAATACGTCAAATGACACAATGTACAAAATTTAACCTAAGTTTATGTGCAGTCCCGAAAACTGCAACTACCGTTCACGCTAGTACCAAATTGCTCCGTTCTTGAGACACCAATGTTACTGATGTTAACTATACACTCGAGTCGAGGGACATAATTATTTTGAAAATTGTGATTGATTGACTATTTTAATTTTAATAGAAAATGTACCGAAAATGTACATTTAATCATTTTGCATTGCTAAGGTAAACTGCAATGTGCAGATTGCACTTGGATAGCATGAGAAGCATGTTTGTTACTGAGCTTAAATGCTCAGTGGTTGTACTTTTCTTTACAAATATTTTACTGAAACGCCAAATGTCACTGGAGGAAATAATAAATCTTATTTTTATACCCCGAAGGAAGTAGTCGCCCTGTCCGTCCGTTCGTCTGTCCGGTAAAATCTTGTTCTCGCTTCATCTCCAAAACCGCTTGAGGGATTTCATTGAAACTTTACAGGAGTGTTTTTCACAAAGCCTAGTTGTGCATATCGTCAGGAGATTCCGCTCGATTTTTTTGTCACAGTTATGGGCACTTAGTCATTTTTTACTCTAACTTCTATATTAAAGTCTTATCCACACTTTATCTCCAAAACCGCTTGTCATAATTGAATACCCTTATAATGAATAAATTAATACCCATTACATTTTGAAAATTCATTCAAAATATTTCACCTTTCACATAGGCGTTCTATGTAATTGTTGGGACGCTAAAAGTCCAATGAGAAATCCTAGGCTAATGTATATATGTAGCATCACTCTTCTCACTGGTTGTAACTTATGAGCAACAGATTTAGCGATCAGATACATTCAACATTCAAGCAAATTACTAGTAAAAGTTTTTTCCAACTGGCTACAACAGATTTCTAAAATTTTATTTTAGAAACTGGAATAGTTTTTACTGAAAGAGCCGTATCTAAGATATGAATCTGAAAGCTTTAGATTGGTGCAGTCAAATAGGAACCCTAGACCTGGTTTGACTGAATATTCTCAATATGCAATAATGATGAGTTCTGTTTGTGCATGTATGTTTGCACCAGGACTAGTGTAAATATATGATTGAATAAGCCTGTGGAAAAGAGATAAGACAAAAAATAGAGCATGAACTGAAGGTAAATGGTAAAGTAATGTTTTTCTGCTTCAGATTCTTATATGAAAGTTGAAGACATAATTATTCAATGAAATAGAAAGCTGTGAGTTTGGTCTTGAAAACGAACAATATTGTCCTATTCCCAACCCCTACTGATGTTTTATATATAAAAAGTGGTTACAAATATTCTGGTTTCAATAAAATCCCCCAAGCAGTTTTGGAGATGTAGCTTGGACAAGATTTTAATATAGAAGTTATAGTAAAAATGACTGAGGGCCAATAACACTGCCAAATATAATCCTATCAGAAACTCTTGACGATATGCACAGCTAGGTATGAAGACAAACATTCCTGTGTAGTTTCAATGAACTCCTCCTGTGGTTTTGGAGATGAAGCAAGAACAAGATTTTGATATAGAAGTTAGAGTAAAAAATGACTATGGGCCCATTACCTTGCCAAATATAATCCGACCAGAAACTTCTGACGATATGCACAGCTAGGTTTGGTGACAAACATTCCTGGGAAGTTTCAATGAAATCCTCCAAGCGATTTTGGAGATGAAGTGTGGAGAAGATTTTAAAAGTGCTCCTAACTCTGCCAAAAATAATCAAAACAAACACTTCTGACGATATGCACAACCATGCTTGGTGATAAACATTCCTGTGAAGTTTTAGTGAAGTTGTCAAATTTGTCATAGTCCTCAGAAAATTGCAAATGACTTTAATGTTTTTTTTACAACTCTTGCCTCTAAACTTTTTGATAAATTACCTTGTGATAGCAAATTGTTTGACCTTGACTCACAAACTTTGTTAGATTTTTATAATGGTAGAAATGTTAAGAAACATAAATTCTACTTGAAACATGTGTCCAAGGCCTTTGTATGCAAAGAACTTCAGAAATTAAATTCACCAAAGTGTACTGGTTTATATGAAATCCCTGCCAGGTTTTTGAAAGATGCAGCTTCATTTTTGAAAGTATCAATTACTTTAATTGTAAATGTCAATTTCAAAATTTTTTGTACCTGATGATAATTGAAAATAGCTAGGGTGAAACCTTTGTATAAGAAAAAATAGAAATCTGGAAGTAGGAAATTAAAGACCTGTTAGTATTTTAAGTATTGTGTCTAAAATTTTAGAAAAATATGTGTATTCACAACTTGAAAAGTTTTTAATTGACAATAATCTATTGTATGAATTACAGTCTGGTTTTAGAAATTCTTATTCCACTGATACATGTCTTATCCACCTCATGGATCATATCAGAAATAATCATTCTAAAAGTTTATACACAGGCATGGTTATGTTAGACCCACAAAAAAATACAAGAATCGAATACTTGTAACTACATGACGGGACAGTTCAAGATACTTCCCTGAAAGAGTTATGCTAAGGTGACGTTTGATAAAAGTGATGGTTGGTTTAGACGTTACATATGTTTTATAATGTGTATGAACGATTTTTTTTCATTATCTTTACATATTGCACAAAAAGTCAGTTTTATGCTAAGAACGTGTTAAAGAATGTTTCCTGCACTGATGAAAATGGGCCGTAGTTTAACTAATAAAACATAGCAGAGTTTTATTGTTGTTGTTTTTGTGTTTTCTTTTTGACTCTGTCTTGTATTGAACAATAACAATGGAAAGCTACCTTAGGCAAAACAAAAAACAAACCGGTTTTAATATCGATGTATTTTTCATAAGCTATCAAACATAGCTTTGTAGTGTAATTCAAGAGCAAAGTAGGCATCCTATATAATTTGTCCCACTGTAATGTTGACCTAATGCATCATAATTCTGATGAATAGGTTATCTAAACACTTTGGATGAAAAATTCCGTACAAATACACTACTTTATATTTCACATTTGTGAGGTGTGAGCAAAAACTACATTTACAATTGAAAATTCAGGCTCTCAAAATCCGGGTCTCTTTTATATGTCCGGGCATATAACAACGTCTTAGCTGCGACCGGGCGTACGACCATTAATAAAACGTTCAGAGGATAATAATTAGTTCCAAGTTTTACAATACAAAATATATTTTTCGTCTTTTTCCCCACAAATATATTAAAAATACATTGTTCTGTTTGGTGCAACCGCTAGTTAGTCCACTTCAAGGCGGATGGTTTCAGCAGGACATGCTTAATTGTAACAGTAAAGGTATCCACCAGATTTTACAGGAAGTTTTATGCAGCATTATGTCAGTTTTCATTACTTTAACCGTATTTTAGCACATTTAGGGTATCCAACTGGTTGCGTGGGAGTGGCGACAGGTACATGGGTTCGGCAGGTAGGAATATCAAAGTTGACCAAAGTTCCTCAGTTGCCATGATGGTTTGGGATTATGCGTGTACGGCAACAGATCAAATGTACTACATAATATCAGCAAGGCGTTCCGATGGTTGCGAAGAAGATATTTACAGTTGAATTTCTTGTCAAGGGTGTTTATGTCCGTTTACATGTCAGACCGATAGGCCTGTTTATACTGGCGCATTCAGACTTTTCTGTTCTGTCTTAATACAAGCTTGTACTGTCAACTGCACCTTCTTGTTTCTAAACCAGTCTATGCATTATTAGCAATAAATTACAATTATTTATGGGTAGGAACGAATACTGAAAACAATATTCAAATATTCGTTTTGCCATATTTGAATATTCGATTTTCGGAAGTTCCATGAGTTATCCGAATTTTGGTATCCGAATATTGATAATGCTTTCATTTAGTTATACGTGATCGGGAACCTGCTGTGTATTATCAAGAAATGGCGTAAAATGGCTTGTTTAATGGAAGCTTTAAGAACTTTTTAAGTGATTGGCATATACGAGACAAATAACTTTTAAAATATGTTACATAAAACAAGCCAAATAAAAAAAAAAAAAAAGATAGAAAGGTATCACATTTTCGCCTGTTGCAAATTGTTAATCCGTAACGATGACTCCTGCCAATAATGCATTGCAATTTTTTGTTAACTGGGCATGTTTTGACACGCAATAAACAAACTCAACAACACACACAGTTTTATTATGTATAATTAGCATATTCAGATGATCAAAATCAACGACACTTAATTTGAAAAAGACAACTATGCACTAATAAAGAATATTCGAATATGACTTTCGATTCGAATATTCGGTCGACATAATTAATCCCTACAATTATTTTACAGCTTTCTTCAGTCACATGTTCACGAATATTTTCAACATAGAATGGACATAGATCTATGCTAGATTGACTTGTAACATCTGTTTGGTTTTAAATGAAGAGCGACTATTCTTTAAACGGATATATTAGCCGATAAATACAATGCTCATGATGGGACCGATTATCGTTAAATAACACCCATGAAAGAGTTGAGCTAAGCTTTGATCGATCTGGGTGATGGGCAATGAAGAAACACTGACGTTTCATTTTTTATAATTGGTTTAATTCTTTTGAATGCCTTTCATTTCATTCTGTTAACAACTACAGTAAAAGTTTCCTGTTAAAGTAGCTTGCAGTTAAATAAAGTATGACTTTAATTGGTTAAAAATCACAACAGCAAATGGAATCTTTACAATGGTTTGATTGTTTTGTTTTGAAAAGAAGGTTAAAATCATTTTATTAATCAAAACTTTCATTTATCAATATTTCGATAGAAAATCATTTACGCAATTATAAAGTGTAATTGAAGACTTTTATATTGATAAATTGAAGATATTTGCTTAACTATGTCTCTGTTGTTGCAGTATAAATGAGCACAACTAGTAATATCATTCATTTTAATGGGATGTCTTTATCAAAAAATGAAGTAAAATAAACCATATTTGTGTCAAACGTGTTCAATGAAATACTTGGAGTCTTATGTCTTAGATCAATGTACGTAATAACAAGTCATCTTGATTTTATAAATACCGGTAATTTCCAATAATATTTCAATGTTTTAAAGTTTTACGCAGAATTAGTTAGTATTCGATTTTTACTAGACATTATTCTTACTTCTACTAAATAAAACCCAAATTGCTTTTGTCAAAGATAAATGGTAGGTCAATTCAATAACCATTGGAATCGTCAAATGTGCTTTTTTGTGCTTTTTAGAATGATAAACATTTGGCACTGTCTAACCTCTTCATTCTTTCCAATCTGTTACAAATACATTGACGGAAAATCTACGTCATAAGGCAAACAGCTGGTGCAAACTTGAAGATAAAGTCCCACGTGTTTCATTCATAACATTGATCGAAACAATCCTTACATAGATTTAATTGAAGTGGTGCTTCCTAAACGTGAATTGGTGAAGTCACTGTAAAGGAACGTAGAATAAACAATAGATACGTTGTATGAATTTGTTAAACTAGTAACTATATTTAAATGTAATATTGGTGAAAACTGGCACGTTTGTCAAGATTTTAAAAAGTGTAAGGAAACATTTTGGCTCGCTTCAATAAAAAGAACACTTATTACATTTGATTTAATCACTATGTTTCTCTATAATAGTTATAGCTTTTTTGTATGGCTTACTTATAGAAATTGCATTTTTTAAAATAAGTATTACACACCATGTTAAGCAATGTGATTGTCATGTAATCTTCATGTATATTCTACGGGTGGCAGATCATGACTCCAGCGTATGTTATCTTTTGGAAGTATCAGCTGAAACGGGACCTCAGGGCTCCCTAAACATTGTTCTATACCCTTTATGAACAGACGAACATTCGAACAGTGACCAAGATTCATGGCTACTAATTCGGGACAATTCAGGTTAAGTCTATTGACACTTGTGCAGCCAAACAAGTTCAAAAATTTCAAAGGCTGCGTAAAAACATTAACATCACTGATCTCGCGACATTTCTCGAGATTCAGATGCGCTATATTTGGACATCCGGTCAAAGCCATTTGTAATACGTAGTCAGTCATCTGACAACGATATAGCACGACTGTCTTTGCAAGTTGGGTACATACGGACAGTAGATTAAATTTACAGTCAAACAGCCGAAGAAATCCTATTGCATTCAGGGCATGTATAACGCATGATTGGAGATTTAACTGGTCATCACTACACAAATTCATTTCTATACAGTCAACGCTTACACACTGTATTGTTATTGTTTTAAGTGCGGGTAGTCCTACCATAACAACTTTACAGAGGTGATTTGCTATAACATACATATGGTTAAGCGTGATAATGTCCTCTTCTGCTTCGGTATGTAGAAAGCGTATAGAAGGACTTCTAACATGCAAGGTTTCGCAGTCAAAATCTCCTAATAAACACAGCTCATCTACGCTTGGGATCATAAATTCATCGAGAGTAAGGCTATCCTGAGAAATGCATCCTATCCTTAGACATTTTATGCCAACGTTTGTGCGTAGAGTGTCTCTAAGTGACGCCATGTCTATAACCTCACAATGAGATATTTCTAGCACAAATAGCTTTTCACTTTTGATTTTCAGAGTTTTGAGACAGTTTGAGCCATTCACGAACGCGCGTCGTAGACCTTCTGTAAACAGTTCTACGTGCTCTAAGGATTCCATACCGTTGTCTATCGTTACGTGACGCAGTTTAGGAGCGGTAATGCTGATAAAAGACGTGCTCCAAACGTTAAAGATGTAAAATTTCAAAAGACTCGCTGACCATAGTCGAACGCCATCTAATTGCTGCGAATCAGAAGTAAATGTAAATATTACAGTTACAGATGTACGTTATTTAAAGTAAAAATTAAAATAAGTTGTAGATAAAATGACATATACGTTTAGATACGCTAAATGAACAAAATATGTACTGATTATAATTTACCAATAGATATTCGAAAAATATATCAACAACATCAGAATGAACGTTTTAAAGCTCCCTATATGATGTATGTTAGCAGGTATCTGATTTTTTAGTGGCATAACCCATTATAATGCGCTGTTGACAAAGCCGACTGTAGAGCCAGCTTAATATATATATTTCTTATAAAGCAGATATTCTACTAAAACGTTCATTTATTGGTAAGTTTGGGTCAGTTCTTTAGTTAGGTAAATCAAATGCAGAATATTTACCTCACAATTACTGATGCTCAGTTTTCGGAGAGTCGTCAGTCCTTTCACAATATCCCAAAGATCTTCCATTTCCATGGAGATAAAATGGATACATAAAACACTTACAAGATTGCACAGTGGAGCAAATTTTAAACCGTTGACAATGCGGGCCCCTTGCCTGATCGCAGACTCGCTTCGTGTGTCCTCAAGTCGTAGGTTAGAATTTATCTTTATATGGATATCTTCCAAAGATATCAATAAAGGTAATACTGCGTTGATACCCTCAATAGATATATTCCAGCATGCGTTTAGCGTAAGCGTTTTAAGTCCAGACAAGCATCTCGCGATCCCGATGAGGTTATCGTCTGCCAGACAATATCCTCCGTTTATCAGCACTTTTTCTAAATTGTGAAGCAGACAAAAATTGTCTACAACCCTTTTGGTCCATAAAACAGGTATCCTTAACACCTTCAGATTTTTCAAAAGGGGGATGCATTTAAATATTGAGTCATAAACAGACGTGTTTTCCTGCCAAACCAGCTTATGTACATGGTGTCCATACAGACGGAAAATGCAAACGACCAATTTGAAATGCAACTTTTTGTAGAAGGTTGGGTCTATTATTATAGTTTTCCATAGGTTTCCATGGTAATACAGAACGTCATGCCACTTCCGACTTACCAAAGCTAAACCCGGCAAGACATCTTCGATAGGTTGCAGGAATCTGAAAATTCCCGCCAAAACTTCGTTTGGCAAAATTTGAATCGATGTTTCGTGCTGCTTTTCATTCTTTTCTCTTTTGTGATTTTCATTACCTTCCATCACACATTAATCAACAGAAACTCGAAAAAAATATTTCTGAGTTTTCTCGTTGAAACTTACTCTTAACTAATGTCCTAAATGTCATTTTACACAATCATTCACATTGTGCCCATACAGGGTCTAATATTTCTGAATTAATGAATGTTCGTTTCATTCACAACGAAGATGATTCTTATTATTGTTACAGTTATTTACGAACTGAGCTTCTTTCAACACCATCGAACATCTGTTGCAACATACCTACGTCATAGCTGTCATGTGTAGCATGCTGTGACAGTATATCTAATGAAACGTCTCCATCATAAACTTTTATAGAGCAGATACGATCTGTTTAAGGACTGCATCACAACACTTCAATGTCATTTTTATACATTGTACATTTCTAAACAATGAGAAAACGCCTTTTTTACAAATCGATGAAAAATGCCTCTCTCAAACAATTTAATCAAAGTTCTACCTTTAACCATAATTTTCTCTATAACGTTCAAGACAACGAGAAATTGATATCCTGCACAATGCTGTGCTTAATTGAAGTTTTCTCTCTGTGATATGTTTGTACAGGGACGGTTTAATTAGTTCCATTTCATGTTGTCCATTTTCCAAATTTTAGTTAAAAATAAAATTAAAGTGTTTTTTATACAGTTTATATGGAAATAATGATTTGATTAACAGCCAATGAATTATATTTACTTCGGAGAAATTGCTCAAGAGTCTTTGTAAATTTAAGTATGATAAGAAAAAATGTTAGTTCTTATACAAAATGATAGGCCTGAATAACTTTGCACAACTTAAGTCAAAGGAATGTTTAAAGGCAATTACGAGAAAACATATGTTACCCTTGCTCTATTCTTTATTTGACTATTATAATTTTCTAATCGATTTAATATATTAAAGCGCTTTAGACTCTTTTAATATAGAAAACTTTTGTTTAATTTCGTAACTTAAAAAGGCTATGAATAGTAATATTTTATGTTTCGAAACAAATTATCGATTTCATTAATACATTTCTTTCTCGTAAAAACGAATAAAATAATACTTCATGTTAAAGAAACAATATTTCTTCAAACAAAACAATACATATTTCGCAAGAACGAGATAACTTTTCGTATTTATTTCGAAAAGACATCTTTTAATTTAGAGATATAATAAAACATCTTGTAATTTAGAGATATAATAAGACGTCTTGTAATTTAAAGATATGATAAGACATCTTGTATTTTAAAGATATAATAAGACGTCTTGTAATTTAAAGATATAGTAAGACATCTTGTAATTTAAAGATATAGTAAGACGTCTTGTAATTTAAAGATATAATAAGACGTCTTGTAATTTAAAGATATAGTAAGACGTCTTGTAATTTAAAGATATAGTAAGACGTCTTGTAATTTAAAGATATGATAAGACATCTTGTATTTTAAAAATATGATAAGACATCTTGTAATTTAAAGATATAGTAAGACGTCTTGTAATTTAAAGATATAGTAAGACATCTTGTATTTTAAAGATATAGTAAGACATCTTGTAATTTAAAGATATAGTAAGACGTCTTGTAATTTAAAGATATAGTAAGACGTCTTGTAATTTAAAGATATAGTAAGACATCTTGTAATTTAAAGATATAATAAGACGTCTTGTAATTTAAAGATATAGTAAGACATCTTGTAATTTAAAGATATAGTAAGACGTCTTGTAATTTAAAGATATAATAAGACGTCTTGTAATTTAAAGATATAGTAAGACGTCTTGTAATTTAAAGATATAGTAAGACGTCTTGTAATTTAAAGATATAGTAAGACGTCTTGTAATTTAAAGATATGATAAGACATCTTGTATTTTAAAAATATGATAAGACATCTTGTAATTTAAAGATATAGTAAGACGTCTTGTAATTTAAAGATATAGTAAGACATCTTGTAATTTAAAGATATAGTAAGACGTCTTGTAATTTAAAGATATAGTAAGACGTCTTGTAATTTAAAGATATGATAAGACATCTTGTATTTTAAAAATATGATAAGACATCTTGTAATTTAAAGATATAATAAGACGTCTTGTAATTTAAAGATATAGTAAGACATCTTGTAATTTAAAGATATAGTAAGACGTCTTGTAATTTAAAGATATAGTAAGACATCTTGTAATTTAAAGATATTGTAAGACGTCTTGTAATTTAAAGATATAGTAAGACATCTTGTAATTTAAAGATATAGTAAGACGTCTTGTAATTTAAAGATATAGTAAGACGTCTTGTAATTTAAAGATATAGTAAGACGTCTTGTAATTTAAAGATATAGTAAGACGTCTTGTAATTTAAAGATATAGTAAGACGTCTTGTAATTTAAAGATATAGTAAGACGTCTTGTAATTTAAAGATATAATAAGACATCTTGTAATTTAAAGATATAGTAAGACATCTTGTAATTTAAAGATATAGTAAGACGTCTTGTAATTTAAAGATATAGTAAGACGTCTTGTAATTTAAAGATATAATAAGACATCTTGTAATTTAAAGATATAGTAAGACGTCTTGTAATTTAAAGATATAGTAAGACGTCTTGTAATTTAAAGATATAATAAGACATCTTGTAATTTAAAGATATAATAAGACATCTTGTAATTTAAAGATATAGTAAGACATCTTGTAATTTAAAGATATAGTAAGACATCTTGTAATTTAAAGATATAGTAAGACGTCTTGTAATTTAAAGATATGATAAGACATCTTGTATTTTAAAAATATGATAAGACATCTTGTAATTTAAAGATATAGTAAGACATCTTGTAATTTAAAGATATAATAAGACGTCTTGTAATTTAAAGATATGATAAGACATCTTGTAATTTAAAGATATGATAAAACATCTTGTAATTTAAAGATTTAATAAGACATCTTGTAATTTAGAGATATAATAAAACATCTTGTAATTTAAAGATATAATAAGACATATTGTAATTTCAAGATATGATAAGACATCTTGTATTTTAAAAATATGATAAGACATCTTGTAATTTAAAGATATAGTAAGACATCTTGTATTTTAAAGATATAGTAAGACATCTTGTAATTTCAAGATATGATAAGACATCTTGTATTTTAAAAATATGATAAGACATCTTGTAATTTAAAGATATAGTAAGACATCTTGTAATTTAAAAATATGATAAGACATCTTGTAATTTAAAGATATAATAAGACGTCTTGTAATTTAAAGATATAGTAAGACATCTTGTAATTAAATGATATAGTAAGACGTCTTGTAATTTAAAGATATAGTAAGACATCTTGTAATTTAAAGATATAGTAAGACGTCTTGTAATTTAAAGATATAGTAAGACGTCTTGTAATTTAAAGATATAGTAAGACGTCTTGTAATTTAAAGATATAGTAAGACGTCTTGTAATTTAAAGATATAGTAAGACGTCTTGTAATTTAAAGATATAGTAAGACATCTTGTAATTTAAAGATATAGTAAGACGTCTTGTAATTTAAAGATATAATAAGACATCTTGTAATTTAAAGATATAGTAAGACATCTTGTAATTTAAAGATATAGTAAGACATCTTGTAATTTAAAGATATAGTAAGACATCTTGTAATTTAAAGATATAGTAAGACGTCTTGTAATTTAAAGATATGATAAGACATCTTGTATTTTAAAAATATGATAAGACATCTTGTAATTTAAAGATATAGTAAGACATCTTGTAATTTAAAGATATAATAAGACGTCTTGTAATTTAAAGATATGATAAGACATCTTGTAATTTAAAGATATGATAAAACATCTTGTAATTTAAAGATTTAATAAGACATCTTGTAATTTAGAGATATAATAAAACATCTTGTAATTTAAAAATATAATAAGACATCTTGTAATTTCAAGATATGATAAGACATCTTGTATTTTAAAAATATGATAAGACATCTTGTAATTTAAAGATATAGTAAGACATCTTGTAGTTTAAAGATATAATAAAACTTCTTGTAATTTAAAGATATAATAAGACATCTTGTAATTTCAAGATATGATAAGACATCTTGTATTTTAAAAATATGATAAGACATCTTGTAATTTAAAGATATAGTAAGACATCTTGTAATTTAAAGATATAGTAAGACGTCTTGTAATTTAAAGATATGATAAGACATCTTGTAATTTAAAGATATGATAAGACATCTTGTAATTTAAAGATTTAATAAGACATCTTGTAATTTAGAGATATAATAAAACATCTTGTAATTTAAAGATATAATAGGACGTCTTGTAATTTCAAGATATGATAAGACATCTTGTATTTTAAAAATATGATAAGACATCTTGTAATTTAAAGATATAGTAAGACATCTTGTATTTTAAAGATATAATAAGACGTCTTGTAATTTAAAGATATGATAAGACATCTTGTATTTTAAAAATATGATAAGACATCTTGTAATTTAAAGATATAGTAAGACATCTTGTAATTTAAAGATATAGTAAGACGTCTTGTAATTTAAAGATATGATAAGACATCTTGTATTTTAAAAATATGATAAGACGTCTTGTAATTTAAAGATATAGTAAGACATCTTGTAATTTAAAGATATAATAAGACGTCTTGTAATTTAAAGATATGATAAGACATCTTGTAATTTAAAGATATGATAAGACATCTTGTAATTTAAAGATTTAATAAGACATCTTGTAATTAAGAGATATAATAAAACATCTTGTAATTTAAAGATTTGATAAGAAATCTTGTAATTTAGAGATATAATAAAACCCTTTTAATTTAGAATATAATAAAACATCTTGTAATTTAAAGATTTGATAAGAAATCTTGTAATTTAGAGATATAATAAAACCCTTTTAATTTAGAATATAATAAAACATCTTGTAATTTAAAGATTTGATAAGAAATCTTGTAATTTAGAGATATAATAAAACCCTTTTAATTTAGAATATAATAAAACATCTTGTAATTTAGAGATTTATTAAAACATCTTGTAATTTAAAGAAATGATAAGACATCTTGTAATTTAGAGATTTATTAAAACATCTTGTAATTTAAAGAAATGATAAAACATCTTGTAATTTAGAGATATAATAAAACATCTTGTAATTCAGAGATATAATAAAACATCTTGTAATTTAGAGATAAAATAAAACATCTTGTAATTTAGAGATATATTAAAACATCTTGTAATTTAGGGATATAATAAATACGTTAAACTTTACCAATCGTGTTTTATTTTAAAATGAGATTGTTTTTTTTTGTTTGTTTGTTTCTTTCTGTCTTTGTGTTTATTTAGCAATAATAAAAGAACATTTTTGGAACAAAATTATACGATTAAGAAGGTTCTTATGTCAGCATTCTTTTTATTCAAAATATTGTATATGAATATTAATAAAAATGCGTATATAAACACAAATGTATCGATGTCTGAATCCTAGAAATAGTCTTTGATGAAGTTTTATCTGCAGCAGTGATATAAGAAACTGATGAAAGATTCTGTACAAAAAAAGAAAAAAAAAAGATAATAATATCTAAAGATGCTTTCGTTATGCGTTTACAATACTATCTTGGTCAACGTTATGAGGTAGATGACCTCGAACGCGGTTTATATAATGTTATTTCGTAATACTTCTTCCGAACTTCAAGGACAAATATGCCTACACATGTTTCTTGTAGTTCCCCCATTTTTTATCCCATTTATTGCCACTTCTACGGTATCACTGTTTACCATGCACAAGCAAACAACGAGGTAAAATTTACACTGTACAAGTCTACGTAAAATTCTCGACGCGTTAATTTTAGACTAGAGTGGAGCTTACATGTTCACAATGCTTTTATTATTGTGTATCATCGATGCCTAGAAAGCACAAGTGATTTTCATTTTCCTTGCCGATGTATAGCTTTTCAGAGCTCCTATATGCACTAAAAAGTGTTTTTATGTTCATATGTTAGTTTCTGTTCATTCATATTGACATTAAATGAAAGTATACTCTCCAATCAAAACTTCTAGTTAAACAAATTTATTGACATAATGCTCGTTGTCAAGTTTTAGGTATATAAAGATAACTGTTGTAAGAAAAAATATACTCAATGAATAACATTCCGAGAAAGAGGAAAGATAAATATGACAAACAAATATGATCCGATAAGCAAAAGTTACCTCCCTTATCTGAATTTTACCAAAAACTAGTATTTTCGTAAAGAAGATTTTTTTCCAGGAAGAAAGAAACTAAAATTGAAGATAAGACAGTTAAACATTAATTCATCACTGTATTAAATGTATCTGCTTTTACAAATTTAATTTAAGAGAAAATCTTAGACTTAAGACATAACAGTGCTCTAGAAAAGGAAAAAAGGAAAAGTTAACAAGACTTCATGATATTATTTTTTTATTAAGTTATCATTATCAAAATTGCTTTTTTACAAATGTAAAGAGGGTAAAAGAATACACCTGCGAAGGCCTGAGATTAAAATAACTGAAACCTGTGGATTACCGTCGATAAATTTCAATCGCTATTTCTTTTTCAGATTTTTTGACATTATGTGCATTTGTTTGTCAGTAATTGTCATTCCTTTTATTTCTAGTTTTTAAGACACAAACTGAAATAAAGCTTTACGAAATGGGTATCAGAAACCTGACAGGAAAACACTGTTTGAAAATTTTCTTTTTCTTGTTGAGAGTACAATAAAAATGTCTCCAGTGATACAGAACAATGGATCTTTCATGTAGCAAGCTGTAAAGGTATGATAAAAATGTTTGAAGTGAGTATCAAGTGAAAAGTAAATGACCAAGATTTCACGTTAGCTGGAGATATCGGTATCCATCTTTACATATCTGATTATCACGCGCAATCGGAATTTCTAATCTGCCGAACAGTGTTAATTTTGTCAACAGTATTCTACTTATGCCTGGCGATCTTACTTTAATTATATCCAACCATTTAGCACGCATTGCTAAAAGATCCACTGGGAGAAATAACCAGTCACAGAATTTCCCAGCAGTCTCGTAAACTCTCGTACGTCGGAAGCGAGACCACTAAAGAACGCTATGTGTAGTGACTAAATCATAAAAGCAATGAATGAAATTGAAAGGGTAATTAAGATGGACTAGTTTTATGGTAGAAATATCGAACATAAGATTCGGGCAAATGCAAAGCTTGCATTGTGAATCTGTGAAATCATGCTGAGCAGACAGAAAACATATAAGATTTATATCTGTAACAAAAGTTACCGCCGAATTAAGTATTTGTGGGTTCCCTTTTGTCATGATTGCGGATACACTTTTTCTATTTTTCTTTCTTTCTCTTTTCCTTCTTTCTTTCGTTCTTTCTTTTGCTGTATACTAGTTTTACACACATATATTTTTACATTAAAGATTGAAAATAAAATGCCAAAAGTACCCTACCTATATATTTGATTTTATTTATTGTCGGTCCGGCTGCCCATATGACCGTCACCCTCTTCAGAGTTGAGATATTCTAGAATGTTGCAGACAGTGCAAGCAAGATACATAAAGCATCTCATTCCAAAAGAACCCCTGGTTTTTTTGTTTTTGTTTTTTTGTTGTTTTTTTTTTTCACAGTGTATAACAAACACGGTACCTCGGTTTTAACATCCATTTGAAAAAAAAAAGAGAGAGACTGGGCTTAATATCATTTTGCTATTATAATAAGTTACTTGCTAACATATCAATAGGCAGACAAAGTAGCTGATCTGTTGTTGGTGTTTTTTTTCATACACAATCAGAACAATACCTGTTTCCTGCTTTGTGTAAATTTCATCACCGTTCTTGTAAAGCTCGGCTTTTTTTATCCACTTTAAGTGTTAGAAATTACATTATTTTCCGCGAAAATTGTATGCAGTCAATTCCAGCATTTTATTTATGGCATCCTTTCTCCTATACATCTGTCTCAAAACTGTTGGAATTAATTGCCAGAAACGATCGTTGGTCTGATGTTTGATAGTTGCGAGCAGCTTTCTTCTGAAATAACCCAGTAATTATAATAAACTGTCTCCCAAAAATTACGTTTACTGCCGTTTTATGCAGGGATAAGTTGTTTTCGACAAAGTGCCGACACTCTAGATCATTTAGATCATTTATAGAACTACGCATTAGTCTCGAAATTAGCTTTAAAAGCTATATTTATTATCTTTATCAGTAAGTAACAGTAACTCTAACCTGATTATATTAAGAAACTGAGTTACCTGTTCCTTCTTGCAAAAATCTGACATAATTCGTAGCAGAGAGAAAAAAGTCTCCGTAGAATATCTATTCAGAAGAAAAAAAAAGAAACAAAAAAATTTTATGACTTAATGCTGAAAATATTATTTCGTTAAATAGTCTCTTATTGTTTGGCAGGCGAAAGAAAACGAATATTCTAAATTTTAGAGTATGCGTTTTTTTAAAATGGCGTGTCAAACGTTCCAATATTCGCTAAAATTCATTTGTGTTCAATAATCTTATTCATATTCTATATCTTTTCATTCATATTCAAAAAGTTTATATTCAATATTTTTATATGCAATAATTCTTCATTTACGTTCAATATTTTCTAATTTATATACAATAATTTTATCTATATTCAGTATTTCTCATTTATTTGCAATATTTTTCATTTAAATTTAATATTTTCTTGTTTATATTGCAATAATTTTTCATTTATATGGTATTATTTTATTTTAAATGCAATAAAAGTCATTAATGAACTATAAATTGTATTCATATTTTATGATATTTCATTTATATTCAATAAAATTTCATTTATATTCAATAAAATTTCATTTATATTTAGTTATTTATATTCAATAAAAATCATTTATATTCAGTAAATTTTATTTATATTAAATATTTTTCTTATTCATACATGGCATGCCGATTTTGTGGTATACGCGATAATTGCATTGTGAGTACCGATGTCTCTCATTGGATGTACGGAATTGTAAATGGCGGCGCCCGGGACATCTGAATTAGACAGGTGAGCATCGGATCACATTTATCTGTTTTCTGCGGTCACTGCAGGGTAATCTAAGACTCTTGCAAGAAAATCTGAAGCGCATGCACAACAGTTTACTGCAGTATTGCACAGGGATAATCCGATGCTCACCTCTCAAATTTAGATGTCCGTGGGCGCCGCCATTTACAATTTCATACATCCATTGAAAGACATCGGTACGAAATTTTGAAATTTGTTAGTTAAAAAGTCACCATGTGTAGATCGTGGTTGTCGATTTAAAACAACACTGTCTTTTTGTACAGTTGCAAAGCCGTTTTTATCTGACAAGTTCAAATACTCATATGTCAGCAGAATTGAATGAAATTCTATCGCAAACATGTAGTAGTTTTACAGTTTACATCTTTTTAATGAATTGTTGTTTTAGCATTCCTTTTGCTGTTATTTACAAACTGGAGAACCTGTCTAAATGCAAATTTCGTTGCAACTGCTCTGTTTAAATACCCATTTCAGTGCATTTTTTGTAATTAATTCATCTCAAGAGCCAAATATTTTAAATCCAAAGAACAGAAACAGAACAAAAATGACCATAAACATATCTAAAATTTCTGTACCGCCGGACAAATGCAAAGACAGATATTTTTTTATTTAACAACCAGAAACCACAGATGTTACAATAATGAGCATGTTATTTACAAAATATTTTCAATATACAATTGTGTTCAGCAGGACAAGAGAATCCAATAGGTCAGAAAGGAACATTTAAAAAAACCAGCTTAGGAATCGAGCTACAAGCTTGGGGTCTAATTTTAATTCCAAACGCCTTTGTATTGACGCTTACAAAGGCAAATTTGAATATAACTTACAAAAACTGCAAAGTCTATGGAACTATTCATTAGTTGACTGAAATGAAACCGGCCATTTTGCGGACAATGACTGTTCGAGAAAATAAGACAAAGGTATTCAGAGCCTTTCCGAAAACAAAGGTATAAGTTTTTTTCTCACACTGACGAAATATACTGTTCTCCAATACCGATTTACATTCAGTTTTCAAGACTGCCACACGATCTTAAATCTAAAATTTCCCTTTTCGTTTACGGCCTAAATAACTTTGGCATCTGTATTAATACAATGTCATATCCTCCTGCGAGCATATTCTCATCAAACTTCTATTTCTGTAACAAAATTTTGTGAAATTGTTTAAGGCGATTTAAAAGTCGCACTTTTAAACCATTTGCCGTTTCTTATTATTATGAGCAACTGAAGATGATGTCTGAAAAATAAACAGTTTCTTACAGAAATTGGGTGTCTATACTGAGTAGTGCTGGTCCTTCCCAGAAAATATAATTGGGTAAACTGCTCGCCCGATATGACTTTTGCTCTTAGAGGGCATTAAACTCAATTTAACAAATGAGACGTTAAGGTCATTTCTGAAGAGTAACAGCATAAAGGCAATTATTTAAGATTTTTATTTTATTTCTCACACCTGTCGTCACTGAGTGTATTCATCAGCATTATTACACAACTGCTACCACAAATAGGCATGTTAAAGATAGGACTTGCAATATATTGAACCCTTAAAACAAAGTTGCAATTACAAAATAGTTCCTACAATTATTGTTAAAACATAACTGACATGTAGCCTGCTAGATTTTCCTTGTTTTGACACAGTAAAGTTGTACAAACTTAATTCTAGTAAGCATAAACAAATTTTCTTCTTGCATATTCGAAAATAACAATATTTGTTTTCTGCTTCTGCAAGATTTCAGCATATTGCCTTTTTCACCAGTTTAAGTGCCCACAATTACAATATTCTTGCGGAAAATCGTTCACAGCCAGTTTCAGCGACTCATATTTATGGCTTCTATTCTCCTATTCTGAATTGTTTGAATAAATTGCCACGAACGATTGTCTTTTTTACTCCTTTATTTGACCACACTGTTCTTATAAGATCAAGCAATAGTTGAAGTCTTCGAAGACGTCTGTGTTTTAATTTTCATACAGTGATTCGATCCCTTAGATCGACATACCAGAAACTTTCTATTTGTAATTACTTTCATATATTGATATATGGGATATCTATCACAAAATAAATCAGCAAGTTTTACCTCGACGTTTTAAACTAGTTAATTCTTTCACTTTTTTCTAAAATATTCGTTTCATCGGCATTTCTTTCTTGAGAGGCCAGAAACAGACATTTCAGGCGGACATTTGGCCTTACCATTGTTTCGGGGAAGGATCCATACTGCTCTTCGTTCTCAATGGAGGCCTCATAATCTTTCCTTTGTTATAAACATCCATGGTAGCCATTCAAATACTTGATAATTATTTTTAGTTCAATTGTTAAGACTATGTAAAAAGCTATGTGGTAGCTCTTTACTTTTGTTTAATACTTATTTTCTTCGCTATTTCTTGAAAAGAGAGCATGGAATTTACTTAACTGAATCAATAAACTTTACATTCAGCGTGTTCTGAGGATATATTTATGTATTTCTATTGTCATTAGTAGGCTAGAAATTTATGAAGAGAAACCATGCGCACTACGGATATTATTTGAAAAATACAGAAGTGAGAAGTACACCTTAGGACTCCCTATTATTAACTGATATTCGCTGACATTTAGGAGCGTTTGTGTAAATAAGACATGAAAACAATTGTTTGCTTGCGCAGCAGTTATATTATATACACTAACAAGCGTGATAAGTTATTCTTAGAGAGACGATAGCTAATCTCATGTACAACCAAAAGGATTTGATCTAACACAATCAAAAAGAATTCAAAACAAAACTTCGTTTTCTAAATCTGTTAAAATCTCAGTTACTTAACTGTCTTTCTGAATTTAAATACAACGCTATTGAATAAAATGATTTTTGTTTGACGTTGTACTTTTGAGATGTCAGCTGACAGCAAAAAAAAAAAAACGCTATCTAAATACTTTGCACCCACGTTTTCTGCATAGTATATGAACATGTGTAAGTGTTCTACGAAGACAATCAGCCCCTATATCAGAAATAGACACAATACAATAATGTTAAATGAAAGTTTTTCTTCTTTTTCTTTATTTTGGTACTTAGACCTAATGTTTTAAATCCAGTTTATAACGTTTAAATGTTCACGCTGCACCAACCCCGGTAACCGCATCAATGACACAAACATGAAGCTATTGAAACACGGAATGAAATCTATAGTCAATTTCCTGACCATTTTGTTGCTCGAAAAACAATGGCAATTTGGTGTCACCTTGCAAACTAAAATTTTAATCAGTCTCGCAAAGGAACATTCTTCAGATCTCTGTGTTTGATTTCTTGTCTTCACTGAGGAGCATGTCAGAAAATTTAAGCTTAATTAGAAGTTTTTGCACATTTCCTGTCTCAACGGCATGTTTTCATGCTTTTAAAGCCAGCCATGTTTAAAGAAGAAATGATGAAGCACATTTTCAAGACTGCTGAGTTCACTCTTTTTTATGATAACATGTCTCTCATGTTTTATAGCAATGAAAATATAGTCTGAATAAAGAAGTCAGGTTTAGCTCAATAAACATATTATTTTTTGTGTTAAATGCAGTTTACACATAGTATATTTAAAACTATAACTGAGCGTCTTTACAAGTAAAGGACATTTTATTTATCATTAGTATTAGATTTCACACACACACACACACACACACACACACGTCTAGATAGTTTAAGATCATTTAGCACAGTTAGTGTTGTATTTATTATTTTCTATATAAAAATGCCCTTTTCTCTTCTGTGTATATTTGACCTTTGTTTTTTACAGCTCCTTATCAAAATGAGCAGCTGTTAGAGTCAAAAATCGTATGCTGTCAATTTTAGCAACTTTTATTTCTGACCTTTTTTTTCTCCGATACATCTGTTTCTGAATTGTTAGAATTAACGGTCAGGAACGATTGTTTCTCTACTGGTAGGTTCGTGTTTAAGAACTTTTACTTTCATGAACTATATTGAAAATCAGACCGACAAGTAAGGTCACTTGATCAAAATCAGAGTCAAAACATGCTTTCAACTTGTTTTGTCCTGTTATCAGTACACTGATTTGTAAAGAAAGAATATAGAAACAATGACTTTAAAAGGTAGAATAAAAACTGTGACTGACATAGAATGTAGATGATTTAAAATTAATTATGTCAAGTTGTTGTCTAACTTTACGGTACATGAGTCTAAAAATATTTGAATTCATTGATTAATATTGCCTTCATTACTTTTTGAAGATTTTATACAAGCATTGTCTAAAAGTTAGGTCCGAATAAGAACTTATTGCCCTACCAAACCTGATTTATTATCAAATCGACCACATGCTGTTTCATTAGTCTACTTTATTACGACGTGTGATTTATTTTGCAACGGTCAATACATGTTTTTTGTTTCGTCTCGAGTGAAAAGGATAATTTATCAGGAATCACAATACCGAGTCTCAGCAAATGAACAGCAGTCTATTTATAGATTCAACCACAAATTAATTTATCATACAACAAATGATCTTATTATTGAGTCTTTTCCTTCAATAGGCCTATAAATAAACATTAAACTACGCTTTTTTATTTGCTTATTATATATATCAGCATCTGAATCAAAAGTCGAGCTTTCGATCGAGCTACGAAAAGGTTGAGAAATATTGCTGCATAGTGTTAAACAGATGAACATGATGATATTTTCTGGGAAACAGTTTGATTTTACAAGCTGATACAATGAAGAGAACAAAAGCTTTGTCTATCTATAAAGATACTGACATAAACCGTTCTTAATCCATTTATTCCATTTGCTGTCTACAGGAAATTAAGCAATTACAATTAACTTATAAGTCAAGGAAAGTGAACACGAATCAACAAACATATACATGACTGATTAATTATGTATTTGCATACAAAATTGTTTTCTCTTCTTTGTAAAAAACATCATAATTGATATCCAGAAGCGTGGCCTATTTGATCACCTGTGATGTAAAAAATTTCATAGATATAAATAAAATTATATGTGGTCCCTTTCAGCGAGTTATAGTTACTGCTTGCCTTTACCTGAATTGCGAGATTAGTTCTTCAAGGATCGACGTTTTTAAATTAGTTCTTGCCCTAAAACATTTCTTATATACATTTAGTTAATGTTATAAAATCTCTTATTGTTTATCTGAATTAACTAATTGTCGGTGACGGTTGCCCTTTTGACCGAATCACTACCCCCGACCATCATGAAAAATTACGTTTTTTGTCATGGACGGTGCAAGATAAAAACAATCCAGAAACAAGTATGGTCCTCTAACTTACTCAGTGTATAGTACTGATACAGTGGACTTGAATCAAAAGTCTCGACCGAGAGAAGGTGTTTGTTTTTATAACAGTTAGATTCTAGAATAAGCTTTTCGACGAAGAGTTAACGGATTGTGTCCTAAAATGCATTCTTAAGATTGCCAGACAACAAAACATAGACGATGTGTATAAATTTTATTACCTCTGGAAATTCCTACACCACATACCCTTTCTCGTTATCTCTTATTATAACATTTTTATTCATATAAAAATCTGCATATGGATTTAGTAAAATGTTTGTTCTTCAATCGATCTACCTTGTCTAATTTTACTGGGTTTGAAATACATATTATGGAAAATGTTGTTGTTTTTGTTTTCGAGTTGTTAATATAGAGCAGTTTTTTAAAATGAGCTTTATTTTCCGTATGAGATTTAAGAACAAATAAATAAAATACATACAAATATAAAAATAATATGTACAAATACATGAAATAAAAGTCGGCACGAGCCTGGAAGATTTTTTACCTGTATATCGTTGTTGTATTAATCACATGAGGATTACCAATATCTTTTTTCTGGTATCTGCTGACATTTATTAGTTTTTTATCAGCAAGATAGGTTGTTAGTATATCAAATAATTCTTTGGTCAACGGCCACTCCGATATGATGTCCTTTGAGAGTCATCAGCTATTCTACATAAACTTTCAGAAGGTGATCTTGGGTCTATTATCGAAAGATATCATATGTTTTTTCAGAGATTGTCGGAAGTGCTCTTTGCTTAAACTCATACTTCGTACTCAAGTTTGAGAATGTTCTTAAAAAATCTCTGGTTTTAAAATTTTGTGAATGAGTACGTTCTCAATTTGAACATGTCTTTCTGGGAATGCCTTTGAACTCATTCTGAAACAAGCGAAATGGCCGCTCATGTAAATATTGATCGACGTTGTCGACAACAAAGGCAGCAAAGGTAAGAAATGCATTGGCCTCTCGTTTTCCGCGATCGGACTTATCCTCTGGAATTTCTCGAGGAAGAAGTCTTTGAGAGGTACATATTTCGTCCCCAAACATGAGGTTGTATCTTAACCTTACTGCCGGAGCTAAACAGCATGCAAGTGTTACCATTGTTAGAATTACTGATAACTCTACTCTACTTGGCAACTGGGGCTATTCACTGATTTTTTGGAGATTCGTTGTCCATGTCAAGGGCAACAACGAACAGAGTCACTTACCATTTGTTACAGCTTGCGGGCAGATTCATTAGATTCTCTGTTGTTGATTTGGCAAACGAGGTAAAAATCGGATTAGCAAGAATCGCAGGTTTGTTTATTGAGACATTGACCTTTTTACAACATCCGGTTAATAAAGAGAGACTTAGTAGCCGTGAACAGATACCACACATAATGATATAGGTAATCGAACCAAGTTTTTTTATTTTGTTTTTCGCATTATAAGAAAAACGTATGAGAGATTAATATAAATTCTTGACTAATATTATGTGAATTAATTTAAATACTAATATAATTTGCAAAGATTTCACGAACATGATTGAATCTCTTATATCCCTTACATTTTGCTCTGTTTTCATTTCGTTGCAAATTTAGATATATCACGAAAAATCTATTCTATACTGATTTGTTTTAAATATTTCTTTCCCTTTATTTACTGGTATTGTATCTATTACACAGATATATTTTGCATTCAATTTTAAAACTAAATATAAAAAATCCTATTTATCTGTTTGTTTTTATTTATTGTCAGTTCCGGTTTCTCATTTGACCGTTTACCCCTTAAGAGTTAAGCTATTCTATTCTGTGTTGGAGAAAATGCAAGGAGGGAACGTATCTCATCCCAAAGAAACCCCTCGTTGTTTTCTAAGCACTGATACATGGCACCGCAGTTTTAACATCTCATTCGATACATAATTAGTAATGTTAGTGAAGAAGCAGCGGATCGAACTCGAGGCCCCTGAATTACAAGTGCAGCTCATTACCACTGGACCACTGATCTGGACCAGTAGAACGCACCCGTGGTGAGCTTATTTAAGTCTTAATTATTTGCGCTTATTCTTTTTGTTCTGCATTGCCTGAAATATGAAATTCGTACTAAAATACACCGTTCAAAATAATCTTGTGAAAGTAGTGTTGTTGCAATTAAATCTTTACCATGCAATCGAAATAAAAACGCATTTGCAACAGTTACTGTCAATGATATAAAAAAGTACAAGAGACTGCTTGATCTCATTTTGCAATTATAATAACTTACTTGCTAACACATCAATTAACAGACAAAAAAAACCTGATTTTTTTATATTTGATCAGAATAATACTTGTTTTCTCATTTGTGTAAAAACATCACTTTTCTTGAAAAGCTCGGCTTTTTTATCTACTTTAAGTGTTAGAAATTACATTATGTTCCGCGAAAATTGTATGCAGTCAATTCCAGCATTTTATTTATGGCTTCCTTTCTCCTATACATCTGTCTCAAAACTGTTAGAATTAATTGCCAGAAACGATCGTTGGTCTGATGTTTGACAGTTGCGAGCAGCTTTCTTCTGAAATAACCCAGTAATTGTAATAAACTGTCTCCCAAAAATTACGTTTACTGCCGTTTTATGCATGGATAAGTTGATTTCGACAAAGTGCCGACAGTCCAGATCATTTAAATCATTTATAGAACTACGCATTAGTCTCGAGATTAGCTTTAGACGCTTGAATAATTATCTTTATCAGTTAGTAACAGTAACTCTAACATGCTTATAAAAAGGTGAGTTACCTGTTCTTTCTTGAAAAACTCTGACATAACTCGCAGCCGAGAGAAAAAATGTTTCCTTTGAACATCTATACAGGAGTAGAACATTTTATCACTTAATGCTTAAATTATTATTTCGTTAAATTTTCTCTTTTCTCGAACGAAAAGAGTGTTCTTAATTTTAGGTTATGCCTCTTTAAAATCCACGTTACGTCTCATTAAGATACAGCTTGTTATGAGGAGTTAACACTTGATAACTATAAACAGATCGTGTTTTAAACAGTTCCGCATTTGTTTTTCCGTTCAAAATTGTTTTATTCTCTATCTTGGGAAATGTTAGATTATTAGCACATAATTAACTTACCACTGAGGAAATGTTCGACTTTAAAAGGCTGTTACTTTGAGCTGGACTCCTCCCATGAAAAAGAAATCATATTCCTTAATATATGACCTGGTATTTACTTCATTATCTGTGTTCTGTTGACAAACACACGAATCAGTCCCATTAGATCAGTAAAATATCTAAAAAATGGACAAACCATTTTGCACTTGATGGAAATAGTGCCCACGTGCGAAACATCGATATTGTTATTCATCTGAGAAATATATATATTTTTTACTGACATTCGCTGACATTTAAGAGTTGTTTGTAGTTGCTAGCGGAGCAGAAGTTTATTAGCCAACGGTATGATATGTCCGTTAAGAGTCATCAGCCGTAAGTTTAACAGCCAACGGTATGATGTCCGTTAAGAGTCATCAGCTGTAAGTTTAACAGCCAACGGTATGATGTCCGTTAAGAGTCATCAGCTGTAAGTTTAACAGCCAACGGTATGATGTCCGTTAAGAGTCATCAGCTGTATATATTGTTTCAATAATGTTTCACAGAAGTTTAATTTTATCTGATGCACGGTATCGAGATATCTAGTACGTTTGTCGGATTGTTGTTGTTGTTGTTCTTATCTTTCTATTCTATTATACTGTTGACGGTGATATAGTCAGTTTGTGAAATTAAAATCGTGAAATTTTGTAATTTGAAGTTAAATGTCACCACTTGTATTACATTGTTGATGGTTTAAAAAGCAGTCATTTAGACTTTATTATGTGTACAATTAAATCTATAGAGTCACAAAGCCATTTTAATCTGACGATTTGTAATATTGATATGTCCGCAAACTTGAGTGAAACATGAAGTAGTTTTAGGTTTTACAACTTTTAAATGAATCGTTGATTTGAGCATTCCTTTTGCTGTTAGTTACAAATTTGAGAATCTGTCTACATGCAAATGTCCTGGCCTATGCTGTATTTACATACCCAATACAGTGCACTTTTTTGTATAATTAATCATCCGAAGAACCAAGTATCTTAAAACCTAAAACCATAAGCTGAATAAAAATGATCATGAACATATTTAAAACTTTTGAACCGCCAGACTAATGCAAAGACAAAAAATATTAAACAATCAGAAACCAATGATGTTATAATATGAAAACAAGGGGGTCATTGGCCCCAAAGCTCTCAACTGAGGACAGACTGTTTTTGTGGAAGCTATCATTATTTCTTGTAAATCTAAGCTCTAGCCTTTGAAGCTTCAAAGGATGATTTTCTTAAAAGTCTTTACTATATGCAAATAATGAATATCTATGACCCCAAGGCAGGCCCAATTTTTACCCCGGATATAATTTGTACAAACTTGGAACAGATTCACTAGACACTATTTCGTGCCAAATAATTAAGCTTAAGGCTTTGTCATTTCAGAGGAGAAGATTTTTTTAAGGAAAACCTAACCCCATGGGCGGGGCCAATTTTGGCACTAGGGGCATAATTTGAACAACTTTCGTAGAGGACCTATAGATGATGTCATATACCAAATATCAAAGCTCTAGCCTTTGTCATTTCAGAGGAGAATTTTTTTAAGTTTTTACTATATACATATAAGGAAAACCTATGACCCCCTGGGGCGGGGCCAATTTTGGCACTAGGCGCATAATTTGAACAACTTTCGTAAAGGACCTATAGATAATATCATATACCAAATATCAAATCTCTAGCCTTTTTCATTACAGAGGAGAAGGTTTTTGAAGTTTTTACTATATACATATAAGTAAAACCTGACCCCCTGGGGCGGGGGCAATTTCGGCACTAAGGGCATAATTTGAATAACTTTGGTAGAGGACCTATAGATGATGTCATATACCAAATATCAAAGCTCCAGCCTTTATCATGTCGGAGGAGAAGATCTTTTAAGTTATTACTATATACATAAAAGGAAAACCTATGACCCCCTGGGGCGGGGCCAATTTTGGCAATAGGGGCATAATTTGAGCAACCTTGGTAGAGAACCTATAGATGATGTCATATACCAAGTATCAAAGCTCTTGGCCGTCTGCTTTCTGACAAGAAGGTTTTTTTTAATTTGCATTTTTGAAACTTCTTTTTTGGCCCTGTGACCTACTTATGCAACAGACCAGAACCATTTGAACAACTTTGAAAGGGGACGACCCAATGATCATTCCTGTGTAGTTTGGTTAATGTGTAGTCATTGGTTTCAGAGGAGATGTTGTTTTTATGAAATTTTTGACGATGCACGACGCACGACGACGGACGCCGGATCACAAAAGCTCACCATGAGTACGTTGTGCTCAGGTGAGCTAATGAGCATGCTATTTACAAACTATTTCAATTAATAAACCGAGATTTCTTAATGCTGAATATTTCACTTAAATCTTTCCGACCAGAGACATAGATAATATATGACTTTGGTCCAACTTAGTGTTTGCCCCTCCCATTTTGATCTTTCACTTTTTTCGTTGGCTTCCTTATTTGGAACAATACTAATCCGTAAGTAAACCACTGCCACGTGCAACAACAACCTGTGTAGACAAACTGTTTTAGCTGGTAAAAAGATAGAACAACGCTCTTTATGAATAAGTAGAGAAATCGCAATTCTACATGGATAAATCTTAAAGAAATTTAAATATCTCTGCTTTCACACTGGCAGGAGAAGTAGGGCAAACCTTTATGCTGCTTAATTGTATACTGCACGTAAAACATTTATCAATAAATGCTTTAAGTAAAATGACTATTTTTGATACAATACGTGAAAAAAACAGTCTTACACAGTAGGTATGTTAAAGATAGGACTTTCCCGTACCGTAAAAAAGTTGCAATTACAAAAAATGATTCCTGCAATTATTGATAAAACATTGCAGACATGCTAGCCTGCTAGTTTCCTAATTTTAAATAATTAAACATGTACATACTTAAAACAGGCTAAATGTGCCAGTTAGCAAAAACTTATCTTTTTTATTGCCTATTTGGAAATAGCAATACTTGTTTTTTTCTTCTTGTAAGATTAAAATCTGTGTTTTTCATCAGTTGACATGCCCGCGATTACAATATTCTTCGGAAAATTGTTCACAGTCAAGTTCAGCAACTCATACTTATTTCAGTTCTCCTATTCTGAATTGTTTGAATAAATTGCTACAAAAAATGTTGTTTTTTTCCTTGTTTTTGACAATATGTTTCTTCTAGAATCAACCAGTTTTTGAAGCCTTCAAAGATGTCCGTGTTTTCAGTTTCATTCAAGGATAAGTTCCCAAAGAGGCACATGCCAGAAAAATTTATACCTTGCTGTTCGAGATATCTATCTTAAAAATAAATGTACAAGCTTTACCTTAACGTTTTAAACTAGGTAATTTCTTTCATTTTAGTCTAAACAATATTCGTTTCATCAGCATTCCTTCCTTAAATTGCCAAACAATTCATTATGCGGTTTGGTGATGTTGGAGTTGTGCCGTCCTCTAACAATCAGAGACATTTGCGGGCAGCTGACCATACCAGTATTGATTAGAAGGATCAATATTGATCTCCATTTTCTGCAGAATACCTCATCACAATCTTTCAAAAAGAACGGTCTTGGATTATAAAGAGTTATTGACCACTAAACTGTGGTAGCCATTCGAATATTTGATAATCATTTTTAGATCAGTTGTTAAGACTAAGTATTTGATAGCTCTTAAATGTTTCTTCTGTTGCTTACTTCTTCGCTATGCATGAAAAAAAGCATGCCATTTATTGAACTGAATTCATAAATTTTAATTTCAGCGTGTTCCGAGAATATATATATGTATTTCTATTGTCATTAGTAGGCTACAAATGTAGGAGGAAAAACCATTTGCGCTCTACGGAGATTATTCCCACGAGAGAAACATGAATTTTGTTGTACATCGGAGGACTACCTATGATTAATTGACATTTTTGCTGACATTAAAGAGAGTTTTTGTAAATTAGAAATGAAAACAATATTATTGTTTGCTTGCACAGAGTTATATATACACTAACGATCGAGATAAGGTATCCATCGAGAGACGTCAACCAATCTATTCGATAGAACCGCATGCATAACAAAAACTGATTTAATATAACAATTTATCAAAAAATAATTTAAACAAAACTTCTTTTTCTAATTCTGTTAACATATGGGTTATTAAATTGTTTTTTTATTCATTAATCAACGCTATAGAATAAAATTGAGTTTTTTTGGACATTGAATTTTTGATATATCTATTGACAGCAAATAAAACAGACACATTTCTGCACAGTATATAAACATGTGCAGGAGTTTTACGAGACAAGCAGTCATTATGTCAGTAATAGACACATTACAATAATCATTGTTAAATGTACTGGTACTACATGTTCCTGCTCTTTATTTTGATACTTTAATCTTAAGCTTAATAACTATTTAATAACGTTTATATGTTGACACTGCACCCCTGCCGCCGCACCAAAAGAAGCAAAATACCCTGACAGTAACATTCCATGAAGCCATTGTAACAAGGCATGAAATATATAGCCAAAAGGACCATTGTGTTGCTAGGAAAACAACGGAAAGTTGTGGTCATCTTGCAAACTAATATTATTATCAGTCTTACAATGAAGCATGCTTCAGATCTCTGTGTTTCATTTCCTGTCGTTTACTTAGGAGCATGTCAGAAAAATTAAGCTTAATTAGAGGTTTTTGTACATTTCCTGTCTCAAAGGCATGTTTTCATGCTTACAAGGCGGACATGTCTTAAGAAAGACTGTAGAAGTAAAGTAAGAATCAAATTTGCAATACTGCTGAGTCCACCGTTTTCTATGATTACATGCCTCTTATTGGATGACAATCGATCCAATGTTACAAAGGACACCAAGCTTATTACAAATCACCTATCAACGACAATACCTCTCTACCTACCACCAAAACAAATAGTTCTATCGATTTAATTTTTTAAAACAGCATTTACCTACTTAGTAGTTCAGTAATCATTTAGCAATATAGAAATTACTATATTACTATTAGTAATATATTTCTAGCTACCGTAGAAAATACTTTATACATACGCATATGTGTACCGGTCCGGACCTGGCCTAGTTACCCAACGATTCAGTTTGTTTGTGTAAAGAATGGAAACAATAACTTAAATTGGAATAAAAACTGTAATTGACTTTAGAATTTAGATGATTTAGAATTATTTTTGTCAAGTTGTTGTGTTGTCTACTGTAATAATACATGAATAAAAATATTGCATTGATTAATATCGCCTTCATAACTTACTGAAGATTTTATACAATCACTGTCTTCATGTGAAGTCGGAATAAGAACTTATTGATCTACCTTGAAAAGTCATAGCGACTGAACCTGTTTTTATTATCCAATCGACTACAGACTGTTTCTTTTAGCAAGTGGCTTTAGTCTACCTTAATACAACGCGACTGACGTTCTGTCGTGCGTCCTTTGGCTCCGCCTTCGAGTGAAAGTCATAATTTATCAGGGTCGACAATACCGTGCTTAAGCAAATAATTTATAAATTTAGCCACAGATCAATTGTTCATTGAACAAATGGCATTGTCAGATGGAAACACTTGATTTTTAGACTAAGTGATAAAAATGCTTATTCAACCTTTTTTATCCAGTATAAATGCTTTCTTTAGTTGCTTATTATTATAGAAAAACATCTGAATCAAACGTCGAGCTTTCGATCGAGCTACGAAAATCTTAGCAAATGTTGTTGCAATACAGGCGGTTTTATGATGTAAATGAAAAAAAGAAACACAATTTCTAAACATTCTGTTTGACAGTTTAGAACATAGTGCTAATATATAATAGTTGTTAAACATTTATAAAATCATAGTGTTAAACACTGAAAGTAAGATGACCAAGATGAATCAATTTATATGCAATTCTGTTCCTTTAACATACTCTGCGTTTAGTACAAAATATGGGGCCTTGGTTAAACGTCTCAGCCAAATGAAGGTGGAAGTATGTATTTTATAACAGTTTCGTTTTAGAATAAGTTTTTGGACGAAGCGTTAACCATGACTATGTCCTGAAATGCATCATTAAGATTGCCAGCATTCTATAACCTCTGGAAATTCCTGCACCACAATCTCTTTGTCTTTTTATGCACTTTTGTAAATATAAAACTGCAAGTAAATTATGAGGGTTTTTTAATCATTTTTCTAATTTTCTGGGTACGAAATATATATTATGGCGAGTTTTTGTTGTTGATTGAGTTGCTGGTACAGGGCAATTTTTCAAAATATAAATAGCTTTATTTTTCGTATGGGATGCAAAAACCAATTAATATAAATATAAGTTCATATACATGTATATGAAACAGAACTCGGCACTCGCTTGGTAGATTATTTTACCTGTGTATCTTTCCTGTATTATTCACATGAGGACCAGCAATATTTTTCTGATATCTGCTGACATTTATGAGGCTTTTTGATCAGCAAGATAAGTTGTTAGTATATCAATTATTCATTGGCCAACGGCCACTCCGATATGGTGTCCTTTGAGAGCCATCAGATATTCCACAGAAACGTTCGGAACTTAGGTTTGTAGATGTTTTTTTCGATAAAAATTTTAATTTATTTACTAATTATACGGTTGTTTAAGAATAGGTTCTGAATAAGTTAAAATTCTGTTCGAATATAAAAGCTAATGGCTATATAAAAGTCAAGACTTACGCATATTTGAATTCTCAAACATTTCTTAATTATTCATAAACATCTTTCTTATATTTTATATTTTTCATCCAAATGTTTCACAAATTCAGGATAAGTAGGTAATATGGTTTGTAAAACTATATTTCCCAGTGTATAAGAGTCTGTTAAACTGTGCAGATTTACTATTAGACGTGTGTTCAAACACTGTTAAATGTAAAATTCATGCATATTTGAGTATTGAAAAAATAAAATCTCAACAATTTCGTTTTTATTTAATAAACTCAAAAGTTCATTGCAATTTCAGAATTAGCTTAGAGAACCTTGATTTGGTTATCAAACCTATTCGAAAAAAAAAAAACACATAGCAAAATTATTTTTTAAAGATCTTGTAGTAACATTTTCAAGATAATCAGATGAAGTAGAATATTCTCTTATTCAGATCTAAGAAAAGTATTAAAATTTTGTATTTCTTAAACCCTTGATGATTTGATGAGTAGGTATTTTAATTGTTTCTCCTACACGTAGTGACAGTCCACAAGAACAGAAGATGTAGTCGATTTGTTAAAAACAAGAAAGGAAGGGAAGTAGTAGACGTCTTGTCTTCAAGCGAATCCTCAGCGACCAAACAAACAGCTTAGTGCAAAATCATTTGACAGAAGAAAACAACACGTTTTTTGTGGGCTCAGCGATTTTTGCAAATTTATAATACAAGCATCTTGTTTGTTAACACAAATATCAATATTTGCATCATTAAACCAGCCCAGCTTAATTACCCTTTCAGTTTCATTCATTAGTTTTTATGATATATTCGCTCCACACAAGATACTTGAGTGGTCTTACATCCGGGTTGCGAGGTTTAATGAAACATCAAGTGAATTCAGTTATTGTTTATTTCTCCCAGTAGATTATTTCACACTGCATCCTAAATGGTTGGAGATAATTAAACTTAGCTAGTCAGTCATAAACAGCGAAAGTGTTGACAGCGTCAATATTGCTGGTTTGATTAGAAATTCCGCTTTTGCATGGCTGTGTGCCGTTATATCTTAAAATCATTGACAAAACGTGCATTAATAATATAATTATACTACACCCTCAAGAGAGATTTTCACGCAAAATTTTCTATGACTTGAAAATGAATTTTGACAACTATCGATATACAGGATACAGGGGGGGGGGGGGGGGGGGGGGGTAAAGAATTGTTGTATTTGGCAATTTATTACTGTTGTCTTGTAAGAAGAAGACAAAAGTATCACCAACGTCTACATTATGCAACAGAATGCAACTTTCATGACTATAAGGGCATTTAATAACATGCGAATAATCTTATTACTATTTATTTCAAATGTCTGACGTTAAAAGTTTAAAACGCCTGACTGTACATCGTTACGTCGTCAGCTAGAGCTCATCAGTTAGCTACTAGATGGTAAAAGGATCTATAAATAGTCTCTTTTCCTAGTCATTTGTTTCATTTGCTTGGAATCAGAGATCACCGATATACATGACAAATGTGTCCTGCAGGCTGGACAGTATATTTATTATACCATTCATATGTCCTACATAACAATTAATCGCACCTTATTACATTCAAATGTCAATACTTCATGAAAAGAAGCATGGGATATCAATCGCGATGAACAAATAAAAGTAAGAGTTCTTCTCTAGCTTTGGCGCCTAGTAATGTCACCTGGGAAGCTAGTCTCGTCATATGTATTCTGATATAAACCATATCAATATTAATGTTATCCATCAACATGTTTACATAATGTTATCTGTAGGCACTGTGAAATTAACATTCATCTCAAAGGACCGACAGAAGTGTTTCATAGTACATGTATAGCTTTCGACATTAGATGTCCACAAATACCTAGTTTCTAACCATTATTATAACAACAAAATTACAGTGCTGCATTAATATATTAAACTTCAAGCTACGTGCTACTTAAATACAAACATGTTTTTTTTATAAAAAATATTAATACTTATTAGTATTCTTTTCCTGAGATATTTATTTTTAAGACTGTGATTTATAATATCTAAATGATCTATGATCTTAACTTTCTACAAGCTTAAAGTGATGTCAATTTTCTGTGATGATATTTTAATTATTTACTTACTCAGGATTATTGTTTTATGTTTTTTGTTCAATTGATGTGCTAAGCAATTTTTTTTTTAAATTCTCTAATTTTTCTTTAAGGTCTCATGCCTCTCTATGTCAGGCCATTACTATCAAGGACCACAATGGAAATAAGGGATTCTCTTCTCTTTTTTGTGTTATCCTTGATATTGATGTGACTGACATGGTTCGTTTTCATTAATATATCATTTCATTCTAATATTTGTTTTATATACTTTTATGTCTATTTTAAATGTTTTGTATCCATGTTGCTTACACAATATTGAAATAAATAAATAAATCAATCAATCAATCAATACTTGCATCTAGCTTGGCTGCGACTTTACCAGATTTCAATTTCAAAAAAAAGAGTTTAAGAAACTAGGCCAATAATTCATGAAGGAAAATGGTTGCAATGTGCCATATTATAGTCTACTTTCTATGTCAGCAACTTGAACCATCAAATCTTATGTGCAATTAAGAGAATAACAGATCAAGTACCTCGTCACTTATTCGATTTGTCGCAATATTTACAACGCCGTCTGTATCGCAGTCCAATTGCTTTTGCACCATGTATTTTAAAGATAGCCTCTTTTATACTGGGCATTTTTCCTATTTCTGAATAATAAGGTCACTGGAGATCATACCTTCAATATACTTGATTTATTATGTGCCTGGATTATTTCAATGACTTCTTATGGTTCAAAATGTTACGCTGTGTTAGAAGCTTTCGTCTATCGCATTGATATGTTTAAAATTATAATGTAAATTACTCAATTCAAATTCAGGTCAGTTGGTTTATTAGTAAATTGGCAAAAAAAACGGCTTTGACCATTTACACTATTTCATTACAAAGACAGCATACATATCAACACATATGTAACACTGATACGTACACATTAGTAATAAGACATTACATAAATGGAATAGTATATACATAAAATATAAAGTAATTGTAATATAAACAGGTAAACTTTAGAAACAGTTATTAATAATTCCTTCAGAGTAAAGATGCCCTTAAAAAAAGTTAAATTCGTCTGAAGTTCTTCTCCTTAGCGAGCTCGACTCATAAACTAAGCAATTTTGTGGGTTTTCTTTGATTTTTTTTATTGTTCATAACATAAATGAATTTTTGCACTGACGACCAAGTTCTGTTCCCTAGATAATTTTTCCCACTGTCTTATTGTACTCTGTTTCTGTAACATTCTGGGAGCATAATTTACTGTCTTCTCTATTTATACCATAAAATCTACATTGTTCTATCTCAAGTTGATGTGACCCAAGTCTAAATCTTATTGCTGTTATCCTTGTTATCTCGGTTATTTCTGAGATTATTATTGGTAATACATGATAGATTTCAAAAGCAAAACATTTTTATGCCCCCGAAGGGAGGCCTATAGTAATTGAAAGGTCCGTCCGTCCGTCCGTCCCCATTTTGTCCGGAGCATAACTTCAAAAGTATACAAGGCATTGACTTTAAACTAAGAATTTAGCTTGATGGCGATGAGATAAAGTGCCGTGCACAAAAACAATTACTCTGGCCATGTTTATTCTTGTGTTATCTCCCCTTTTCAGTTTTCCTTGTCTGGTCATTTTTTCACAAAGTATATATGGAATTGGCTTCAAACTTGGAATATAGATTGTTGGTGATAAGGCAAAGTGCATTTAACAAGGCCCATAACTCCAGCTTAATTACACTTTGAATAATCTCCATTGTCATTTTTGCTTTTTCTTTTTGTGTTTGCTATATAGTATAAGAACTGCTTCATATTGTGTCTACCAAAATGGTCTGCCAGGGTAAAGTGCAGTGCACAAAAACCATTACTCTAGCCAAGCTAATTCTTGAGTTATCTCCTTTTCAGTTTTCCTCGTCTATCCATTTTCTCACAAAGTGTACACGGAATTGGCTTCAAACTTGGAATATAAGTTGTTGGTGATGAGGCGGAGTGCAATGCACAAAACCATAACTCTAGCTAACCTACATTTTGAATAATCTCTCCTTTCCAGTTGATCTTGTCCGGCAATTTTCTCAGCAAGTATAAATGGGATTGGCTTCAAACTTGCAATGTAGGTTATTGGTGATAAGGCGGAGTGCAGTACAGAAGACCCATAACTCCAGCTCAGTTACATTTTGAATAATCTCACTTCGTCATTTTTACTTGTTCTTTTTGTGTTTGCTATATAGTATAAGGACTGCTTCACATTGTTTCTACTAAAATGGTCTTCCAGGTTTCTGTAAACCAGAAATATGAATTTTAATGAATTTTGATCGTAAGTTTGAACTTAGAACTTAGAAACTTGTTTAAATTACTGAACATTTTGATAATTATGTTTGATACTTAGTTGAAAGTCTTTTACTCACTCAAGGTCAAAATGTTTCTACATTTTTAGGTATATATATATATATATATATATATATATATATATATATATATATATATATATATATTATTTTTGTGGAATTTTAATTCTTTGATGAAAATAAGTTAAGTATTCACTATTGAGCAAGATGTTGCAAAAGTAGGCTGATTACAAAATATAATGTCTTACTCAATATATTTTTCCTAAAAAAACAGTAACGTTTGTGAAAACTTGCTAAGAAAAACTGTAATTATTTGCTTTACCATTTTTTTGTTTTAAAACATGCGTAATATAATCATGATACTAATGTTATCATGTTAACTTGAATATATCATAAATCTTTTCTTTATTCTTTAAAGCTTTTTTTGATTTTTTTGCTCATTGCATGCAATCAGCATTTTATATAAATAAAGACAATGAGCGTTATTTGCCTAAACATCCCGTTGTTCATAAAAAATAGTAATATTCTAAAGTTCCAAATAGGCCTTCCTGTTTGCAGGAATGTAGAAGAATATAAATAATACTCAGGTGCTTTATATCTGATCCCAGCTAACATGTTGCAACTATGCAATGTAAAAGGAACTTTAGGGTATATGATGGATAAGAAAATACTATATTTTTATGCCACTGAAGGGAGGCAGTTAGTATTTGAACTGTCCGTCCGTCATTCCGTCCCAAAACTTTAACACTGGCCATAACTTCCTTATTAGTAAGTGGATTTACATCATATTTGGACACAAAACCTATATTTGTTTGATCTTAACCCCAGAATGACCATCACCTTGAAGATCCAATTGTCCAAAAGCTTAAACATCGGTCATAACTTCCTTATTAGTAAGCTACCATGACTGTGACCAGTGCCATGTTTCGGGGGCATTCGTGTTTGTGACACATTTCCTGTTTATATTTGCAACAATATTCCGGTTTTGGTCAGGAATTAAAAGCTACATTCCAGTCTTTGTTGTACATGTTGTACACTTAGATTTATTAAAATAATTGACACTGTTGTCATAATGAATACGAATATCGTGAAACCCAAGATGGTCAATGAATGACTTGATTCGAGTAGCCCAACAATTTGTGAATACATTATTACACTAGTCAGCATACATGAAAAACAAATTGGATTCTGGATTTTTTCATGATTTTCAGCCAAACTTCAGAGACCTTTCTTTGCAAAGTATAGTCAAAAGAAATCTCCCATGCACTCCTAAAACTGCAAAATTTAGAGTTTGTTTTTTAATTCCTAAGTTATATTTGCAGATATATTTATTAATACGTCGTTTATTGTATGTAATTGTATGTAATGTTACAAATTAACATAACAGGAAAGTTTTGAAGATATTTCTCAGGTAAAAAGAAAACGCGCTATTGTAGTATGTAAGACGAGAAAAGACACAGTTTTAGAAAAAATATTAATTTTACGGTAAAGTATTTATTGAAGTGTCTATCAATAGTCACGAATACTACAGAAAAAGTAAATGATATGTTCTACAGGTATCACAGGCAAATTGCAATTTCCCGATTTTTGAAAGTCTTTGTCACAGCAAATTTGTCTGCAACCTATTGACGAAAGGAATGTTGACATTCTTCTTGGCATATACAGTGCTTTATTTCTTCAACCTGCCTTCCACAGGTAATTCAGGTGTCATTGTTTAAAATTAATCCATAAAGGTATTTCATCTCTGTTTACTTAGAAATTATTCATCCTAAGTTTTGATGGTCAATACAATTTATTTTCTTTCTTCATTTTTAAAACAAAATGTTTGTGAATACTGCGGCAGTATTTACAAACATTTTGTTTTAAAAATGAAGCAGCCCTATTTTTAGAGCCTTAGGAAATACTTATATTTCTGTGAATATCTTTAAAAGTGAACGCTTATTTTAGCGACTTTAACCAATGGTCTTCTTATGGCCAGTTTGCTTCAGAACCAGCAAAGATCGACAGCCTGGTACTTGTACTTCCGTGCTTTCTAAGTAATTGTAACGTTTCCATAATATTTTTCTCTGAGACATAAGATAGATTTTGAACAAAGGGATTCAGAGCTTGTTCTAAATGTAGAGTACTTGAAAGCCTCGAAAATTTGTCATTATGGGTATGTTAGCTCATTTTTTATACGTTTGTGTGTACATGTGTGCGCGAGTGCGTGTGTCAATAATAAATTTTGTCTGTGCTTATAGCTGTTTTAATATTTAACAACAGTTTGGTGTGTCTTACTAAATGCCATTTCATTCCATTTTAACATATTTCGTTGAAATTGTTTTAGCACTTTTTTTCGTTTGGTTGTAATGCTTTCTCCGACCGGAAAAGTGGCGATTTCTCCTTTCAATGTCAGTTTAAAGAGGCTGTACTCCAGATTTGACATAAAAAAATTTTTTTTCATAAATTATATATTTAGATGCCGTGAGATTATAACAACATAATATTTTACTTCAAAACTGATTATAAAAGTCAAAATAGAATAAAAAAATATTTTCGCTCCAGCCGGATTTGAACTCTGGACCCTCATTTTAACAAAATATTTCCAACGCTTTTATTAATACAATAGTAATATTACAGATATTTACTTTAAATCTTATACGATATAGTTATACCGTCGCGTTACGGTATAGCACTTTGAAAGACTTATTTTTTGTCAGTAAGTTATTTTTTAAGAATTAGTCATAAATATTAGAAGAAATTTATAATACAAGAAACTTTTCTTTTTTTTGTCATCTGGAGCACAGCCCCTTTAAATTGCCCATTTATCATTTGTCTCTCTTGATATGTTTACGACTTTCCAGACATTGGATACTGGTTAACATAACAACACAACAATGCATCTTTAAATGGTAACAAACTTATCATTTATAAATTAGATGATATATTGATGAACCCTCGTAACATAGGGCTAAAGGATACAGATCCTCATTGAAGTAATAAAAACTTCTTTATTACCAGATTTGAGCCTAAGATTGCAAGGGACATTGATGTATGTCTTTCCAGACAACGCTCTCTGTTGCTTATGCCGTGTTTTTAGAGTTGCTATACACATTTTCAAGTTACAAAATAAAAAACAACACTTTTTTAAAGTCACATAAAAAGAAGTATCAAAACTGTGATCGTTTTCGTAAATGTTACTTTGAAGCTATCAAGAAATAACAGAGGAAAAAAAAAGAAAGTATTTTGAATGCCATACCCGATTCCAGACGGTATCCCCAAAGGTTTATATTTTACTGGATTATATTTTAAAATGTTGGTTTGAATTATATCTTTTTCGATTGAAAATTGGGGTCCAAATTGTTTCCCAAGTTTGACTACTCACCATAGACAAAACAGAAATAAATCGGTTTGCATATTTAATTTATTATTAATCATTTGTTTGTAACTTGCAATGCCCCTACAAATACGTTAGCATTCTGATATAAAAATTGCTCCATTAAAATATTATAAAATGTCTGATAAAGAGAAATGATATGTATCACGCTCCACAGCAACTATTCCATCACCGCTTCATTTGCTACATAAATAAAGATACAAACAATTCTAATTAAATATTCAGTCAAGAAAACATAACGACTCATTTAGCATCAGAATAATGGATTGTTATTGTCTGCATAAACAATACATTTCTTCTATGTAACATTCATCACTGCCGTCTACATCACAGATATTTTCCCCAGCCTCGCTGTGGTGACAGAAATACATTAATCGTAAATAGTGCAGGCAGCTTTAAACAGTAAGTTAAATTGACAGCTTCCCCTCTCAATTACGTCTGTTTCGAAAAATACCGGAATTAAAATGCATGGAATAATCACCAAAGTTACGCCTGCCCTTTTTTGTACGTACTTCTTAAGAAATTACCTAGTTATGATTGTAAAATCCATTCCTCAAAGAGGTGTATCTTGACTGTGCTGTTGAGCAAGCATAACACCTTCTAAACAAAGCACTGAAGTACCGTGTCAGTAATGCGATCCCATTAACTTTTTCTGTCTTTTACTATAAGTGAAACGATAAAACATCATTTCTTTTATTAAGACTAGATTCTGGACATTCTTTGACAAACCAGATTGTGGAGGAAGTTCTTGATAATAGTTTCATTGTTGAAACTGCTAATTACGTCGTTGAAAAATTCTGATAAAATCAGATATGCCATAGTATGCCCTAGCTACAACTGGTGGTGAGGAGGACTGGTCTAGGTGTGAGGCAAAATAATTTAGATCATGGTGTATGTTGCTGGTGTCACACACTGTTTCTAGTTTTTTTCGGGGTGTTGGGGGTGGTGAGGGGGAGGAAGGGGGGTTGTTTGCTTGCTTGTTGGTTTAAAATACTTTTACGTAATAATATCATTTGTTTGAGCTGTCATATGAAATCAAAATTTAATATTGAAGTTTGTGTTAACATTTTGGATTATTTTACCCTAACTTGCTTAAAGTAGCTAATTTCTTATCTTTAGTTTTTTTCTCTCTCCTTAACTTCAGCACCTTCGAAAGCTGTTTCTTAAAACGTTATCAAACAAACTTCAAATGTTCATACGTTTCATAGTCTAAGTTACAAGCGACATCCTAGATAACCTGCTTGCGTCACATGCTCCGACATTTGGGCTGATGGCAGCTTTCTTTCTCAATAATCAGTTTCTGGTTAAACAGAAGATTTAACAGACGGGCAAACACACAATTACCCTTAGTATGTCTTGTTTTCATGCATACTTGCAATTATTTTTATCAGTATTATTTGCCAAGAAGTGCTCAACAACATAATCGTGCAGAGTTTGGCAACTAGATAAACCTTGTACAAATATTTGAATGTTTAGACTAATTAACTAAGAAGATGTCAGAATTGGATTGATGTCCGTTACCAACTTATTAACAGTTTTTTCTTCAAACAGCAAAGAAATGGTGCCTTGCATTTACTTCGTATGTTTACAGCATGTTGTGCGAATAAACAGGTTTATCGTTTCTACTGTCATTAACAGACTTAGTATATTACAGGAGAAGCTAATAGCACGATATGGGGATAATTCCCATGTGAAAACATCTCAATAATTTACCTGAGAACGATGAATGCTTGCTATATATTCGTTGACATTTATGAGTGCTTACGATCAATTAGAAATGAAAATAATTGTTGATTTGGTACCACGGCAGTTATTTATTAATCTCCGCGAACGCACAGAAATGGTTTTTGCAAGTGAACTTCAGTTAGCAATTAACCTACACAGGTACACATATTTCATTTTCTACAATAAACTAATGTTTTACGTGCATGCGACTTACTATAGGCGCTCTGATATCTTTAATCCTAATTAATACGTTTTTATTATTGAAGTCATTTTGTACTGAGCTATCCTGATGTGAAAGCATACATAATAAATTATGCCCATTATTTAGATGCAGGCTGTAGCTTCTGTTAGGATCCTTAGGTTAATTTCGACAATTGAAAATAAAACATGACTCTTATTTCATAGTATTTAAGCGTGATCGCCATTTCTTTCTTTTTATCACGATAGTGCCTGTTAACATATGATATGAAATCATTTTTACACACATGATTTATTGTTACTACACATATGCAGCCACAGAGGCCGGATGCTTTTTTAGGCAACTGATTTTGATTTAAAGTTTGTGGTATTTCCATTGAAAGATAATACTGAAAACAAAATACATCTCATAGACTGTTTATGGTATTATAGAATCTATAGAATATGTATACAACTGTAATATTCACTTGTGGCTCACGATATTCAGTTCTAAAGTCAGGGACCGATATTATCAACCAGATAACATTGACTACTATGTACAAACAAGCCTATATTTTCGTGTTTGTGTTATGGCTAAGTGGATTTTAAAATTAATTTGCATAAATATTAACCATACACCGGCAATATTTTGCAAACTGTTCGTCTTTTGTCCGGTTTTCTGTACTGCCAGTAACAGAGTACTGCCTAACTATATGTTCCTGTCCGTTCTGTGGTAAATGATTTTAAAATAACCTGGGCGTTTTCACACGCCGCCCTGGAGGCGGCGTGTAAATGGGAATGTAGTAAGTAAAATTTCCATGGGGTGACGTAACTCCTTTAAGACTGTAAACTGATTTCACAGTGTGTTCTTTGTAATAAGCAGTCTTTTGATTTGAGATCGCGAACCAGTCTAAATTTAAGGAAATACTTACTATTTTAAACGAATGACTACGATGTCATTATTTTAGTAAGGACGTGACAGTGTAATTGGCCAACCAAACATGTAGTTTCAAGCAGGGGTTCGAATTAATTTTCTTTTCCGTACTTGAACTGTAAAAGAATATTATGCAAATTTATATTTAGAATTATAGAGGTAGGAAAAAAATATTATCTTTTGATTAGTTCAATGATTTTGGTTTAATTCCACTCCCTTAATGTGACATTTCCGTCAAACAATGCCTATAGATTTGACTTAAAATTATCTTTTTTAGCATTAAACAGTAACAGATGTCAGCCAAATACAAAAATTAGATTGCAAGTAGATTAGATTTGGTTAACCACCATACATTTAATCCAACATTACTAATTATCGCAACCCCCACTCCATTTGGCGGCGTTCAAACATTTGACTTGTTATCTCATAGTGAGTCAATATGTCCCAGACCATCCATCATTTTGGCTCTTCACGTGTTCTTTCCTGTATTTTGAGATAGTATGTATTTAACTTTATGTCCTTCGGTCTGTCAGACAATAATGTGACAATACCCTTTGGGGCAATTGTATCTATCATTAACAACTATTGTTTTTGTTAATTTGCAACGCATTTTACTGCGTTTTGAGAAACGAAGATGAAGTGTTGCGCCATTTATGATCTGAAATTCCTTCGGAAAATGTGTCTTGGTTTAAATTGCATGTTGCACCTCTTTGGTATTTACTACATTTCCAAAGTCGTATTTTTCATTTAGTGCGCTTTAATAACTTTAATTGTGACAACCCATAGAGAAGAGGTGTTTTAAACTATCTTACCAGAAAAGAAATTCAAGAAGGCTTCTTGTTTTCTTCGCAAAACATATTTTAATTTACGTAGCACATATGAATTAAACGAAATAGGGCTTTGTCAAGAATGCATAATACTTACATAAGTCCCATTCATATAGTTATTGACAAATGTTTCCAAACTGGGAGTAAAATGTCAGGAGTTTTAAAAAAATATTTGAAAACAATCATTTATATGTTTTGTCAGTATCTTTTCCGTTCCATGACTGTCTTGCTTTGGAGTTCACATCTTGGAATTTTGCAAAGATGTTCAGTGCGCATGTCATTACAACAACTAAAAAGAATCTTCTTAAATCGTTATTCAGTCAGATAATCGTTTTAATAGACAGTCCTGGGGAAAAAATATCAGACTTGCAAGAATCAGTAGTGGCTATTGTTGATAACCTGTATCTCAGGGAATGGCCTACACATTGCTAGTCGTCTGTTTGGATAGCCAGAAACCTGTGATGAATCTTAAAGAAGAATGATAGGACCTTGTCTGTTTACGTTTAAACGAGAACTTATTTAAAGTAGTCTATTGGTCAGTCCACGATACTAAATGCAATGATTGCCTTAAAAAAGCACTAAAAATATAACATTCAAATCAGTTTTTGAAACCTCAAAATATACCCATATATTTAATGATTTTAAAGTCTCACAAACATTTAATAGCAAAATTGCAAAAGAAAAACTATTATAATCACTATTTATGTCCTACAAAATTTCTCGAAAAGAAATTGCTTTATGTTAGCTGACTGCTCATTTGAGAAGTGTATAATTACAGAAAATCCTTAGCTACTTAATCGACTGAGTAACTGTTTGTAATAAATGACATAAAAGACCTTGGGACTTCTATGAACTAGGAAAAACCTGGTCTTATAAACTGATGGTTCGTTAACCAAATAACTGCCGTTACAAACAAATCTTTGAAGTTGCCAGCTAAAATGGATTGAAGCATAATGACCAAGATATAGTTGAGTTCTTTGTATAGATAATTTTGCTAATTAAAATAAAATCTCAAAATAATGAGGTCTCTACAATTCTTTTTAATAGTGGCGTTTGATTTTAAGAAATAAATCTTGAAAGGAAAATAATGGATATTTTTATTTAATTAAAATGCGCTACATCAAACAGAAGCCTTATTACTTATGTCTTGCTTATAAAGGACTTACTTCTTTACGACTCTGAGGTTATAGAATTGTGTCAGGACACGCGAGTCCCTTTGTCAAATTGTTGATGATTAACTAAAACGTAAGCGACAATTTTGTTGTTTTTTTTTTTTAAGAAAAAAATATCGATACCTTTTTAGTTCGTTAATTTTCATAATTGATATCGATCAGCTTCCAACAGTATCCAATGATTCAACAACTGGCACGTTAAGATAACTATACATTTTGAATGTAAATAAGTTTCTCTACGTTTTCCTTGTTTTTGTTTAAAAAATGAAACAGTTGTCATGTAAAAGCTATTTAAGTATTTATAAATAACATTCAAATTCAGATAAATTTCAGGACAGTATTATTGAAAAGTCATTTTGTAAAGTATTCCGCTGCAATTTTAATGCTTAACTGAACAGAGTATTTGCTTAGATTTTGAAACTTTATGCATCATACATCGTACATGTATCTAAATATCATCAAATACTAATACGCATACAAGTACTTGCTCTTACTTTAAAAACAACGAAAAAAAGAGACAAATTTTAAAAATGTCTTGTGAAAGATTGTCTGGAATCCGTGAAAAAACAAGAGATTTTGCTTATGTTTCATCAGATGATTCGTTGCTGTTGTTGTTTGACAGACCCGAAGGCAAAATTACAAAAATATCCTTCCCGGAGTCGTAAAAGTCATTTTCTATATCTAAACTCTGAAAGAAAACTTGATAACAGAATTCTTAGCACGATGACTATATTCATAATTAAGCCAGATTAAAATTTATGCTATGAAAAGCTTGAGACAAAAATGAGGCTCAGTAGCTTCAGTATAAATCAAAATACCCTTAAATGTCTAACTGCTCCCTGTAATTTTCTGAACGCTACTATAAAATTGCGTGAAATTTATGGATTTCACCAAAGGTTTGTTGCCGTAAATACTGATATTGGAGAGCAGCAAATACATCCAATAGGGAAAAGGCAACTTCAGCAGTCTTTGCTATACTCAACCCACAACGTCGATGATCATCTTTAATTAATGATTTGAAACATTTTACGAAATGCTCATCAGATTTAATTATATGTTACACTACTGAAATTTATTGCATTTGCAAAACCATCTTGTTTTCTTAAAACGTTTGATTAGCCATATTGTGAATGCATATTATGAAGAAGGGACACTTATTTTAATGTGTTAAGAATAATCAAAGTTTAGAAAAACTGGTGCATCAATGAATAATCTCTGGATAAAGTATTAAAATGTCTCGTAAACAGGTCCCAAGCTGCCAGCCTTTAACAAACCTGTAATTCATGTGTTTTATTTCACCGGTCCCTCGATCAGGTCCGCTGCTTTGCTGTAAGGTCATTGGACACAATTTTTTGACCTCTAAATATTCATATGAGGTGAAAATATATATCTAACTAAAACGGTTTTTTTTTAAATTCCGCAGGTAATTTTCATCTTAAAGATGTATTTATAGCAAATTAAAATCCCATATTTTATGCTCTGGGTCGCGCGCACCTGTCATTCGCGAAACCGGAAATGACGTACATTTATTCATTGCCACTTGACACAGCTAACGACAATGTTTACAAATCGTTAAAATAATAAAGAGTGAAATAAGTCAAATAACTAACAAAATGGATGAAATGTTTAAATAATGAAATTTTGATGGAAATTGGAAGCTACTTAAGTAAAAAAGTCACTGAGACATGCAGATATTTGGCGAAATCAGGACTTTATATTTCAAGCGATTAAACAAAGAATTTTTGATCAGTATACTCAAATTTGGTACAGTGGTATTAATAACTCGAAAAGACTATTAACATATAGTAGATTTAAACATTCGTTTGAACTTGAACCTTGATAATTATACGATTGACAAAAAATACAAAATTGCTTTAATTAGGTTTCGTCTATCATCACATAACCTAGAAATTGAACGAGGAAGATATAATGATGTAATAATGTAATGAAAAACGAAAAAATATGTAAATTTTGTAATCTAAATATGATAGAAAACGAGTATCACTTTCTATTAACTTGCCCATTATATTCAAACATCCGAAAAAAGTACCTTAGGCATAAGTATTACACATGGCCATCCCTGAATAAATTTGATAACTTGATGATGTCAAAAAATAAAAAAAGAAATAGCAAATCTCTCGAAATACATATATGTTGCAAATAAACTTCGAAAAGAACTTTATCAATAAACTATAAAATGTTCCTTTTTTCTTAAATAAATTAAAGACTGTTATTATCACACTCATTGGTTTCTCTCTTATTATACTGATTTGCTTGTTTGTATTTTTCCCCTTTTTTCTCTCTTAAAACTGGTATTAATTGCATTTCATGTGTAACCACTACAAATGTTAATATGTTGTAGGCTAGAGGAGATGTTAAATATTGCTTTATGCTGAATAAATGTTGTTGTTGTTGCTAACTGGAAGTAACTATGACATAATGTTTTCACATGTGTGACTGATCAATAGTAATGCAATCAATTTTTACAACAGCTAGCCATAAAATTTTGCTAATTGTCTCAACTTTAACAGTGATTGGATAATAAAAAAGTGTTAATTGCTTTGTTTCGACAGCTATGCAGAATGTACAAGAATTTTGGTTAGGTTAATTTGCATAATTCCATAGTATAAAGCGTGATTAATGGATATTTGACATTTCATTGGATATTAATCTAAAATAGACAAATTTCTGCTCAATGGACATTCTATATTATTATTCCTCAAACAATATCCCAACGTGAAAATAATGTCATTTCCATTCCCGTGAAATCAATGTTAACATATTCAGAGGGGGGAATCACGTGACGGTATTATTGAGTCTCAAGATGGCGGCGCCCATGTAAGTACACATTTTTTCATCGATTTTAGCTTTTTAAAGATATTTCTGCATGAATCATATAGCCTATATCCTAGCTATCTAATTTCTGCTTCATATGATGTATAACTTTGATCTGTATACGCAATAGTTTTTGTAATTACCTTGTGCAAAATTTTGAAGCGGGGAAGTTTGTCCAAAAAGTTAAGGTAATATTGGGTCCCATATCAAGATTTTGTCGTTTTTCTTGTCATTCGCATAGTAATTTCATGTGAAAATAGATTCTATGTTTTCCTAAACGATAGATATTTATTGCTTTACCACTAATTCAAGTATTTGTACAGTTTTGTTGGCAATATTCGGCTTAAAAACGCAATGATAATATTGGGTTACAGTTTATCGATGGTAACATTGGGTCACCATTACAGAACATTATGAGTTACAAAAGTCATGTTGATTGTTCTGGTCCCTATGTGTGATTCCTATTACTTTAATAAAATAATTTAGTTAATTAACGATCAGATGTGTTTACTTTAGACTTCCTTTTGTTTCTGATAAACTTTGTCATCTGGCGTTATAACTGAACAGTATCATTTATCAAGGTATGATTTTTTTTAATAAAGCCACATGCGAACATTCGCACGATTACGACCATATATCTTATCTGTTTTGATTTTTCAGAAAGTTCTGTTACTGCACTTCGAAAAAAAAGGTAAAATGACACGGTGGATAAAGCTTGCGAAGAAACTGCCCTGTATGGTAATAGGTCGGTTAGTCAGATATATCGCATCAGTGCCTTGCCAGACCGGATTCAGACAAGGTATTAATATAATAGAAGTATAGTATATTAGAAACCGTAATATTCTTTCACAGACAATCTCATGATCATGTTTATGACTTGTATTATCTACTGCAAAGTTACATATAGCAAATATTTACTATAGATCAGCCATCACACGAGCCAGTATGTAACATATAATGCTTATCTTTATATACAAACAAACAGGGATCATGCTTTTGATATGCCACAGCGGAGCAGACTTACTGAAACCTCTGAACCATGTGTCATCAGAAAGAAATGCAGTACTTATGGGCTCACCAGGCGTAAGCTTGGAAAGGAATGCACAAACTACAGCAAAATGTCGCCAGCAAAACATATGGGTTTATAGTTAAACATAAGTTATGCAGTCGGCTAGAGACTAACTGTTTTATTTAAACGCTTGACAACAAGTGCAGTCAAGCTATCGTAACGTTTGCTATCATATACTGCATGCAGGTTCCATACAAAACTCGTTTGTATAGAATTGTTCTACAAAAAGTAACTTAGCCTTACTGATATCTGTATCAAGTAAACACAGCTATGTTTTAAATTTTTTATGTGAAATTTTGTTCAGTGTTTATCAACAACTGCATTTGGCAATAACTGTAACGTGGTGTTATAGTAAATGGACAGTGTTTTCAGTGCTTATCAACAATTGTATTTAGCATTTACTGTGAAGTAGCGTTGCTAGAGATGAAGAGTATTTTCAGCGCTTATTTACAATAGGATTTTCTCATTAAAATCTACTGTGAGTCAGTATTATAGTTAATACATTTTGTTTTCAGAGATACAGAATTACTGGTTTAACTTACTATGAAATTGTATTGTCGTCCGTAAATAGATATTATATCAGTTCGCTGTAACTACTGTTCTAAACAGATATGGTGATTTTAGTTTTGTCACTGTCATGGTATCATAAATGATAAGCGAACTACAACGTCTAAGTAAATTGGTTAAATTGTTCTTGGCAACGCTCAATTTTCTCTCGGTACTATAGCTTACAAAAACATAACATCAATAATTTGTACAATTGTGTATGTACCTCATCCTATTTTAAAGCGAATTGTTCATTGTGTTGAACCTATGCAATAAGGCCAAATGTCAAAAGAAATAATCACAAGAAAGCTAAACTTTGAGATATTTATTGTAAAACATAATTTGTTATCCTGTTTCTGGTATGAAAATTTACCAAAACACACATTTGTTAAAATGATAAAGTCGTCCTGAACTGTGAAACAATAAATAAACACATCAGACATTTGTGTTGTTTAATTATTGTAAAAAAATGACAGGGACGAATGATGTCAAACACTATTATCAGCGGATATGTAATCAGAAGCACTTTAAGTATTTCAATCATAATAGAAGGTGAAGTATTGTTAGGGAATGGCTGCGTTAATAAACATGAACTATTTATCAGAATGCTCCTTGCTAGCGTAATAAACAACTTAACAATATAGTATCTGTTAACTATCAGTAATAATGACCTAGAACGAATGTGATGTAATGTGAACCTTGAAACGCACTTTTGACAGATCGTGGAAATGTGTGACAAATCATCCGTAACGCTTATTAAAAAGTGAATACAAAGACCAAATCTAGACAGATGTAAAAGCTAAACCTTACTTAATTTATATTAACTGTGAATGAACTCCAACACCATCGAGAGTAGCCGCTGTTTGTGTTTGTTTTCATGTTGTCACAAAGTCTATAAAAGTTTGTTTACCAAAATATTACCCAAACGTCAATATTGAAAGGAAATATTTTTAAATGACTAACGGTTATTTTGACATGGATTTCATTTCCATTTACGAATCAGTAATCGGTTTTCTTACTGATATAGTATATAACTTTTAATTTGAGTTACGCAGTTTAGTTACGGAACTGTAGTTTTATAGTGTATGAATTCGGGCTAATAACGCTTTCCGCAACCAATTCTAGGAACGTTCAACCAATAGAAACCTTAGGATGTCATCTAGTTACGGTACGGAATTCATACGCGACAAAAAAATCTATAAATACAAGCGAAAAGTTCATTTTGGCGGTTCTGGTTCGAATAAGCGCAACCAAAAGGTCAAAACTGGAAAGGTCCACTATGGGAGTAACTTTGTAAAATTTAGAGTCATAGCCCGCAACTAAAATTCCGTAACCAAGGTAAACAAAATCAACATAATTATATTGATCTTTCAACGGTGTAACTGTTATATTATTCAAAGTTACGGCGTCACTATTTCTTGTGATAACTATTATACGGCACGTACGTAAATGCTCAACCGTAACCATTTTCTTCACGCAACGGTAACTTTGTTTATTAAACGAAAAGGCACTATTTCCGCGAAAAGGACTTGTATAGACAATCTACCAAGGGATTATATGACTTAAAGTTCTGTTTTACACAGTTAAGAATAATTATTACAGTTATCATTTAATAAATATAGAAAGTGTAAAATGTTGTTGTTTTAAAATATTCAATGTTGTATGCTTATAATTGAAAAAGGCATTACACCACCAAATCTTGAGATATCAAGATAGAGCATAGCTCTGTAAGGATATAAATAATAACAAACTGATTTTAGTGCTTTTCATTTCTTTATTACACGTAAAACTTCCCAACATAATTTTAGAAAACATATGGAGCCATCCTAATCCAGGTTTAAGATTCTAATTAATTCAAGAGTATTCTACGCCTGGGTCATTCTAGAACATACCTACAAAATATAAGACCAAGGACGGTCCTATTACACGTGGTGTCAGAAGTGCAGATATCATTCTACTGGATATCTAGGACTCTTGCCTGTATAAACATTGATATATATTAAGGAGTATAGGAGACTCTTACGGGTGTATCACTATTAAATCAAGAAATTACTAAAGTGATTATACGATCTGAACTTTACAAAACCCTAGTGGAAAACAACAATAACAGGTCAAAGGTCATACCAGAACCCCCTGCTGGCAGGTAAAATAACGCCCGCTTTATCGAAAACAAAATATCATAATAATGGGTGACTCTGATTCTGAAGTAGAGTTCAATATTGGCCAGGGAGATGTCAGGGAAGAACAAGTCACCCCTATAAGGCTTCGTTACCAAGACAGGGACGCTGGCCGTCAGAACCCAAATTATTGCTGTCACGATAAGAGACCAGCAATCACCATTAAACCAGATAAATACAGCGGTGATGAGGATTGGGAACAGTATTTTTCACACTTCCAAGACTGTGCAGAACTTGGTAGGTGGACCGCACAAGAGAAGTTGCTCACATTGGCAGCCTGCCTACGAGGTCAAGCGCGAGCTTTCTATACGACCCTAGCAGGACATGACAAGCGGTCTTTCAATGATCTTGCACATGCTTTAGAACAGAGGTTTGGGGCTGCTAGGCAACAGACCAGGTATGTCTCAAAGTTCCAAACAAGGATAAAGTTGGTAGGAGAATCTATCGCAGCTTTTGGCGATGATCTCAGGTTATTGGCACGAAAGGCTTATAGCAACCTTGAACCGGCAGCACAGGAGACACTAGCATTGCAACAGTTCTGCAAAGCGTTGTCTGTTGATATGAAATGCAGGGTGATGGACAGAGATTGTCAAACAATCGCGGAGGCAGTAGAAGTGTTAGAAAGGTACGAGGATTTATTGAACGAATCTAACGTTGAAAGAAGAAGAAACCTGGTCAGGCAGATTGAGAGCTCTGAAGATGAAAGAGCAGTTCGAAGGCAAGGTGATTATGAACAGCGAAACGTAAGATGGCAGGCCAGAAATGAGAGGCCTGAAGATGATTTACAGAGGACTCTAAGATCAATACAGATAAGGTTAGACCGAATGGAAAGGGGGTCGTTACGTGGAAATACTGGGCCTCGTAGATGTTACATATGTCGGTCTTTGGAGCATCTCGCTCGTGATTGTCCACGAAGGTACAACACTAACAACAGTCGTGGAGCTTCTTCAAATGACAACGAAAGTTCGGGAAACGAGTCACCGTCCACTCTGTAGGTCGGGAGCGGGCGAAAGAGAAAGGTGAAAGACCTGTAGTCTCAGAGGAAAACAATAATATAAAAACAGAGTGTTTTGTAGAAAGTAAGAAGGAAATGGTGATAAATGAAGTAAGTGAAACAGTGAATTATATGGGTGTAAGTGGTTCAAGAGAAGAGTTGTTTGGTAGCATCAATAGGTATAGCCGCGTAGGTACAGGAAATGTAAGTGTTGATAATGGTCTATATGTCAAAGGTTACATGAATGGAAAACCAGTTAATTTTTTATTAGACAGCGGTAGTACAGCTACGCTTATTTCAAAGCATACATTTGATCAATTGGGAATCGAATCTCTTTCAGTTAGGAATAGAAATATTAGTGTTCAAGGTGCTGATGGCTCTAATATAAAAATATATGGAAAAGAGCAATTTCAAATTAAGTTAGGTGAAGAAGAAATTAATCACCCTGTAATAGTATGTGACATCACAACAGATGGAATTGTAGGCCAAGATTTTATCTTAAAGCATGCAAAGCGATTAGATTTTGAAGATCTTCAGTTGGTATTAAGGTCAGGTGAGTGTGTTCAGTGTTATGCGAGTCATGAAGCTAATCGTGTTTGTAGAGTAACTGTGGGCGAGCTCACTGAAATCCCTTCACAGTCATATGCCTACGTAAGTGTGACTATTCCCGAGAGTAAACAACTCACCGCAACTGGTTTTATAGAGAATCTCAAAACTGGAAATCCAAATGTGCAAGTTATAGAGGGATTAATCGATCCCCATAGTTCACATGTAGGGGTAGGTATAATTAACAGGAGTGAAGAAAGTCTTCTTCTTCATCCAGGAGAAAGTTCCGGACTTTGTAAATCGTCATATGAAGAGCAGGAAACTGGGGTATTAAAATGTGCTCATATCTCAGCAAATGTAGAAGCCCATCACGACCCACTTAGTGTACCAGAACATCTAAAAGGTACATTTGAAAAGAGTTCAATTCATTTGGATATGGAAGAGAAGCAAAAATTTGCAGCCGTGTTAAATAAATATAAGGATATCTTTGTAACCTCCAGTGACGAGTTGGGGTGCACTGATAAAGTGATGCATAAAATAAATACTGGCGATGCGCAACCAATCAAACAAGCTCCCAGGCGCCAACCATTAGGTAAACGTGAAAACGAAAAAGAAGAAGTCGAACGTATGCTTAAAAAGGGCATAATTGAGCCATCGGACAGTGAATGGTCATCTCCAGTTGTGCTGATCACTAAGAAAGATGGTTCGACAAGATTTTGTGTTGACTATAGGAAATTAAATTCAGTAACAAAAGTGGATGCTTATCCAATTCCTCGTGTCGACGATTGCCTTGAGGCGCTTGCCGGAAACAAATGGTTTAGCAGCATGGACCTTTGTAGCGGATTTTGGCAAGTAAAGATGGACGAAAGAGACAAGCAGAAAACCGCATTCTCAACATCATCCAATGGTTTGTACCACTTCAAAGTTATGCCGTTCGGGCTTGTCAATAGTCCGGCAACCTTTCAGAGGTTAATGGAAAATGTACTTAGGGGAATACAATGGATACAGTCCCTACTCTACATGGACGACATCATTACACCAGGAAAGACTGTAGAGGAATCCTTACTTAGGCTCGAGAATGTATTCGAACGTCTCCAACTCTACAATTTGAAACTGAAAGCATCCAAATGTCTTTTTTTTCAGAAGTCAATCACATTTCTAGGTCATGTGGTATCTGAGGATGGCATACACACAGACGAAGGTAAAGTTAGCGCTATAAGAGACTGGCCGGTACCACATACTCAGAAGCAGGTAAGAAGCTTCTTGGGTCTCACAGGTTATTACAGAAAATTCATCAAGGGATACGCCGACATAGCAAGACCATTACACAAGTTATGTGAAAAGCAGAACAGATTTTCATGGACTGAAAGCTGTCAAGAGGCATTCAACAAACTAAAAGAATCTCTTACTACAGCCCCAATTCTGGCATACCCGCAGCCAGATTGTGAGTTTATCCTCGACACGGACTCTAGTGATCAGGCCACAGGGGCCGTGTTATCACAGATAATGGGGGGCAAGGAACACGTCATTGCATACATGAGTAAGACCTTGAACAGACACGAGAGGCTTTACTGTATCACAAGAAAAGAATTATTGGCTGTGGTTAGGGCTCTCAAGCATTTCCATCACTACCTCTACGGTCGCAAGTTTCTTTTACGCACTGACAATTCAGCAGTTAGCTGGATGCGTAATTTAAAGGCACCAACTGGCCAGACGGCTCGCTGGCTTCAAGAGCTGAGCACATACAGTATGACTGTAATTCATAGGCCTGGTCGGAGTCATGGTAATGCAGATGCTTTATCGAGGAAGCCATGTAGCACATGTTCGAGACAGCAGAACCTTGCAGAGGATAGCGAGTGCGACAATTCAAGGCCTGCGAGCGAAACAACAGAGACAGAAAACCCGTCAATATCAAATAATACCGTAAAAATTAATGTTGTGCCAGACCAGGAATATAAAAAGCAAATCTGCGAGGTAGATAGTGAAGCTGTAGCTGAAGTCAGAGCTTTGACGAGAGCTGACCATGAAAAGGTTCAAAATAATGACCTTACAGTAAATCAAATGCTATTGGATGGATGGTCTCCAGTCGATATACAAACAACTCAGTTAAGTGACTCGAATATTTCACCGATACTGACCGCTAAGTTAGATAATTCAGATCGTCCTCAGTGGTCCGGAGTTTCGGCAGGTAAGGCTGAACTGAAGACATTATGGCGCCAGTGGGACAGACTGTGTGTGAAGGGTGGAATGTTGTATCGTAAGTTTGATACCGATACCCAGTCACACATTCTGCAGTTAGTTGTACCCGAAAGTAAACGTTCTGCAGTACTTCGTGCTTACCATGATGCGCCGACAGCAGGACATCTAGGCTTTGACAAGACTATTGAGAAAATAAGACAGACATTTTATTGGCCTGGCATGACTGAACATATTAGGGATTATTGTCATAACTGTGACTTATGCACTGCCCGTAACCTGTCGAAGTCACAAAACAAAGCACCTTTAGGTAAATATGCAGTTGGTGAACCAATGGAACGTGTTATGATGGACATACTTGGTCCTATGCCAACGACTGAAAGTGGCAATAAATACATTTTAGTAATCACAGACTGGTTTACAAAATGGACAGAAGCTGTGCCCTTGCAAAACCAAGAAGCAAAGACAGTAGCAAAGGCGTTCATTGATAATTTTGTTAGTCGTTTCGGCGTACCACTGCAACTCTACACAGACCAAGGTTCTAATTTCGAATCAAAACTTTTAAGTGAAATTTGTGAATTACTCACTATTGACAAAACACACGCGACGAGTAGACGAGCGCAAGCAAATGGCGTCGTAGAACGATTTAACCGCACGTTAGTGTCTATGATATCTAAATATTGTCAAGAATCTCAAAAGCAGTGGGACAAACTGCTGCCGTTATTAATGCTTGCGTATCGGAGTTCAAGTCATTCGAGTACCAGGGTATCTCCTAACAAAATGGTATACGGGCGTGACGTAACCCTTCCAATGGCAGAGGTAATAGGTCGACAATGCGCAGAAAGAGACGAACTAGAAACTGTTGATGACTATGTTCGTGATTTGCGTACAAATCTAGTATGGGCACATGACTTTGCTCGAAAGAATATCGGCAAGAGTTTAGAGTATCAAAAACGCTACTATGATACTAATGCGAAAAAACGACGGTACAATGCCGGTCAATGTGTATGGCTGCATGATCCTACGCGACACAAAGGTGTTTGTTCAAAACTAATGAATAAATGGAAGGGTCCTTACTTAGTCACAAAAGTAGTAGATGACTTAGTGTGTCTGGTTAAGCGCTCCAAATTAATGAAACCAAAGGCGTACCACATTGATAGACTTTGGCCTTACTCTGGAGTTAATATTCCAACTTGGATTACTCGCGAAAAAGCTAAAATGTAACAGTTGCACTGTAAAAGATAGATGATGTTGATGTTAGTTTGTTTAAGAAACTATTATTATCTTGTTGTTGAAGAACTTCCTGAGAAATTTATTTAACAAATATTATAAAATTGGGTGATGTTTGTAAAGAGAACGTCCTCCATAGTAATAAATAAATATATATATACAGAAATGTATATATTAATATGAAACAGTGGTATAATTAAATAAAATAATAAATGAATAAATAAATACAATAGTCCAGCTATTCAAAAGTTTTAAACTTACATGTATTTGTAAGTCTTGCAATTAACAATTAGAGTAATAACCTAGATAAAACAACAACAACAACAACAAAATATATTTTATTTCATTACAGACAATGAGCTACGAACACGGTGGTAGCGGTTCTATACAGTGCACTCTATGCACTAAGACATTCAAACAAAGGAAAGAGTTATTTCATCATATGTCTTCGGCAGCGCACCGGCGGCAGTCTGTTCGATGCCCATGGTGTCGGAAAATTAATATATTTACAAGGGTGAGTGACCTAACTAGACATTGTGACTCTGTGCACTTCAGAGAATATAGTTTGATGCCAGAAGGCTTCCTTTCTGTTCCCAACTGTTTCTACCTAGCTGTATATCCTAAAGATTATGCAAAGATGACAAAGATACAGAAATATGACAGTAATATCGCAATTGAAGCCAGACGGGTGTTAATTAACCTTCTTGACACAATCCCAGCAGGAGACACGTTAAGAAACGAAATAAGAGAGGGCTGGAAAGCAGGGTTGGCAATAGCTGAAGAAATTGAGAAAAGGGAAAAAGAAATTAAAGAAGTGAAAGAAGCTAAGGTTACGGCAGCAAAGAAATACAAAAAGAGGAAGAATGGTAAGGAAACAGAGACACCAGCAAAGAAAATGAAACAGAAAGGAACCTTGGAAGAAACGAAAGCAGTGTATGATAAAATGTTCAACACTGACCCAATTAAACTGAAAATACAAAACATTCAAAAAAATGACACGCCTCCTATGAGTGAAACAGAATTTGAAAATACTGATAAAAACGAGAAAGACGTGAAAGTCGTGTTAACGCGTGTAGATGAAAATGGTGTACGGCGTCTTATGGTGATGGAAAGCAAAAACGGCAAAGTTGAGAAGGGGAAATTACTTGGAAAACCTTTCAACACAGGTTGTGGAAGTTCTACAAGTGAGCATGTGAGAGAAATTACAGAAGTTGACACGAGTAAGGCTATTATGACGGAGCAGGAGAAGAAGGAAGAAGATGAAGTGAGTGCTGGTGGGATAGTTACGGTGGATAAGGAGAGGGTTCAACATGAAGAGGTTGTTGTTGTTGTAATATGAAGGATGGCGGGAAAGCAGAACTGGAAGAGGGTATTGGTTATGAGAATATGACGAATGAACAGATGAAATTAGATGAGGTTGGTATAGAGCAGATGATTACAAAAGAGCAGGTAAAAGAAGTAAAGGGAGATGAGAAAACAACTATTGATGAAAAATGTGTTGAAACTGAGGAGAAAATAACTGTAAGTGATCCCCTGGAAGGTGAACTGCAATTCGTGAGTGAATTCTTAGCACAGAAAATTATGCAAGATGAGATTGTAAGAAAAGAAATGATAACCAAACACACAGATGAGAGGCAGACAAATAACCAAGACTATAAGAAGGAAGTAAAATTTACAAAACAAACCAAAGAAAGAATAAGTAACATAGATGGAGGAGAAATAATTTTGAATGAAAAAGGTGACTCAGTTGAAATTGAAAAAGGGGAAGACGACATATGGAGGAAAGTGAAAGACACAAATAATAATGACAAGGAAGACAAAGAGAACGTAGATGGTAATGAGTCCGGAGAACCGTACAAGCTGAACAGGCAAAAGAAAACTGTTGAAGAAAGAGAAACTGTTGAAGATAACGCAACAAAAAAAAACTACGTGGCAACAGCCATAAAAATTCTTAAAAAGGGTGCCATGCCTCTGTGTCCTCCAGCCCGCCGGCAATGGGGACCAAATACATTGGAAAATATTGATATAGGGAAGGGTCAAGTGGTCCAGTGGCCGCCAAAAGGATGGCTTAATATGACGCCTGATAAACGGTTGTTGACTGTCGAAATGATGGCTATGACCCTAGAGGCGTTCGTCTATGGAGAAGTTGCTCCTGAGATGTCCAGGTGTTATCTGCTTGACAAATATAAGTTTTTAATGCTACCAGGAGCTTTGATATATCGCAAAGAGAAGGGAGAGGACACTATTACCAGGGCAAGGTACCACAACTTCAGATTCCTGGAAGAAGTTGTGGCCGGGAAGAGATTATCGTTTGGAGAGGTCCAGCATTTGCGGGCACTGGAGTCAATATCGGATGATCAGAATTTGCCTATAGATCCGAGTACTTTTACGACGCCACTTCAACTGCAGAAAGGACCATCATACCTGGATTAGAACAACCTAAACATTAGTCTGCGTTTTTTAGTTAAAATACATAAAAAGTAGTTTTCACAGTGGATTTCACATACTTAGTATCAACAGTGTTAAAGATTTGTGTTTTACCATAATTTAAAAATAGTTGTTAAAAAAAAATAAAAAATCAAAGATTCCTTAAAATACGTGCATACATTATAAAAAATGGTTGAGATTAACTGTAGATTTGGCTCAAGACATTAAAAAGCACTTGATGAATATGTGAACGTTGTTTAATTAAATACCCTTACAATACTATAATGTTTGATAGTTCTATGTTTTGATTGTTGAGGAGTTTGTTAATACATAAGTTCTGATGTTGTTTTTCTAGTCTGTTTTCCGATCTAATATAATACGACATTAGATTATGAAACCTTGGTAGAACAGGACAAACAAGTTAGATATCCAGGAGGATAATTTAAAACTGAGGTGGGGGAAGTGTTAGGGAATGGCTGCGTTAATAAACATGAACTATTTATCAGAATGCTCCTTGCTAGCGTAATAAACAACTTAACAATATAGTATCTGTTAACTATCAGTAATAATGACCTAGAACGAATGTGATGTAATGTGAACCTTGAAACGCACTTTTGACAGATCGTGGAAATGTGTGACAAATCATCCGTAACGCTTATTAAAAAGTGAATACAAAGACCAAATCTAGACAGATGTAAAAGCTAAACCTTACTTAATTTATATTAACTGTGAATGAACTCCAACACCATCGAGAGTAGCCGCTGTTTGTGTTTGTTTTCATGTTGTCACAAAGTCTATAAAAGTTTGTTTACCAAAATATTACCCAAACGTCAATATTGAAAGGAAATATTTTTAAATGACTAACGGTTATTTTGACATGGATTTTATTTCCATTTACGAATCAGTAATCGGTTTTCTTACTGATATAGTATATAACTTTTAATTTGAGTTACGCAGTTTAGTTACGGAACTGTAGTTTTATAGTGTATGAATTCGGGCTAATAACGCTTTCCGCAACCAATTCTAGGAACGTTCAACCAATAGAAACCTTAGGATGTCATCTAGTTACGGTACGGAATTCATACGCGACAAAAAAATCTATAAATACAAGCGAAAAGTTCATTTTGGCGGTTCTGGTTCGAATAAGCGCAACCAAAAGGTCAAAACCGGAAAGGTCCACTATGGGAGTAACTTTGTAAAATTTAGAGTCATAGCCCGCAACTAAAATTCCGTAACCAAGGTAAACAAAATCAACATAATTATATTGATCTTTCAACGGTGTAACTGTTATATTATTCAAAGTTACGGCGTCACTATTTCTTGTGATAACTATTATACGGCACGTACGTAAATGCTCAACCGTAACCATTTTCTTCACGCAACGGTAACTTTGTTTATTAAACGAAAAGGCACTATTTCCGCGAAAAGGACTTGTATAGACAATCTACCAAGGGATTATATGACTTAAAGTTCTGTTTTACACAGTTAAGAATAATTATCACAGTTATCATTTAATAGATATAGAAAGTGTAAAATGTTGTTGTTTTAAAATATTCAATGTTGTATGCTTATAATTGAAAAAGGCATTACACCACCAAATCTTGAGATATAAAGATAGAGCATAGCTCTGTAAGGATATAAATAATAACAAACTGATTTTAGTGCTTTTCATTTCTTTATTACACGTAAAACTTCCCAACATAATTTTAGAAAACATATGGAGCCATCCTAATCCAGGTTTAAGATTCTAATTAATTCAAGAGTATTCTACGCCTGGGTCATTCTAGAACATACCTACAAAATATAAGACCAAGGACGGTCCTATTACAGTATTAACGGGAAGCTGGTGTTGGGTGAAACTCCAGCCCTTAAATGTAATAAGTGGAAGGGTCCCGTCGTGTGCCTTAATCTGCTTTGAATTTGTCAATGTAATATTGAGCATGTATTCCCATGTACAACTGGAAACCAAACAACCAGTTATTAATATGAAATCACGAAACCAAAACATTATGCAGAATAAGGAGATATTTGAGATCAGTATAGATTAAAGAGAGGCATCGTGGTCCAGGGGTAGAGTGCAGGACTCCGGATCAGAAGGTCGCGGGTTCGAATCCCGTCAGAGGTGAGATTCTCTCACGATCTTCTCATTCCTCCACGCTGCGCGAATACTGGTATGCAACCCAGGAAGCAGTCATCGAGCGTGATGAATCTAAGTTGTAAGAACTTGTATCGCAATCGATGTAAAATAAATGAGTCTGAACTAATTAAAGAGATAAAAGTTATACATGGTTAAAATGTAACATGGCTAGAACTGCAACAAAAATCAGATCATCAAATCATCATCATAAAACAGTTAGTCTCTAGCCGACTGCATAACTTATGTTCAACTATAAACCCATATGTTTTGTTGGCGACATTTTGCTGTAGTTTGTGCATTCCTTTCCAAGCTTACGCCTGGTGAGCCCATAAGTCCTGCATTTCTTTCTGATGACACATGGTCCAGAGGTTTCAGTAAGTCTTCTCCGCTGTGGCATATCAAAAGCATGATCCCTGTTTGTATATGAAGAAAAGCGTTATATGTTACATACTGGCTCGTGTGATGGCTGATCTTTAGTAAATATTTGCTATATGTAACTTTGCAGAAGATAATACAAGTCATAAACATGATCATGAGATTGTCTGTGAAAGAATATTACGGTTTCTAATATACTATACTTCTATTATATTAATACCTTGTCTGAATCCGGTCAAGCAAGGCACTGATATATCTGACTAACCGACCTATTACCATACAGGGCAGTTTCTTCGCAAGCTTTATCCACCGTGTCATTATACCTTATTTTTCGAAATGCAGTACTTTCTAAAAAATCAAACAGATAAGATATATGGTCGTAATCGTGCGAATGTTCGCATGTGGCTTTATTAAAAAAAATCATACCTTGATAAATGATACTGTTCAGTTATAACGCCAGATGACAAAGTTTATCAGAAACAAAAGGAAATCTAAGTAAACACATCTGACCGTTAATTAACTATATTATTTTACTAAAGTAATAGGAATCACACATAAGGACCAGAACAATCAACATGACTTTTGTAACTCATAATGTTCTGTAATGGTGACCCAATGTTACCATCGATAAATTGTAACCCAATATTATCATTGCGTTTGTAAGCCGAATATTGCAAACAAAACTGTACAAATACTTGAATTAGTGGTAAAGCAATAAATATCTATCGTTTAGGAAAACATAGAATCTATTTTCACATGAAATTACTATGCGAATGACAAGAAAAACGACAAAATCTTGATATGGGACCCAATATTACCTTAACTTTTTGGGACAAAATTCCTCGCTTCAAAATTTTGCACAAGATAATTACAAAAACTATTGCGTATACAGATCAAAGTTATACATCATATGAAGCAGAAATTAGATGGCTAGGATATAGGCTATATGATTTATGCAGAAATATCTTTAAAAAGCCAAAATCGATGAAAAAATGTGTACTTACATGGGCGCCGCCATCTTGAGACTCAATAATACCGTCACGTGATTCCCCCCTCTGATATTACGTCATCTAAATTCACTACATTTCACTAAACTTAAATGACAAAGGTTTTGTTTAAGACGTGATCATCAAGAAGCAAGTGAGGAAGTGTAACACATGTAAAACGCGGAGAAGATATTATATTGCATCATTCATATTTAAAACCACAGCTTGAAAGTAATTGGAGTATTTATTAATCATATTTTGTGCTAAGGCCAAATTTTACTCCGTTCTACCGAAACGATAGGTGAAATTACTAATAAAAATGGAGTAAAAACAGCATTATTTTTTCAAAACGATAATTTGTAGCATGTTTAGTTCTTTAAGTGTGCTTTCATTGTGTTTTTTTACTTGTGGTTTAGTTTAATTTTTGCATTTAAAAACGAATGTGTTATGAGCAGTGTAATTCTGCATTACTGCGTCGTACAGTAGGGATAAATGTTCGTCACAGCCAAAAATAGTGGCAAAAAATAGCGATGTCTTGACGGAAACAGCCGACCATTAAAAACACGTTTTTTTCTTATCAAAAGCAATATTTTCTTAATTTTGTAATTTAACCATTTCAATCAGTACATTAAGATTATAATGATGAGGTAAAGGTATATATGTGTCCAATGACCTTTAAAAGTTGTCAGTGGGTCTGATAATAAATATCAAATTCATACAGATCTGTAAATTGTTTGACATTTTTTAATCCATAGGTTAACCGATAATCAAACTTTAATAGTCACAAGGGTTTTCAAACATCGCAATGCTTCAATCTACACCTACAATTATACACTATAACTCCGCGAGTCGGACGTGTCGCCTGACGATAGTATACCAGTTATATAACCTTTTTTCTACGGAATGGGGAATTTATAGGCCCTGGCAATAACTCCAAAAATATGCGAAAGAGAGTAAGGTTCTTGGGCACTCCACTACTACACAGTAAGATCTATTCACCTATGAAGTTTCAAGTTAATATCTTTAATACTTTTCAAGTTATGGCCCGGACAAGAATTAAGTATAAAACATTACAAAGGGCAAAAACTAAAAAATTGTGAGAAATCGAGTTACGGTTCCTGGGCACTGTAACTCCCCACAATGACATCTTTTCACCTATGAAGTTTCAAGTATCTTTAATGTCTTTCGAGTAATGCCCCGGTAAAAATAATAATGAAAAATTACAAAGGGCAATATGTCAAAAATTATGCAAAAAAGAGTTATGATTCTTTGGCACTGCACCTTTCCACATTGTGATCTATTCACATATGAAGTTTCAAGTTGATATCTCCAGCACTTTTAGAGTTATGCCCCGGACAAGCAAACTGGGACACCGACGCGGACACAACAAGTAACACCTATGTATTTCCTGACTTTAGTCAGGCGACACAAAAAGTAAGAACCAAACACGCTTAAATTTATTATCTCGCATGTATTAGCGTTAAGCTCTGTCTGTGTTACAGTATCCTTTCAAACTGACAAGATCCTGACTTGAACCAACGTATGTCGCCTGAAGCTAACAGAACATTTTTGAAAAAAGGTAGATCTAATATAATCGTTGCGAGTCTTTTATTCAGTAAAAGCAATTTATAAAATGGAAAATTACTTTATATGTGAGTGAAAGTAGATTTGATGGCGTAGTCTAAACTTTGACCAGGCTAGTGTACTTAAGATCGATTGTGATCCAATGAAACACTAAAATGTTTTCACCCCGTAAATCTTACTGCACATATGAAGGTTTTACTTATTGTGTCGTCATACCGGACAGGAATTTGAAATTACCTTGGTCAATTCTTGAAAAGAATGTGGTCGTCTTTATCGCATATGTCATCGGCAGACTGTCGCAAATGACTAAGGAAGAAAATATGCTGTGTGCCGAATACGCACCCCTAAGGTTTTCCTAAATAAGCAAGTATATAAAAATGATAGGGGCTGTCATTTTCATTTGATTTGAGGATCCATTACTTAGAAAGATGCAAAAAATAAGATGGAAATAAGGGAGAAACAAAAGCCATTGAAGTCAATACGTCTACAGTGATGTTAAATTATGTCATTTGGTACGCATCAACATAACTATGCAGCCATATCAACTGATCCTGGTATACAAGAGCCTAAAGTTGGCTGATATTAAACCTTTTGAAAAGTATATTCTAGAATACAGAATCTGTCGTTTCTAAGCAAACGAAGCAGCAAAGTTTTAGCCCACCTGATTCTAAATTTTTTGATATTCCCAAAATACAAAACACTATTGCAAGAATGTAAAAAAAACGTTAGAATTACATGAATAATATATTTCCATTGTGCAATATATCTTCTGAGTTTGACGGTCGTTTTTATCGAACACAATAACATCTTATAGTTTGACTATTAGTATATTTTACCAGAATTAAAAGTAAATTTCACATTTAGATATTAGTTCCTATATATTAGGCTAGTTAAAATATTTCTTTAATGAAACCTAAGTCAAGTTGGTTATGATGGATTTCAGAACAGATTTACAGGTTACAGTAAAATGATTTTAGAAAAATGTCGCAAGGAATCTCCAATGACGATCAAGCGTTTCAGTCCTGTTCAAAAGACGCATCCAATATCCCAAAGGATGTCTGAAAGGAGAATGAATATTTATGTGCTTCAGATATGGGCATGTACACATGCAAAATCTAGATATCTAACTTACCGAATCAAATTGATTTTATAACTATATTCTATTAATGACCGGTGATTCAAGTACCGTTAACTTCACTAACTGAAAAGACACATAACCTTAAATTAACTGCACATGTGTTTATGGCTTTTTTTCTCTATTGTGTGAAAAACAATTGCTATTTTACAAAAGAACATGTTCAATTATTTAGATGATAAAATTGTACAACGACAACTCTATTATCAAACATCAGTGTTTTCAGTTTGTCTGTTTTACCTCAGCTATGTCGTTTTTGTATTCTCCTTCAAATACTTTGAAACTTTTAGGTTGACAGAGTTCTACGCACGTAAACAGTATACATTATAAGGCCAGTTTTGATTATCGGGTTATCATAAATTGTTAAATGAAATGAACAAATTATAATAAATGGATGAAAAAACAACACTGACATTCACGACTGTTCCCTGAAAATGAAAGAAAATTGATGTACCTGTGTGAAATTCATAGATTTCTCGAGTGGTTTATCTTTTATGTTTAATGATATTTGAGAGCAGCAAACACATCAGTAGGGAAATGGCATTTTTAACAGCCTACTCATTACTAGTAATGTACGATGCAATTTAACCATCAGCTCACAAAGCTGATAATGTAGTTATCTTAAATTAATGATTTAAAACGTTTAAGGAAATTGTCCTGAAAATTTAATTGCATGTTGCACAACTGAAATTTACTGCACATGCAAAATTATTTTTTTTATTTTCCCAAAACATTTTATGTCTTGTTGTGAGTGCGTAACGGAGAGAGAGCGAAAGAGAGTAAATGTTAGCAAAAATAAAGCATGCAATTGTTTACGTCTTGCAAAAAGTACTGAACTTTTGTAGGTAAGTGTTACATATTGTGTAGTCATACTGTGACCGTCTATGCATCATATGTCATCGGTATATTGTACAAATGTTTAAGAAAGAAAATATGTTGAACGCCAAATATGTATCCCCAGGGTTTCCGTTAATTGGCAACGAAAATGATGAAGGATGTCATTTTCATTTAACTTGACGATCCAGTATTTGGAAAGATGCAATAATCTTCACGAAAAAAGTAGAGAAACAAATGTCTTTACTAGATATATACGGATCATTAGTTTTGTCACCTGGAACAAATCATCACACTAAAGCTACCCATGAATTCAACTAATACGCACGTAACGTAATATAATATATTCAGATATTGAAATTATTAGATTGGCCTTAAAGAAAAACTTATTGGTTGGTTCATTCATTTATTTATCTTATAGTATTTATCTTAACCGTAGTCTTTCTCATGCAATAGCTCTGTATTTCTCCTTCATAATTCAAAACCAAACCTTCTGTTCCCGATATTGACGTGAGAACTTTGGAAGCCCGTAAATGCAAGATATAATGAAGTGACTGTCTGAAGTGAGGAAATGTTAGGCTTAACAGTTTGCTCAAGCTGCCTCGTTTGTTTAAAATATTTACAGGCCTTTTCCTTTCATTTATCAGCTTGCAAGCAAAAACTCAAACTGGTCCATCTCTACTCGTGTTGTTCGCATATAGTTAACATTTATTATTTACATTTTCTTACGTTATTTTAATGTTTGATTCTGTAAATGTTGAAAATATTGTGTAATATGCTCATGATTACTCAAATATCATACATACCAAGTCAAAGCATAGAAAATCTTGAAATCTATTGTGAATATAAGAAACCTTAACACTCAAAGAAAAAGAATTAAATAATTCATGTTTGCTGTCTGAGAAGAAGTCTGGGGATGTAATTATATCTTGCATTTCTAGACTTTTCTCATTTTGCAAGGTTATTACTTTTCCTAGAATACTATACATACATTAATGTTTACAACTTTGACCATCTATACCTAAAGCTAAACTCTGTTTTTATAAGTCAATGAAAAATTCTTCAAAGAAAAACATAATTGCAATGATTTTCAATTCACAATTCTGAAGAACTGATATAAAAATCAGTTTATATTTTGTCCAAAAGTGTACTAAACCTCCAAGAAATAGCTCACTAAAACCAAATTAATGTTCCTTTAAATGTCTCAAATACTACATGATTGATAGAGGAGGAGCTTGTCATTATAGAACCATCTTGTCGTATTATAAATTGATTGAGCAATTGTTTGAAAGTTAATAACATTTATCTCATGTCTGAAATAGACAAACTTAAGCCTAATGAACGGATGGTTCTTCTGCCAAATTACAGCCGTTACAAAAAAACTTTGATGTTCATTTCATTAAATGAACCGAGACAAATCTCAAGCTTTGCTGACTTACAGATCGTTTCGTTCTTGGAATAGAATTTGTCTCTCATTTAGGTTATAATTAGGCAGACTTTTTTTCCAACTGTACATGAAAAGAGATTTTGATTGATGTAAAGATTTGATTAGAAAATGTAAGAGATTTATAAAAAGTTCCGAGTTTATCTCTGCTAAAATGTAGGCTAATTAGCGGTAATGTCATTTAGAAATAAGGTGTCGTTTCAGAACAAATTTATTAATTACAACATTATTTTCCAATTTGCAAATAATACGTAACGAGCATAAGTGAAAATCGGATGCAAAAGTAAAACGTTATCAGAAATATTTATTAAAACTGTCTTTAGAATTTGCCTGATTAAAAACTTTATATACTATATTAACCTTGTTTAATATTAATAATATACATGTACTGGATATTAAGGAAGGCCTTGCTAAAAATGTACACAGCTCGGATTTTTAACCGAAATATTCTTCAGTCATTAAGTTTCACAAAGAAAATATATTTCTTCTTTGAGAGCTAAATTTGCATAAGGGCAATTTTCGAATCTGTTCGATATGAAAAGGGAAGTTTTTACTTAATTTTTGTTACGGAAAAGATTTGCGAGTTTATTATTACCTACAAATACAATGAATTTCATTGTTTTTGGCAAATGACAAGGAACTTAGATACAACAGGATTCCATATGTTCTTTTTGACAGTTTTGTGTCTTTGTCAAGGTTAAAGGTATGATCTTATATTTTTCACACAACATTTGATTACATTTAATGCTTTGTTTTATTCAAAACAGAAAGAGCGATGAAGTTATTGTTTTGTATTTATTTGAAGTTTGCTTTTTTTGAAATTTGGAATACATACTTAAGGTTGTTCTCAACGACAAACGTCTTCCCTTGTCGAACCAGTTGTTTAAATTTTGCACCATAGGTAGATTAAACAACTTTGAAATAATGCACAAAGAAAAACTGTGAAGTGTGAATGGAAATTCCTATGTCCTGAGGCATTATTAATTTAAATCATACTATTAGTGCAATTACTTGTGTTTCAGGAGTGTCCCTAATACTATAAATGTTTAATTCAATTTCATTATCAGCTCAGAGAGACAGTGTTGTCACTATCTGAACTGAAAATAATTATAATTATTCTGCAAAAATCTTCACATCTATATTTACATAAAACATTTTGCTTTCTGGATAATATATAAAGAATTTCCTTATCTATAGCAAATTGTGACTCCTTTTTAACAAGATAGGTTTGTATTACATGTATGTCCCCTATTGGCAGCCAATAAGTCACGTGGCCAGATTATTGTGACTGACTTTTGACCTAGTGACCAAAAATTCAATAAAGGTTATCTACTGGTCATGACTAGTCACTTAGGTCATTGTGACCGTAAAGGTTGTGTGCAACAATTGTATGACAAAGTTATCACAAATCTTACCAAATAATATACATGTATGCATACATTTAATGAATCAAAATTGTAGGCCTCCTTAATGACAGCCAATTTGTTATATTACATTAGACCTTGAAATGTGTATACCAAAAGCATTTTTAGTTTAATAAAAAATATCAACCAAGGCAACTTTTATGGAGCATTTATTTAAGAATACCTTTACTGTGGCTTTTCTAACTGCATTATTACATAATGATGATCCGAGAAATAGGTAGGAAGGTAGGTACAGTTGCTGTACTGCTTTTGCATGTCCTTAGATAGGTACACATGGTCTAAGCACGATCCCAGTTTATGAGATGTTTTTGCCTGTTTTAACTTGTAGGAGTACTTTTCCATCAAATACTCCAAATCCTGATATTCTGGGCCTAATGCATCTAAATTAAAATCACCCAATATCATTGAATGTGGTGAACGCTCATCAGCCTGCATCAAGATTTCCAAATCAGCCAGCAGTGCAGACCTGGAAATTGACGGTGATCTGTATATCAATATAAAATCAATTAAAGGAGCACATTGGGATTGTAGTTGTATGCCAAGAGATTCCAGGTGTTCAGTTTTGGGCACTAGTACTTGCTGGCACTGAAGATTGCCTCTGAAGTAACAAGCAAGTCCATGCTGGTAATTACTTTGGTCTTGTGGGTTGTGAATGCTGTTAAAGCCTGGAATAGTATGCACACTAGCCTGATTTTCATAAATATGAGTTTCTGTAAAGAACAACAACTGTGTCAAATTGATGATTGGATCAGCTACAATATCTGTGAAATGTAGTCTAAGTGATCGTGCATTGAGAAGACCTAAAGTTAATACCCCACAAGTAAGTGGCTCTTGTACACAGTTGTAAGGGCTTGCTATTGACATTGTCTGCTGTAACCTATTCATCTCTTTTTCAACCACCGAGCTCTGGGTGATCTTTTTTTCATCAAAGTGTAACAGTTGCAGTCCCTGTAGTGTTCTACACCGACTCAAGGCAACATAAGCCTGGCCACCACTGAATTTGTGTTAAAAGGATACAACAAGCTCATTAACAGACAAGCCTTGAACCTTGTGAATTGTACAGGCAAATGACAGCCTCAGTGGGAACTGTGTCTATGTAATCTGGTGATCCTTTTGAAGATGTGGTGAATGATATGTCAACACGTTTTATTGGAACAACACTTTTATCCTTGTGAGATAAATTGAGAGGAGATGAAGCTCTAGCAGCTTGTCCAATGTTTGGTCTGTCAAACTTGACTAACACTGTGTGGACACGACCTGAATTTGGAATAAAGTCTACTACCTGTCCCTGAGCCCCATTAACAAGGCCATCCTGAACATCTATATTTCTGACAATCATCACTCTGGCATCCTTACAAAGCTCAAGTGTTTTGAGAAGTCCCCCAGTAACGGCTGCACTACTCGAAATTGAGTGATCTTGAAGAGATAGTGGTCTTTTCTCTCTTCTTGTTAATAATATGACTGGCTGTCCTAATTCCCTAAGCCGCTCATTATTGTGTTTGTCAGTTTCATTGTTTGTTGCATATATATGCAATGCTTGTCTATTGTAGTGTGGATCAGTTGTTTCAATGGTTCTCTCCTTTAAGATTGTCACATCTCCAAGGGTGTGTTTACCCTTCCTCTCCCTGTTAAGGAGAGCAGCAAAGCCAGCATCATCTTTTTGTCGCATAATCTCCTCCAATTGTAAGATTTTGAACAAATTTTCGCCATACCGATCCAGCAAGACGATTCATTATGTTGCTGGAGGTTTCAAATACATACTTTCCAATAGGACGCAGCTGGTAAAGATCACCTACAGCCAACACCATGACACCACCAACACCAAATAGGCTAGTGGAGTCCATTATTTGCTGCAAACGCTTATCAATGTAGTTGAAGCAAACACCACTGACCATTGAAATTTCATCAATGATGATAATTCTTAAGTTCGACAGCTTTACTCGTAAACGACTGCATGTAGAATGCGACAGCTTATGGTATGTTTCATCAATTTTCGGTGGCAACTCAAGAGCTGAGTGGACTGTTAAACCACCAATATTGAAAGCTGCAGTTCCAGTTGGGGCCATCAGTATGACCTTTGGCTTGGTAGGGTCTTCATCTGCTTGCCTGAGTTCTCTGTTGACCATGTTGTACACGGCAGATATCAGATGTGATTTCCCAGTACCTGCTCCACCTGTGATAAATAGATGCTCTGGTTCAACTACCCTTGTTGTGTGTTTGGTTTGTTTAACAGACCAATTCAATATATACTGAAATGCAGATCTTTGCTGGAAATTTAAAGTCTGTACCAGCTGCATGTAGTCTGTGTCTTTAAGCAAATCTGGATTGACCTCTAAGGCACAGCGAGGAACAACACTTGAAGAGTTGTCAGTGTCAGTGAATGTTGCATGTTCATTACATTCAGGATCTAATATTGCAAAATTTTCATCCGACTCATAGCCTTCTTCTATGAGATCTTCTTCAGCATGTACAGTTTCTGGGGCTATGTCATCCCACGCATGCCGTGGCGGACCATGCTCTTGGTACTGAGACATGGCTTCCTGTACTAATTCTTCATTTTGCATTATCAGTTTGAATCTGTTGTCAATGTCCTGTTTTTTAGACTCATAATGCTGGCTAAATGTTTCAAAACACCCTAATAAATCCTGCTTTTCATCTGTCCTTGACATAAAAAGCAACTTACGATTGTAAGCATACAATTCTGGGTCTTTGGCCTCAGAGCACTGGTGGTGTCTGATCACAGCAGGTGAAGCACGTTTCTTCATTTTGCCGTAACTTTTGACAGTAATAATGCTGTGGGTTTTTAGTGTGTTGTTGTTGACATCTTTGTTCTCCAATGCGTCATTCTCAATATGATTTTCCGGCATCTTATCTTGTTCACAATCAGTTGTTTTGGTGGAGCGATGTACATCATACCACATAGCAAAATCTGCAAGACACATATCATGCAGTTCTGTTGGTCTGGCAGAGTAACGGTCAATAATGTTGGCTGAAAAGACATTCTCATCATCATCATCTAATGCTTCTAAGTGGTCTTTAGATTTAAGTACTCTTATTCTGTTCTCTGGCTGTCCACTTGAAATCCATACAGTAGTGAAATTCGAGGTGTACAGAGGGAGTCCCAGAATTCTGTATGCAGCCTCTTGTGCACTTACATTTCTTGCATTAGAAAATGCATAAGCAATCTTTTACATTTGTTCATTTATTTGCAGATTTTTCATTTCTTTACTGACAGCCTACAGAACAGTTCCAACTTCTCTTTCATCTTTTGTGATGTAGCTTGTAATGTATGCAATAGCTGCATAGGGGCTGGTAACAAACTGTAGGTCTGTATTTGCCTTCCATAATCTCAGAATGTCCATGTTATAGTTGTTGATACAAGAGTCGCATGGATCACGTTTCAAGAACACTGTTGGTGTTTTTGTAGCATTCTCTAAAGCTTGATAATAAACATGGGGACTAATACTGCATTTTTGAAGAACTTCTTTGACACTTCTACTGCTATCATCACCTTCTTGGTCTTGAAGGCATACTTTGACTTTACTCAGAACTTCTATGGCAGCTCTTCGTTTCTCAACTTCATGTTCATCATGCTGTGGACGAGAAAGTATTGATTTCTCTGATACACGTTTTGGGAAACTAAACCGACAGAGCCCACCCTTCTTTGTACATGTTGATGTATGCCTATGTGTCTGCAAGTCAGCCACAAGGTTCGACAGTTCTTCATCATCTCTGGGTCGATTGGCCTGTATATATGTATCAATAAAATTACATATATCCTCACTTGGAGCATCTGGTTGAGGAGCATCTTTCACCCAAATAATAGCATGGAAATGGGGTGATCCTCGCTGCTGGAACTCTATGCGGTAGAAATACATTGTGACCTTCCCCAATGGACAGGCAGAAGACAGAATCACATCTTTGAACAAACTTTGTACTCTGTGGTGGAAATGTCGTGCAGCTGTTGTAGGATTTGACCTTAGCAAAGAACATCTTTCTTCCCATGTCATTTCTTCTATTTCTTTCTCAGACAGAGTTCGTCCTTGTTGCCTGGCAAGTGCCCTAAGTGTGTCTACCCATCTCATGTCAGCTGCTGACAGAGTCAAAAACCATGTGAATATCTTCATCTGTTTCACAGCAGCAAGCAGTTCATACATTACCTTCTGCCAGTATGGTGGGATACCTCTTACAGGCCGTAGAAATCTGTAGGCATCATCTTTTGTCAAAAGGGGACGAATGTGATCTTTGTTTTTAAAGAAACCTGCATTGAAGTTTATTCCATCTTGGCTGGGTGTTGATTTTCTCAAAGCAACAGACATAGAGGACAGAATCTGCTGCCATTCTGTTAAAAACTGCGCAACGAAAAGGTATTTAATACTAGATGCAAAGTGAACCCCTCTTTCAAGTATTTTTCTTTGGAAATACTTTTTGACTAAGATTTTGACAGGTCTTTCATATGTATTCCCAAATTTTCCGGTTGGAAATAATGTAGGGAAGCTTAATTCTTCAAAGTTTTTATCTCCTAACATTGCAAGTGGTCTTTTACCTTCTCCTGGTGCAATTGAAAGAATCCTATTTGCATCAATGGAAATATCAGTAGGTTGAACACATGTTTCATACTGGACATGTTGTGTTTGATCAGCTGAAATGGGAACAATATCTTCTATCTCAGATTCATTCAAGCTGTCTTCTGAAATAATACTGTTGGCGTCTTCTGAATCGGATTGTGTGTCGTTTTCTGTGATAGTATCATTGTCTTGTGTATTTCCTGTTAACTCATTCCATATATCATCATCCTCTTTTTGACAGTCAGTTTCCCATGTTTCACAGACCTTCACATTACTTTAAAGCACTTCTGATTTTGTCTGGTCTTACATACTGGAAAAAATAGTGTCCTTTATACTCAACTTTACGTTTTAGTTTTAAAGGAACAAATCCAGCTTGAGTTGGAGTTCGAGGCAACATATCAGAGACTGTATCCATGTCAACTGGAATATATACAACAGCTCCTTTAATGGCATTCTGCCTTCCTTTTGGCAAGGCAAGCATTTTCATGAATGGATACCGTCAAGACAGTAATCTTTCTTTTAAACTTGATAATCCTTTTAACTCTTCTGGTATTGGCGGCAATTTGAGATTATTTGCATCTGACTGGGGAGGCATTTTATTTTGTCTTAAATACCGCAAACATGTTTGACACACCCATTCTTCATTTTCAGCAGACATACTGTGAGACAGACATTGTGTTAGCAGTTCAGTACAAGCAGCTTTGAATGAAGTGTTGTTGACTTTTACCACTGAAGTTTTATATAGCATTCTACTACAACAAGTACAAACATAGTCTGGAAACTCATTTATACTGTTACTGAATTTGCTTGAAACTGTTTGAATATCTATCTGTCTGCCTCTGTAATTCTGCTTTTCTTTAGCACTTTTCATTCTGGCAGCTTTCAGGTCAACATCTCTGTGTTTTTGTCTCTCTTTATATTTTTCTTTTGAACACTTTGATCTGGCTGCTTTCAGGTTAGTGTCTCTTTGTTTTTGTCTCACTTTATCTTGTTCTTTTGCGCGTTTTGCCCTAGAAGCATTCAGGTCAGTGTCTCTGTGCTTCTGTCGCACTATACTATACCTTGTTCTTTGGCACGTTTTTCCCTGGAAGCATTCAGGTCAGTTTCTCTTTGTTTTTGTCTTTGTTGTTTTTTCACCCCTGACTGTTTGCTTCTAAATGCTCTTAAATCAGTGTTTCTGTGCTTCTGTCGCACTTTATTTTGTTCTTTGGCACGTTTTGCTCTGGAAGCATTCAGGTCAGTGCCTCTGTGTTTCTGTCTTTGTTGTTTTTTTTATCTCTGACTCTTTGCCTCTAAACGCTCTTAAATCAGTGTCTCTGTGTTTCTGTCTCACATTATACTGTTCTTTAGTACATTTCATTAAAACTGACATAAAGTCAGAGTCTCTTTGTCTCTGTCTTTGTTTCTTTTTTACAAGAGCTTCTCTGTTTCTTACTGCCGGCAAGTCCAACTGTTGTTGCTTTTGCCTCCATTTTCTCTGCTTCTCCGTATTTTTATTAACATATATTTGACATCCCTTTCCTTTTGTTGCTAAAAAGTCACTTTTGTTCAGGGTTCTCTGTCTTTCTGTGTTTTTTACAGCTTGATCTGCAAAGTAACTATCAAGTAATTCTGTATCAGGTGGACTTGTCACAGGGAAGTCTGTGATGTACTGTGTTACCAAGCAAGTCCTCAGGTGGTGTCTCAGGGCACTCTGTTCAAGATAAACAGAAATGGGAGATATTCCCTTGAAAAGAAAATATGCATTCGCAGCTGCAAACACCCCACAATCAACAGTTGTACCTTGACTTTGAGGAATTATGTATTTCAACCTGAGTTTACTCATTTCACCATACATTCTTTACAGTTGTCTTCTCATATTATGGATTCTGTTAGAGTTTTTTAAAAAGTCAAACAAAGAAACAGTTTGATCTTTTATATGACTCACAAGATAGTGATTGTTTATGAAGTGTCTCTGTACTGCTTCAACACCTTCAAGCACTAGCACTGTCGAAGGCTGTTCTGCTGAAAGTGTCTCCTGGTAGAGCACAGATGGTTGTATAAGACCATTAGTTTGTGGGAACTGAACTTTTTGCAATGTTGAGTAAAAGTCTAACACCTGTATTTCAATTGACCCTTTTAGGACACTTTCAGGATCTAATCCATAAAAGGTATTTTCATGAAGAGTTTATGACAATGGTTGTGTGAGTGAAGAGTTTATGTCCTGGCGTGATATGGTTGGTTCTGGTCCACCAGTATCCTTTATGTAAGGCTCAGGGTTGGTTAAATCTGAATCTAATATATGACATCCCATGTCTTGCCTATGTAGATTGAGATCACAGCGCTTGTTTTGAGAATGATTAGGCTGTACCTGTAAGCAAAGAGATGGGGATGAATGAAATTATACTTTACTTAGTAAAATTTTAAACTCTAGAGTTTTTGAATTGGTTTGAACTGTCTACATTTTTTTTTCAATTTTCTACATGTAAGTGCAACATTTTTGCTTTTTCTAAAACAGATTAAACAAATCTTTAAAAAGAAAATTAAGGAAAAAAAAACTAGGTTTTTCCTTTTTTAAATTCAAATAGGTCTGTTTAGTCACAAATCTTGTATGAATCTTTTTCATAAGGAAATGGCACAGTTAAGATAATGTAATCAAAATTCAATCATTTGACAGCCAACTTAACCAAAATTCAATACTTTGACCTTGACAGTCAAGGTCATTTAAAGATCAAGGTGAGGGTCGATTCAACCTTTTCGAATGTCTTGTCCTATAGGTTGTTTTGTCCAACTATGAAAATAGTCCAATGATTAATTACAAAATTACAGCCATTTATAGTGATCATCAGTGAAAATAAGATAATTTGACCCTTCAAGGTCAAGGTCATACATGAGTCAAGGTTAATTTGAGTTTGATATACATCAAAGTCCTGACCTAAAGGATTTTGTGTCTTAATATGAAGTTAATCAATTAATAAATATCTAAGTTATAGCCAGGTACAGAAAAAAGAGCTGTCTGTAGGACAGCACACTCGACTATTCTTAGTGCTTGATAGTAAAAGAGCCTTAATAATGTAAAATTTTCTAAGTTCAAAATGGGCATATTATGCTCTCAAAGAAGTGTATAAAATTTCAACTTGTTTCAAAGCCAAATGTTAATGGACTTTGGAAATATTTGAGGTGGTACGCAAACTTTAACGTAAATTCTAAGTAAAAAAGGGGCATAATTCTATCAAAATGCTTGATAGAGTTACCTCCTCTTGTCTATGTTTGTTTAGTGGCAAGTCTTGTTTTGTCCAAGTTTAAATCAAACTTACATAAAAAACAAAATTATGACATATTTACTAAAATTCAACAACTTAAACTTGACAGACAATGTCATTTAAAGGTCAAGGTCAGTTCAACCTTGTTGTTTTTTTCAAAGTATAAGAATAATCCATTTATTTATTACCAAGTTACAGTCAATAACAGCTAAAATTAGAGAAATTCAATGGTTGAACTTTCAAGGTCAAAGTCATAAAGAGCCAAGGTCAATTTGAGATTGATATACATGAAGTTCTTATCCTAAAGAATTTTCTGTTATAATAAAAATTATGATATCGATCCATTCAATAATAGCAAAGTAATAGCCAGTTACAGCAAAAAAAAGGTCAAAGACATAAAAGGCCGGGTTACATTTGTATACCAAATATCATGAGGCTGTGATGTTATGAAAATTTCCTACCATTCACCATTAATGTTGAAAATTTAACTAAGTCGGTAAACAGAAAATGGATGAGCGACAGACCTGAAATCAAATCCCACGGTACGGGACCATGTATTAATGCTGTATATCAAATATCAAGAGGCTCTGATACTAAGTAGTTGCTGAGAAAACTGTTACGAAAATTTCCTACCATTCACCATTAATGTTGAAAGTCAGTAAACAGGAAGTGGATGAGCAACAGACCTGAAATCGATTCCAACCGTATGGGACAATGTGTTAATGCTGTATACCAAATATCAAGAGGCTGTGATAAGTATTTACTGAGAAAACTGTTACAAAAATATTATCACCGTCCATCCGTCACCCGCAGGCCGACATTCACCATACTATTACAAAAATGAAAATTTCAATAATTTGACCTTCAAAGTCAAGGTCATTTATGAGTGAAGGTCAAGATCTGTCTGGTCAACATTTAGGTATATCCTTAAAGATTATTATGATAAAGTTTGAGGACAATCCATTCAAAAATAACAATGTTATAGCCACTAATAGCAAAAATCAGCAAAAACCAAGCAAAATTTAGACATTTGATCTTGAAGGTCAAAGTCAAGGTTATTTATGACTGAAGGTCAAAGTTAGTCTGATCTACTTTAAGGTATTATTCAAAGGGTTGTTGCGACATGACTGTAACAATACCTCTATTTTTTTTTGGTAAAAAAAAAGTAGAGCTAAAAAAAGAACTTTTTTGCTTTTTGCATGTTTTATGTATGTTTTCTTGGTTTTGGGCGAAAATAACTTATTAGTTAATTATTACTTATATATAATGTTTACAGTCACCTCACTGATTTCTAGTGTAAGAATTACATCTTTCGAGATTACCGTGACAGTACTTTTGATAGGTTTGGCATCTGACAGGTGTTCCTTTCCAGCCTGGCTCTGTAAACAAGAAACAAACTTGCATTATAAAGGCACTGAAAGGGTCATAACAGAGTAATTTAATAATGTAAGATAAACTTTACAACTTAAGATATTACAACAAAGCATTTGAATGAATTTTCCATTGTAGTAAGCTATCACAAGATGGCATGTCAGATAAAACCATTTTTTTCACTCACTACTGAAGTTAAAAAGTATGTCATTGTATTTTATTATGGCTTAGGAACAATTCCACTTGCACGGACAAAAATGTAGTTTGTAAATCACAGAAGTTTTAACAGCAAGAGCTTCCATGGAGCAGCGCGCTCCACTTTTTGTAAGTGGTGAATGATAAAATAAGTACTATATTAACACCATTGACCTTAACCTTTGACCTGAAAATGAGAGTGAAAGGTAAAACTAATCATAAGGCATGAAAAATTAAAGTTTGAAGTCCCCAGGTAATTGCAGTCATTTTATGGCCAGTTTCGTTTTTTCTACCCATGTGACCTTTGTACTTTTGACCTTAAATTGATTCCAAGAAGTAGAATTCATAAATGAGCATACAGAAATGAAGTTTAAAGTTCCTAGGTATAAACACTTTCCTTTCATTGACCAGTCAAAGATTTTACCATTACAGGTCCCAGTGAGCTTGACATCTAACATGATGACCTGGTGTGAAGGATAGATATCATTAAGGTACATCCATATATAAAGTTTGCACTTTCATTTTATGGCAAACTGAATTTTTTTATTAATCTTGGCCCAGTGACCTTGACCTCTTATCTTTTGACCCAAAATGGGTGAGGGAGGTAGAACTCATCAAGATGCATTCACATACAAAGACTGAAGTCCTTACTTGTATGCACTCTCATTTAATGGCCTGTTTCATTGTATCATATTTCACGTCCCTGTGTCCTTGATCTTTGACCTTTTGACTTGAATTTTGGTGTTTGAGTAGCTCATCGAGATGCATCAATACACAAAGTGTGAAGTCTATGGGTAAAGGCATTTTCATTTAATGGCCAGTTGAAGTTTTCAATAAATCAGACCCAGTGACCATAACCTTTGACCTTTGAAAATGGTGTGGGAAGTAAAACTCATCAAGATGCATTCACATATAAAATTTGAAATCTGCAGGTACATGCACTTTCATTTTAAGGCATCTTAAATTGATTATTATATATCAAGTCACTGTAACCTTGACTTTTAACCTTTGACCTGAATTTGGGTGTCGGAGGTGAAACTCCTCAAGCGGCATGCACATACTTTTTTAATGAAATAATATACCAAGGGGTCTTCCTCCACGAGTAAAGTTGGAAAGTTGCAATATGTCCTAACATGTGAAGGTGCAACATTAAAATCAGTGTAACAAAAAGGTAACATACACTTTCATCATTTTACCTTTTTTTGTTTTCGCCTCCTGTCAACAGCTCTCTGTTTTTGGAATGATCGCTTTTTTTGTTTTGGGCATCTTTACACTTCAGGCAAGCTGAATTTTTATTTAATATTTATATCATTAGATAATTTATCTAATTTTTTATAAGAGAAAAGTTACCTATTGAATGACATGACAATTAACTGGTAGTTTTTAATAAATTACACAGAACACCATTATCAAGTTGTATTTATCTGAAAAAATTATAGAGAGATTGCATAATAATGTAGTAATAGCCAGAGAGCTACTGACCTACTTTGATCAGTGTACATTTATTTAATATGCTACACAAAGTTGCTTCCAGTCATTGGTTTTAAGGATATTTACTGCACAAGTCTAGAATAAGTTACCCTAACTCTGACCATTTTTTGACTATAATAGAATTATTTATACAATAAATTAAGAGGTCCACAGTTGGCAATATCTAAATTGTAAGCATTGTAGTTTTATGTTTGAACTTATGGCCCTGAAATCGCTCACCTGAACATAAAAACTCTCCATGACAAGGAACAAGTAATATTGTAAACTATAAACAAAAGCAGATATAAAATATAAATCTAAAACTGATATCACAAAGTTTATATTTGTATTTGAAATGGTGCATGTGTGAAAACATTACAGGTTGCTATTGCTAAGGGAAAACAACAGTTCCAAAAGATGTGTACTGTGATGTAAGGAAAAGCAATGAATCCCTGGTGCAGGGCCAATTTTGACCCTACTGCTTTTATTTGAAGAAACCTGGTAGAAACTCACTAAGGATGTTTCATGCAAAATATCTAAGCTCTAGCTCTTTGGGTTTTTTAAAAGAATATTTCTTAAATTTTGACTATATACATTATTATTGTAACATATAAGGGAAACCCATAACCCCCTTAGTTGGGGCCAATTTTGACCCCCGGGCTTTTATTGAACAAACTTTTTAGACACGAAAAAGAAGATTGTTCATGTTTAATATCTAACCTCTAGCTCTTTGGGTGTTTTAAAAGAAGATTTTTTTGTTTGTTTTCACTATATACATATAAGGAAAATCAATAACCCCTGGGGCGGGGCCAATTTTGATCCCAGGGTTTTTGTTTAAACAAACTTGGAAGACACCCACTAAAAGATGTTTCATGCCAAATACCTAAGCTTTAGATATTTGATTTTTTTAAAGAAGATTATTTTTTGTTTTTACTATATATCAGGAAAATCAATGACCCCCTAGGGCGGGGCCAATTTTCACCCCAGGGCTTATTTGATCAAACTTGGTAGACACTTACTAGAAGATGTTTTATGCTTAATATCATACCTCTTGCTATTTGAGTTCTTTAAAAGAAGATAATTTAAGTTTTTTCTTTTGGTTGCTATGGCAACCAGAGTTTTGCATGGAATTAAATTCTTTGAACAGTTTTTAAAGGTGACCATCAAAGGAACATTCCTGTGAAGTTTGGATGAATTTGGCTTAGCAGTTTATGAGGAAATGTCGGAATGAACTTTATTGTTCTCTTTTGTTCTGTTTATAGTTACACGGCCCCCTTCTTCTCTTAAATAACCGAACAGAATGAATGCATGGACAGACGACAGAGAAGTGATCCCTATATGTTGCCACTACTCCATAGAGGCAACACAAAAAAGATATTTCTTTAATATCAAAAATAAAAACAAAATTATTCTAAAATTAAATGTCATTGTTACTAAATACTCATTTTGTATCAGTGGTTCACTGTCAATGATATTTTCATAGTCTTTTTCTGCACAAGCGGTAATCACAGTAAGTCATTTTACAAAAACATGATATTCCTTAATATTAACACTGAAAGCAAAATTATTATGAAATGAAACATTAGTGTCATCAGTTTTCAATAAGTATCATTCAATGTGTTCTTCACAAGGAGCTGTCACAGTGCAGTACATTTTCTTCCTTGTCTAGGTGTTTGCTGGCCTTTTCCTTCCTCTCCTTCCCCTTGTCATCATTCTCTAACTTGTTAATCTTGCCTTTCTTCCTCACCTGGTTGATTGCTTCCATTCATCCCCTCAATCTCATCTCGCTTCTGAGAGGTGCTAGCTTCACTGTCTGAGAAGGTGGTGTCCGGAAAGGACTCGTCAAGCTCTGCTTTTAGGTGCTTAACTTCCTTTTGCAGCGTCACACTCTGAACTTCAAGCTCATATTGCCTCTTAACTGTTTGTCTCTTCTGCTTGTCCATGTCATTCCGGCCTCGCTCCAAACCATTCACTACAAGTTTTGACTTTTCCTGCAGTACCTTAACTTTTCTTCTTATTTTCTCAATTGTCCTTGACCCAGAGTCCTTGTCACCTTTCATAAAGTCAAAGGCTACAGCTTTTACAAGTGTATCAATTTCCTCGAGACTTTCACCTATCAACTTACTCAAATTACTGAAGGTTGGTTTATTTTAAGCCATAGTGCCTGCTAGCATGTAATGAAGATCTGTAAATAAAAAGTAAACATATTAAAATCAAAGTAGCAATGAAACTTGTTTCATTGACGATTTACTGCGATATTTAATTTCGCTGGCTTGAAAATTTTAACAAAAGTCACTGCACTTATATTTTCATGGTCTCAAATTCACCAATTTCCAATTTAAAAAAAAAAAATCAAAATTGCTAATAAGAGGGCCATGATGGCCCTAAATCGCTCACCTGAGTCATAATACTTGTTTATTTGGGTTTTTTAAAAGAAGATATTTTTCCGTTTTTACTATATGCATATAAGGAAAATTAATGACCTCCCTGGGCAGGGCAAATTTTGACCCCAGGGCTTTTATTTGAACAAACTTGAAAGACACCTACAGGAAGATATATCATGCTTAATATCTAAACTCTGGCTATTTGGGTTTTTAAAAAGAAGATTTTTTAGTTTTTACTATAAACATATAAGGAAAATCAATGACCCCTGGGCGGGCCAATTTTGACCCCAGAGCTTTTATTTGAACAAACTTGGTAGACACTTACTAGAAGATGTTTTATGCTTAATATCATACCTTTAGCTATTTGAGTTTTTTAAAAGAAGATTTTTTTCAAGTTTTTACTATATATATATAAGGAAAATCATTGAGCCCCTGGGCGGGGCCAATTTTGACCCCAGGGCTCTTATTTGAACAAACTTTTTAGACACTCACTGGAAGATGTTTCATGCTAAATATCTAAGCTCTGGCTCTTTATGTTTCTTAAGAGAAAATTTTAAAGTTTTTCTTTCGGTTGCCATGACAACCAGTTTTGCATGGAATTAAATTCTTTGAACATTTTTTAAAGGTAACCACCAAAGGAACATTCCTGTGAAGTTTGGATGAAATTCGAAGCGGTTTATGAGGAGATGTCGTTTAAAGTAAAAGTTTACGGACGGACGCCGGACAGACGCCAGACAAAAAGCAATCACAAAAGCTTACCATGTGACTTTGTGACAGGTGAGCTAAAAAGTAATTTCACTTTACTAAAAAATTCTAAATGCATGACACTTAAGAAACAAAGAAATCAACAATTACTTTCTCGCAACTTGTCACGTGTCTTGTGTGTGTTGTTTCATCGGAGTGGTCAACTTCAAATAAACAATCTGGCATGTTAAACAATTAATAAGCGTGAAGCGACACAAATAGAAACTATTTACATTTTCTGACAAAAAAAAGTTAATCAAAATCGACGTTTATAAAATTTGGAGAGCTCTTATTACTAGAGCTGTCATAGATTCAGTGCAGACAAATCCATGATATATCGGACACATACATGTATATTGATAATTACATTTAATTACACGCCTGTACTTTGCTTTCATACGTGTTTTAATGATTTCAGTGAAACACAATGTTCTTTTGATACAATTATAATGTGTCTTGCCTATTGCTTTGAAATATTTTTATTACTAGATGGCAGCACAGGACCCCTGTTCTGTATACTTTTTGGATGAATTTTCATAATGTCAGGACATTTAATTAATAATTAAAAATTATTGATTTTCTCAAATGTATATTGATTATTGATAAACGGAAATTAATCAATGATTCATCAATATCGTATCATATCTATTGATGACAGGTCTACTTATTACCATTATGTATAAAAATATTTCGAATATTCTGTTTTTCCAAACTGAAAAAAAAGCAAAATGAAGAGTTACACTCACAGAAAATGCATTTTTTTTTAAATATTTTAAAACCATGTTTTTTTTTTACCAAATTCAATGAGTCGACACACTTTCTTCTTTGACTTATCTTCTTTTCTTACATATCGATATCATCAACGAGGGTGCCGAAAATGATACTAAAGATTTACATGAATTAATTTGTGAATTTAATAGGCTGTACATCTATTCATTTTATATAGACCTGTCAAGACATTTAACAATAAAATTCACAAAGTTAGGAATGGAAATTTTTAAGTAATTGATTTATTGGTTTTACAAAATATGACAAGCCCATAGCGGATTGCTATTTCAATATATTTTTTGAGGCAAATTATCAATAAGAATTATACACTCGATCTATTAAATGATGTTACTTTTGTGTACTGGTTGGGGACCACCAAGACTGGACTACCACCAAACCTGGACAGCTCTGAAAATGCCTGATTTAGTTTTTTTTTCTTTGTTCAATGGTTATCAATCTATCAGTCACATTTTAGTCAACAATAAATGCAAATTTCTTCTATAATTAGGTAATTAAAATTTAATTCAATTTATGTAAACAGTAATACGGTATTTTTATGTCTATTACAAAAACGTTGACGTTGAAAATTTGGACGTCAAGAGTGCTATACCTGACCTCTTATACTAGCTATAATCATTTGCAGAGTAAACAACAGAATATCCAAAACTTCAGCATTTGCTGCTGAAATATTGTATATCATATCAAAAATTTAAACACCCAAGCTTTTTTCTAAATTAAATTAGTGTCATCACATATCTGTCCGGACAAGTGGTACTGTAGTGTGAACAATTTAGGTAATTTTGATAACCTCCTTGACAGGCCTCAGATATAAGTGTCAATATAATCAGAAATAAACAATTTAGTTTGTTAGTTAGGAGACGAACCTAGCTGTAATGTGTCAAATTTTCAGATCTCCTAAGCTTTAAAATTCTAAAATCTGTATTTACAATTACAATTATTACAAACGATTGACTCCTTCAAAAGTTATCTTCTAGTAACTATATTTTTTCATGAAAATTTGAAGATTAAAAGGGGCATAACTCTGTTAAAATTTAGTGACCTGATTCCAAGTGTAATCTTGACCTGTATTGTATGATATTACACCTGTGTACACAATATTTTAAAATATGTTGACTCCTGGAAGATTCCTGCCAGCAGTTCCACCTGTGAAAGTGAGACAAGATTTTTCTATTTTTAGCTCTGGAAGCCATTTTGTGCAACGGAGTGGAAAGTGCCAGCAATATGCACAACTAGGGATGGTATTGATCACTTTTGTAAAGTTTCATTGAAATCCCACCAGCAATTTGACCTGTGAAAGCTGGACAAGATTTTTCTATTTTTTTAACTCTGGCAGCCATTTTATGCAGCCGAGCGGAACGTGCCGGCATTATGCACGACTAGGGATGGTGTGAAGTTTCATTGAAATCCCAACAGAAGTTTGACCTGTAGAAGCTGGAAAAGATTTTTCTATTTTTAGCTCTGGCAGCCATTTTGTGCAGCCAAGCAGAACGTGCGAATGATATGCACAACTAGGTATGGTACTGATGACTCCAGTGAAGTTTCATTGAAATCCTGCCAGCAGTTCCACCTGTGAAAGCCGGACAAGATGTTTCTATTTTTAGCTCTGGAAGCCATTTTGTGCAGAGGAGCAGAACATGCCGGCATTATGCAAAACTAAAAATGGTGCTGATCACTTCTGTGAAGTTTCATTGAAATCGGACCTGCAGTTTGACCTGTGAAAGCGGGACAAGATTTTTCTATTTTAGCTCTGGCGGCCATTTTGTGCAGCCAAGCTGAACAGGCGGGCAATATTCACAACTAGGGATGGTCACTGATTACTCCTGTGAAGTTAAATTGAAATCCACCCAGCAGGTTGACGGACAGACAGACGACAAAGGCAACAAGCAATTATCATAGTATTGCAAGCAATCCATAAGTCCCCTACCGGTAAGAACCCCAGCAACATTCTGATGGGCCATTGGCCATTCAATTATACCATTGAATGAATGAATGACATCAATGAACTTAAATCTTTTGAGTTCCAAGTTTGTATATATCATAGTAATGTGTTAGTTTCCCTGCCGAGTAAGGAAATTATGTTTATACAACAGATAATCAAAAGGTCCAATTTTCTCAGGATGAATAAGTATAACAAATGTTTCAACTTTTCTCTATTTTAAGTAAATTTGTTGGAAAAAATCTTGTCATATTATTATGATGTGGGAGTTTGAAGTAAATCCTAAAAGGAATGAAGAAGTTGGGAGTAAAAAATACCAATTTCTCGAAAAAGTTCAAGGGAGGCATAATTCTGAAAATAGTCTTGCTAGAGTATTGAACCTTCTCACGTATGTTGAGTGATAATAGGAAACATACATATGAAGTTTGAAGCAGATACATTAAGAAATAACGAAGTTATTAAAAAAAAGTTTTTTTCATGAAAATTCAAAGTTCAAGGGAGATAATTCTGATAATTTTTGTGCTAGAGTTGTAAACCTTGTCACATATGATGTGGTTGATGACCAGAAACTAATATTTGAAGTTTGAAGTAAATACCTTAAGAAATAAAGAAGTTATAGTGAAAAAGCGTAAAAATCGGAATCAGAAATCTTGAAATTCAGTGTATTTGTTGCCATAGCAACCAGAATTTTCAACATAGGAAGTAAAAAAAAAATGTGCATAATCTCCAGACTGCCATCTACCCATATTTCAAGTTTCATAAAATATTTTCAGTACTTTTTACGTTATCACTGGATCCAGTTTATGTGTTAAATTTGCCATATTTTCAGTCTATTTGTTGCCATAGCAACCAGAATTTTCAACATAGGAAGAAAAGAAAAAGATGTGCATAATCTACATACTGCCATCTATACTTATATCAAGTTTAATAAAAATAATTTCAGTACTTTTTAAGTTATCGCGGGATCAAGTTTTGTGGACGGACGGACTGACGGACTGACAGACGGACGAGGGTAAACCTAAAGTCTCCTCCGGTTAAACGGTAGGGGACTAAAAACAATATGTGTCCAAAGAATTTTTAGAAACATAATTAAAGGTTAACTGTAAATAAAATATGTTTATAATCACCTTTTTAATCACCTTTTTCAGTTCCTTTGTGAGTAAATAATTTGTTCTTTATTTGTTCAAGTCGAAAATCTTTGTTCCTATGAACACAAACTTTTTAAACTGACCATTATAAGCTTTTCACACCTCCTAGTGTGAGTTATTTAGGAAAGAAATAACGGTATTTAGACAATAAAATCAACGGTACTTGAAGAAAAAGTATTGCCCTTAATAGATTTAAACCAATCAAATTTATGACAGGAAAATTTTCTTTGGTCACATGATCAAATTTTGGACAATTAATCTGTCAATCAAATGCTTGCACCAGTGTGTTTAGGAGAAAAAAAGATGCAATGAAGTATGACCTGAAGGCTTTTACTCAAATATTACAGTTCTAATTGTTGTGAGTTGCTACAAGCAATAACCATCTAAATCAAGACACAAGAGGGACATCATGGCCCTAACCACTCACCTTAGGATATGTACTACATGCACATGTTATAATTTTTTAAGACAGTCCTTTTAATAAAGTTTCAGAAAAATTAATCTATGGAAGATATCTTTTAAGCTTATTTCAATTCTTAATTTTGGCACCCCATTTTATTCAACAGACCTAAACAAATTTTTGAATTTTTGTGCAATTAAAAAAGAATGCTGTATAAAGTCAATTTCTATTTTCAGATATTATGTCCATCTTTTTTAGAAAAACAGATCAATTAAAGCAAATTTTGTACAGGACCACCTGATGGTAGTTTCTGGCAGATGATAAATCATTTGCTTAGAAAACCAAAAAATAGAGACATGTGACCCAACACTACTTGCACTTACTTCAAGAAACTCAAGTGCCATCTTTTAGTTATTAATGGATAGCATCAACTGACTTAACTTTGGCTCATTATATGTGAGTGTTCGTATTTGAATATGAAACAAAAAATAAACAATTCACCATTTTGGATTACCTCAGCACCTATAAATGTTTGAATTTGAGTGATCCTGACCAATGACGGGTATAATTATGACATCATCAAAATTATAACAAGATGTAAGGTCTGATAGTTGCAGTTTTGTTAATTTAGGGTATAATGATAATTCTTTATAAATTACTAATTAAATTATCAATTAAGTACATTTTTGGTAGCCTGTTTGAATGATCACCATACTGGAACCATTTAGGGATTTCTTTGTAAAAGAGTAAATAATGATCATTTGTGCTTTAAAGTTTCCATTTAAATATATCTAGTTAAAGAGAGGATCTTGTCTAAAGGTTTTTCTATTTTAAGCAGTAATTCATTTTCACAGAATTGTAACAATTGAGCAATTTTACTGAAAACCATTCAAAGATTCTTCCTGCACAGTATTGTCAGGTGTATCACAATAAATAATATAATAATGATGGTGATAAAAATTGTGCTCAGGTGAGCTAAAAAGTTCCAGACCATATAATAAATATTCTGATAATCAATTTACATAGAAGATTGGGTTGAAATGAAAATAGCTATATTGATGTAATATAGATAAGAATTTATTTATGAATTTCAATTACTATACTTTTGAAACTATTACAATGCTTTCCACATGATTTACCATTGTAAATGATTGGCAAACAAATTCAAAAATAGGAAATGCATGCTAAATTCATTTCTTACAAATACGAAATTTTTTAACTAATAATGAAAAAAATGAAAGATTATCATAAAAGTATTTTTGAAAGCAAGGGCGTCCTTTTAAACCTGCAAACTGCGAGAATATTTATTTGAATACCACCCATACACCATACATTCTTTGTATTAATAATGAACATGTATGAATATTGTGAATAAATTTAAAACAATGGCCTGCTTACAAACATCAGTATATAAGCATGTATATAGTATTTAATATACTTTATAAAATCCTTGTTATCTAAAATGTAATATGATAATTAAAAATAACTGAACATGTTCATGATTTTCCATTTAAACCAAAACGGAAAAGTCTCACAGTCCACAAAACCCGATGCCATTTGGTAGCCAAGTTATTGGTCTGAACTGTTTTGACATACATGTGACCTTGACCTTTGACTCCAAAATCAATAGGGGTCATCTACTGGCCAAGACAAATGCAGATATGAAGTTTGAGGGTCAACGGCGCATGGGTTGTCAAGTTATTGATTGGAAACCGTTTTTTACCTACAAGGTCAATGTGACCTTGACCTTTGACCCCTTGACCCAAAAATCAAAAGGGGTCATCTACTGGTGATGGACAATCATCCTACCAAGATTGAAGTTTCTAGGCCTAAGCGTTCTCTAGTATTTGATCGGAAACCGTTTTTAAGATGAAAGTCTCTGTGATCTTGACCTTTGATCTAATGACCTCAAAGTCAATAGGGGTCATCTACAGGTGATGACCAACCAGTATACCAAGTTTGGTGAACCTAGGTCAAAGCGTTCTCTAGTTATTGATCAGAAACCGTTTCTAGGATGAAGGTCCCTGTGAGCTTGACTTTTGACCCCTTGACCCCAAAATCGAAAGGAGTCATCTACTGGTGATGACCAACCAGCATACCAAGTTTAGTGAACCTAGGTCAAAGCGTTCTCTAGTTATTGATCGGAAACCGTTTTTAGGATGAAGGTCCCTGTGATTTTGACCTTTGACCTAATGACCTCAAGGTCAATAGGGGTCATTTTCTGGTAATGACCAACGAGCATACCAAGTTTGGTGAACCTAGGTCAAAGCGTTCTCTTGTTATTGATCAGAAACCGTTTATAGGATGAAGGTCCCTGTGAGCTTGACCTTTGACCCCTTGACCCCAAAATCAATAGGGGTCATCTACTGGTGATGACCAACCAGCATACCAAGTTTGGTGAACGTAGGTCAAAGCGTTCTCTAGTTATTGATCGGAAACCGTTTTAAGGATGAAAGTCTCTGTGATCTTGACCTTTGACCTAATGACCTCAAAGTCAATAGGGATCATCTACTGGTGATGACCAACCAGCATACCAAGTTTGGTGAACCTAGGTCAAAGCGTTCTCTTGTTATTGGTCGGAAACCGTTTCTACCTACAAGGTCAATGTGACCTTGACCTTTGACACCTTCACCCCAAAATCAATAGGGATCATCTGCTGGTGATGGACAATCATCCTACCAAGTTTGAAGTTTCTAGGCCTAAGCGTTCTTTAGTTATTGGTCGGAAACCGTTTCTACCTACAAGGTCAATGTGACCTTGACCTTTGACCCCTTGACCCCAAAATCAATAGGGGTCATATACTGGTGATGAACAATCATCCTACCAAGTTTGAAGTTCCTATGCCTAAGCATTCTTTAGTTATTGGTCGGAAACCATTTGGTCTACGGACCGACGGACCGACCGACAGACAGACAATTGCAAAGCAATATACCCCCTCTTCTTTGAAGTGGGGGGGGGGGGGCATAACAATGTACAGAGAAGAATATATCCAATTAATGTCTTAACTAAAATAAAACATGACACATACCATCCGCGAATGTACGAGAAACTAAAGGCGTTACGGCAAATGTACAATTACAAGAATTAATCTTTAAGTTGTCTTTGCATATAACAGACTTTTTGAAGACCTTTCAGATTCACTTAAACTTGTGACATTATTCTGAAAAAATCTCCTGTGATTTTATTAACAGAAAACACAAACTGTATTGCGGTGCATTTTTTTTTGCAAAATTGGAAACTAAATTCCCAGAAACATTGAAAGGTGCAGTCTAACGTAAGAAAGCTAGTTTTTCACAACTGCTAGAAATTTGAAGTTTCGTTAGTGGGTTGGTGACAAGTTGCTACATTAGCCCTCTATGAGTTAAAACAGTTGTTAACTGGAGTTAAGAAGATAAACGCCAAAGCTTTGCATTGTATTTATAGCAAATTTATGTCATTTATGTCGTCTCTAACTTGAAATACGTTTCTTGAGTTACTGAAGTTCTAGGTAAAAGAAATAAGTGCTAATTGTTCAGCTTATCTTAAGCGAGATTGTGTACACTAGATGCTGTTACGCTGCCAGAAAAGTTGCTAGAAATTTTGAATAATGGTCGGTAGTTTTTGTTTTGGTCACCAGAATGATGAAGAGGGGTTATATGGGTTTAAGATACAGGTTACCAGCTCAGATCAGTTGAATACCTTGTGGTCACACTTTAAATCACAAGTATTGTCCTCGTGAAACTTAGTATGTTTGTTTTGAAAGTCTTCAGGGTGGTGGTAAGCAGGGTCACGAGGTTTCAAAATCTAGTTCCCCACACATATTAGACTGACATTTAAAATTTGACCAATATGTTATCAGTAATGGCAGTGGAACTCACAGACAGTCAATATATGAAGTTGAGATGTAGGCATTGAATGCCAGTGATGAAGAGTGTTAATTGCATGATTCATTATTTACAGACAAAATGTGTTATGGTTCATATGGTTACTGAAGGAAACAAGAATAGTGCAGCTCTGTGACCTATGCAAAATGATTAACATTTATTAGGTAAGAGACGAAGTTTGCTTCATACTTTACAAATGTTGCAGACTGATGTTGTAAGGAGGACAAAGAAGGACATATTATAAGTACAACTACTTTCTCTTTCTTTTTTCATAATCGTTTTCTGTACGAATCAACAAAGCATTGGGAAAAATTTACAGTTATGGTTTTATCTCTTGATGGACCATGATAAATAATTTACTGTTGTACGGAATCGTTAAATAATTTACTACTTACTATTACTAATGATTTACTTTATTATAACATCTATAAAATATAATTTGGTTCCTTTTCTTTTTTGTGGCTTGCTACAGATACGTTACTTTATTTCTGTGTTTACAAATTGTGAAGAATCAGTACATGTTCATCACTGTAACACTGGAAATAGTTATGATTCAACATGTCTTAAAACTTGTTGACGTATTCCTTCAAGAATAAGATAATGAATGTTAAGATTGGCATCAGGATGAGCGGTGTAATAATATATTTGTAATAATGGCATCAGGATGAGCGGTGTAATAATATATTTGTAATAATGGGTTGTTCCAAAAGACTTTCAGCTATTGACATTTTTCTATCAGATGCAATGCTAGGTGTCATATGTTTATCCATATTTCCGTATCACGTATTTTTATGCATAATGTATTTTTATTTTTTACGTATTCTTGCTGATTGCTGGTCTGAGAGTGTTTTTTAATGAAATACTGTTTACAGAACACATATTACAGTAAATTAATTACAAGTTCTTCTGTAATGGGTTTGTTGTTAAGTGTTTATAAGTCGTGTTTTGCGTCCATTTTCTTTCACTGATAAGTAATAAATATTAATTAAGAGCCTTCTTAGACATACAGAAAGTATCAAAACTCTTCTATTTTACATGTAACATACCGGATACAGTCATGAAAATTGGACATTTTTCCTAAATCTCTAATAAATGTCTGGGAAATTTTAAAGCTTAGAGTGAACTCTTAAACTGAAGAAAATTGAGATAATTATATGAACAAGTTATATTCTAATATTACTAATATAATGCCTAGAAAATTTCAGAAACCTTATATAAAATAAACTTAAGAGAAAGGAGGATCCCTTTTAGTTACAATTACACAAATCTTTACACATAAATTCTTGACCGCCTTCCAAGAATCCTGTAGTTAACCGTGCATAATTAAAGTATTTCTCAATGGATTTAAGAGCTGAAAATTTAATTCAAGTGCAGATTGGAAAAGTAACTGCAGCTATCCCCTTTTATTAAATGAAAGATTAATGCAATTTCGATATAGGATCTGAAGCCGATAATGTAATTATCTGACATTAATAATTTACATTAATTTTATAAAAAAATCTCTTGGATTTAATTACATGTTGCGCCACTGAAAATTACTGCATTCGCAATAATAAATGTAATTCAGTGTTTCTGTTGCGACAGTGAAAGGAGTCAATCTTAATAACAAAACAGAACTATATTGACATCAGACTTGAACATGAAAGATTTTTGTCGAATCGAAACAAATAATAATGTAAACAGAGAAAAAAACAGTCTTATATATCTTTATGTTTCAAACAAGTAAAAAAAAATATATTTTTTTTAGAATGTAAAAAAAACTGATATAAATCCTGAAGGGAATAAAATGTCCTACAAGATATGTGTATCAGAATTACATGAATTGAGTGACTAATTCTAAGTTCTAATGTCGTAAATTCACACGATAATTTATTACAGCTATTTTGCTCATATACAGGTTATCAATCGCTAAATGTAGATTATCTATTAACAATATAAAGTTAAACATGTATTAACCGCCACCAGAAGAACCTGCTTCGCCACTTACAAAATGAGTTCAGTAAACAACAGATTGCTTGGAAATCGAAATTTTTTCATGTCAAACGGAAACTTCAACTGCGAAATGCAAATACAGGAAGGAAGGTGGTTTTTACTGCCCCTTTTAATCAGAGTAGATAAGAGAATCATGCTTAATCAGTCGGTTGTTTCTGTTTTTTTATCAGACAAAAGTTCCATGATACAACTTTTTAAACAAAGTTCAGCTACAAAAAAGGTATATAGACAGTCCATGTATCATATAAAATGAATTTAGTTGCCATTTGAGACCAGCATGAAAGTAGGATAAAAATGGATGTTTAATTTGGTTTGAAATAAATCTCAGATAAAAATGGTATTATTCAAAAGCATGCTTTTCACATAAAAGTAACCTCCATATGCTCGGCATTATGTACCAAGATTGTTTCCAGATAGCAAAATCCATGTGCGAGGATTTGAGGCACTTTGATCTTTGTGCGTTCGTCGACAGCTTCAGTTCGCGGCTCATTGTAAACCCCTGGAGATGCATAATATTTCGTTGTTGCCAATATATACCATTCATATCAGTATGATATACACCAGTAATAATAATATTTCAAGTATACCCCCCCCCGCCCCCAGAAGAATTCAACTTTCACCATAGACAGAAAAAACACCATATTCAATGAATTGTAACTTTGTTCTTAGTTCCGAGTGACACACATTTCAATATCTCAGGCTGGGTACACTTAAGCGCCACCACATAAATGCAGTAATTTAAAGTGCATTCTCTCTTGATAAGAAAAAACACTTTAAAACTTAATTTATGTCATCTTGAAGTCTTGGAAATTCATGAAATCATGGCATCGTATATTAAGGATAATGAAATATAAGCACTGAAATAGGCAATGATGATAATAAAAACAAGAGGACCATGATGGCCCTGGACCGCTCACCTGAGAACTTTGGCTGTGGGTTTGCTGCTAAGCAAACATAAGAAGCAGTATTTTATTTTCTAATTGAAGATATGTAGGTGCATGCAAACCAAATATCTAAAATATCAGTCAATAAATAAAGGCACTATGACAGAAAGTTGAAATATATATTATTAGCTTTAGTGACCTTGACCTTGAGTCTGTGATCTGAAACCCACCTGTTGGTAGAGGTCTATGCAAGGAACCTGTATACCGAATATCAAAGATATTGGTCTATAAAGGAAGGTTCTGTGAGGTAAAGTAGATCAATCTATTTTTAATCTCGGTGACCCTTAACCTAATCTAATAATTTGAAAAAGCTTGATAACGTTTGATATAAGTTTTTTGAAGATTTCTTCTATGTTGCTATGTAAAACTTGTGACCCCTCGGGCGGGGACAATAGTGACCCCAGGGACATTATTCAAGCCAAATGTTTAATCTTTAGAACTAATAGTTTAAAATAAAAATATTAAAAAAAAATATTTTGCTATGCACAATATTGTGACACCTAGAGCGGGGTCAATAGTGACCCCAGGGACATTATTTGAACAAACTTTGTAGATGTCTACTAGACAATGCTTCATGACAAATTTTAAAACTCGACGCTTGTGGTTTCAGACAAGAAGATTTTCAAAGATTTTATTCTATATTGCTTTGTAAAACTTTTGACCCCTCCAGCAGGGCCAATATTGAACCCAGGGACATTTTTTGAACAAACTTGGTAGAGGATCACTAGACAATGCTTCATGCCAAATTTTGAAACACAAGGACTTGTGGTTTCAGACAAGAAGATTTTTTAAGATTATTAATTTATGTATTGCTGTATAAAATTTGTGGCCCCTTACATCGGGCCAATAGTAAAGCCAGGGACATCATTTGAACAAACTTGGTAGAGGTTCACTAGACAATCCTTCATGTCAAATTTTAAAACTCTAGGCTTCGTGGTTTCAGACAGGAAGATTTTTAAAGATTTCCAATAGTGATCCCAGGGACATAATTTGAATAAACTTTGAAAAGGTCCACTAGGCAATGCTTCATGCCAAATTTAAAAACTCTAGGTCTTAAGGTTTCAGACAAGATGAGTTTTAAGGTTTTCTTCTATATTGCTATGTAAAACTTGTGACCCCTCGGGCAGGGCCAATAGTCACCATAGGGACATTATTTGAAAAAAATTTGTAGAGGATCAATTGGCAATGCTTCATACCAAATTTTGAAACACTAGGACTTGTGGTTTCAGACAAGAAGATTTTTAAAGATTTTGTTATATATGTATTGCTGTAGAAAATTTGTGACCCCTCAAGCCAGGCCAATAGTGAACCCAGCGACATCCTTTGAACAAACTTGGTAGAGGTTCTCTAGACAATGCTTCATGTTAAATTTTAAAACTCTAGGCCTCGTGGTTTCAGGCAAAAAGATTTTTAAAGATTTTCTGCTATATTGCTATGTAAAATTTGCAGCCCCTCGGGCGGGACCAATAGTGACCCCACAAATGATCACCATTACGAGACGATGTGCAGAACGCAACAACCAGGTCACTACCCTCAAGGTCATAGTCACACTTAAAGGTCATATATAAAAAGTCCACATTTCGCGTCCGCTCCATAACTTTTAAACTGGTTGAAAGTTTTAATAATAACATGGAACAAATGCTCGAGACGATGTGCACAGCGAAACAACCAGGTCGCTACACCAAGGTAGAGGTCAAATATATAAAAGTCCACATTCTGTTTCTTCTCCAAAACCTACTGACTATTGTAATTTTTCATATTCTCAATATCTCATTAATTGAGGAATTCGCAATTTCATCTTCATGGTTCCATCATTTACAAGTGCGAGGTCCAAATGTAGCTGCCCGTAGAAATCATTATTCTATGTCATATTAAACATTTGTCAAGAAGAGTGGACAGAGATATGCTTGGTAGGAAAGCGATCATTTTAAAAGGTTTTTCTCCACTTTTCTCAGTGCTGGATAATAAATTATAAACCAAGTTAAACAAGAGGCCCAAGTGAAAAAAAATTGAGTGGGGGAGGGCAAGTACCTAGTCATATAACATGAAAAAAATCTTTTTACAGTATCCATTCAAATTGACAATATCCTGACTTGAACTAGGATGTGTCGCCTGAAGCTAACAGAACATTTTTGAAAGAAAGTAGATCTAATATAATCGTTGCCAGTCCTTTATTCAGTAAAAGCAATTAATAAAATTGAAAATTACTTTTTATGTGAAAGAAAGTATATTTGTTGGCGGTAGTCTAAACTTTGACCAGGCTAGTGTACTTTCTGCACATTTGAAGGTTTTATTTATTCTGTCGTCATACAGGACAGGAATTTGAAGTTACCTCGGTCAATTCTTGTAGAGAATGTGACCGTCTTTATACCATATGTCATCGGCAGACTGTGGCAAATAACTAAGAAAGGAAATATGCCGAGTGCCGAATACGCATCCCTAAGGTTTTCCTAAATAAGCAAGTTTATGAAAATGATGGGGGCTGTCATTTTCATTTGACATGAGGATCCGTTACTTAGAAAGATGCATATAATTAGATGGAAATAAGGGAGTAACAAATTTCATTGAAGTCAATATGTCTACAGTGATGTTAAATTATGTCATTTGGTACGCATCAATATAAAAATGCTACAATATCAACTGATCCTTGTACACAAGCGCTTAAAGTTGGCTGATATTAAACGTTTTGAAAAGTATATTCTTGAATACACAATCTGTCATTTTTAAGCAAACGAAGCAGCAAAGTGTAACCCCACTTGGTGATATTCTCAAATTCCAAACACTATTGCAAGAATGTAAAAAAACGTAAGAATAACATGAATAATATCTTTCCATTGTGCAATATATCTTAGTTTGACGGTCGTTTCTATCAAACACAGTAACATCTTAAAGTTTGCCTATTAGTATATTTTACCAGAATTAAAAGTAAGTTTCACATTCAAATATTAGTTCCTTTATTTTAGGCTTGTTAAAATATTTCTTTAATGAAACCTAAGTCAAGTTGGTCATGATGGATTTCAGAGAAAAAGACAAACAGGTTTACAGGTTACAGTAAAAATGATTTTAGAAAAATGTTAGACCAAGGTCGCTAGGAATCTCCCATGACGATCAAGTGTTTTCAATCCTGTTCTTTGAAAGACTCGACCAAAATCTCCCAAAGGATGTCTGAAGGAGGATGAATATTTGTGTGCTTCAGAGATTGGTTCCATGTACACACGCAAAATCTAAATATCTAACTTACCGAATCAAATTGATTTTATCAGTTCTATTTTACTTATGACTGGTGATTTAGGTACCATTAACTTCACTCACTGAAGGACACATAACCTTTAATTAACCACTTACACACTGCACTTGTATTTATGGCTTTTCTCTGTGGAGTGAAAAGTAATTGCTACAGTAGAAAAGAACAACTTCAATTATTTAGATTATAAAATTGTACAACAACAACTCTATTATCAAACATCAGTGTTTTCAGTTTGTCTGTTTTACCTCAGCTGTGTCATTTTTTATGCTCCTGCAAACAACTGTGAAACTTGAAAGTTGACAGAGTTCTAAGCACATAAACTGTAGATATTATACATAAAAGGCCAGCTTTAATTATCGGGTAATCATAAATTGTTAAATGAAATGAACGAGTTAAAATAAGGGGCTGTAGTTTTAGGAAAAGAAAAAAAAACACAAACATTCACGACTGCTCCCTAAAGAAATGAAAGAAATTTGATGTACCTGTGTGAAATTCATAGATTTCTCGAGTGGTTTCTCCTTTTTGTTTAATGATATTTGAGAGCAGCAAACACGTCAATATTGAAAAAAGGCATTTTAGCAGCCTTCTCATTACTAGTAATGTACGATGCAATTTAACCATCAGCTCACAAAGTGGATGATGTAATTATCTTCAATTAATGATTTAAAACGTTTAAAGAAATTGTCCAGAAAATTTAATTGCATGTTGCACAATTGAAATTTACTACAAATGCAAAATTATTTATTTTCACAAAGTATTTTATGTCTAGTTGTAAGTGCGTGACGGAGAGAGAGGGAGGGGCCAAATGTTAGCAAAAATAAAGCATGCAATTGTTTTCATCTTGCAAAATGTACTGCACTTTTGTAGGTAAGTATTACATATAGTGTAGTCATATTGTGTAGGAAGTTAGTCAATTTGCATTTTTTATGTTGTTCAGGTTGTCAGATTCTTGAAAAAGTCTTCACATATCAAACTCCTCATTGTTTATGCACTGTACAATACAGCATTAGAACTTCGTAGTTCTCACAACCATTTGTAAACCAGGGGTAATGCGAGACAGTCTCTAACTTCTTTATTTTGTATTTAAGTTGGCTGTTTGACCATGCTTGTTTCCCGAAATGCACGCAACTCGTCAAAGCACCAACAGTGTAATTGTAGTGTAGTGTTACCCTAGGGTTTCCGTTAATTGGCAACGAAAGTGACGAAAGGTGTCATTTCATATAACTTGACAATTCAGTATTTAGAAAGATGCATTATTCTTCATGAAAAAGGTAGAGAAACAAATGTCATTTCTAGATATATACATGTTAGTTTTGTCACCAGGAACAAATCATCACAGTAAAGCTACCCATGAATTCTATAAATCGAACGTAACGTGATATAATATATTCAGAGATTGAAATTAGTAGATGGGTCTCTAAAAAATCTTATTGATTGGTTTATTTATTTATAGTATGTATTTTTACTGTAGTTCTTCTCATGCAAAAGCTCTGTTTTTTCCTACATACAGCAACATGCTCAAAGCCAAACCTTCTTTTCCCGATATTGACGTGCGAACTTTGGAAATAAAGACTCGTGTTGTTTGTTCCTCTAAGGATATATATCATTAAACAATTCATGTTATTTCTTTACGTTTACAATGTTTAATTACTTCTAGCAACATAGATAATTCAAAGTTTTCATTTAACCCTAATGGGGATAACAGATAAGCCCGAAAATGCAAGATATATTGAAGTAACTGTCTGAAGTGAGGAAATGTTGGGCACCAACATGAAGTCTTTAAAGTTTGCATGCTTCGTCTTTTGTACTAAATATTTACAGGCTCTTTCTTTTCATTCATCGCACTGAGCTGGTAAGCAAAGACTCAAACTGGTCCATCTCTACTCGCGCGTGTCGTATATAGTAATCATTTATGATTTACTTTTGCTTATTCTTTTTTAATGTTTTATTTTGTAGACATTGGCAATATTCTGTAATATGCTCATAATTACACAAATTCATACCAAGTTTGAATACAAAGAAACTTGAAATCTGTTGTGAATATGTTCTATCTGATGCCGAATCTACGTAACCTTGTATACAGCAGTTGTTTAATGTTATTCTACGAGTCCTTCACAAGAGTTGTAAAACTGAAATGATAATGTTAAAACTGAAAAAAGACAAACGAACAAATGTTAACTCGATTAAGAAGAACGAAATAATTCGGGTCTGCTGTCTGAGAAGAAGGTTGAGGATTTAATTTAATTGCTAGACTTTTCCGAGTCTGCAAGGTCATCACTATTCCTAGAGTACTATATAATTATACACTTATGTTTACAACTGTGACAGTCTATACCGTAACTCACTACACTCAAGCTAAAGTCTGTTTTTATAAGTCAAGGAAACATTCTTCTATGAGAGACTTGCAATGAATTTCAAACGTAGATCACAATTCTGAAGAATTGGTATAGAAAATTGTTTACATTTTATCAAAACTTCTACAAAACCTCAAAGTAATAGCTCATTAAAACCAAATAAATGTTCCTTTACATGTCTCAGGTAGCACATGATTGATCAGAAGAGGAGCTTGTAATTTTAGAACCGTCTTGTCTAATTATGAATTGATTAAGCAATTGTTTGAAAGTTAGTAACATTGATCTTATGTCTGAAATAGTCAAAGAGAAGCCTAATGAACCGATGGTTTTTCAACCAAAATTACAGTCGTTACAAACAGATCTTTGATGTTCATTTCATTAAATGAACTGAGACAAAACTCAAGCTTTGTTGACCTAGAGATCGTTTCTTTCTTGTAAAAGAATTCGTTTCTCATTTAGGTTATAATTAGGCATACTTTTTTCTAACTGTACATTAAAGAGATTTTGATTGATGTAAAGATATGATTAAAAAATATAAGAGGTTTATGTAAAAAAATCTGTTCTAATCTTTGCTAAATTGTACGCTAATTAGCTATATATGTCATTAAGAAATCAACTGCCGTTTCAGAACAACTTCAAGTAATTACAATATGTAGATAATACGTAACTGGCATAAGTGAAAATCGGATTCAAAAGTAGAATCAACAATCTACAGTCATTACTAAATTTTATTTCGAAGTTATATTAACCTTGTTTAACTATTTGTTTTTAATATGCAAGTACGGGATATTCAGGAAGGTTTTGGTAACAATATTTTCAATTCGGATTGATTTTTTATTAACCAAAATATTTGTTCAGACATCAAACTTCACAAAACAAGATATATTTCTTCTTTGAGAGCTACATTGGGATAAGGGCAATTTTTGAATCTGTATGAAATGAAAAGGGAAGTTTTTACTTAATTTTTTGTTACAAAAAAGATTTGCGGTTTATTTTTAGCTACAAATACAATGAATTTCATTGTTCTTGGCAAATAAAAAAGAACTAATAACGACACGATTCCATATGTTTGTTTGATAGTTATATGTCCTTGTCAAGGTTTAAGTATGTTCTTATATTTTTTCACACAATATTTGATTACATTTAATGCTTTGTTTTAATCAATACAGAAATAACAATGCAGTTATTGCTTCTGTATTTATTTTAAGTTTGCTTTTTAGCTCACATACTTAAGGTTGATCTCAACGACAAACGTCTTCGTTTGTCGAACCAGTTGTTTAAATTTTGCACAATAGTTAGATTAAACAACTTTGAATTAAAGCACAAGGAAAAACTATGAGGTGTGAATGGAAATTCATTTTTCCGGGTGCACTATTAATTTGAATCATACTATCAGTGCAATTACTTGTGTTTCAGGAGTATCCCTAATAATATTTAAGAAATAATAAGTATCCAGGCGTTTATCGTAGAATAACCCATCTTTTGAGTTCTTATGCGTAGGAATATATCACGAAGGCCGTAGAATAACCCACCTTTTGAGTTCTTATGCGTAGGAATATATCACTCAGGCCTACGGCCTTCGTGATATTTTTTTTCGCATAAGAACGAAAAACGCGGGTTATTCTACGATAAACCACAACTGGATACTTTTTGTTTCGATTCTAACACGACCAAACAATAAACCACATTGATAAATAAGTGTTAACTAGCCTACTTCTTACGATCGTAAAAACGCTTGCGCAGTACGCCTCTGGGATTGGCCGTTAAAATTTCCTCCCTCGAAATATGTAAGAGTTGGCTTCCACATAATAAGTTGGTCTATCCAATAAATGAACAAATAAACATCACACTTTTCATCAGTTGATAATTTCTTTTTTATTTAGAACTTAAATTGCAATTCACTTAAATGTTCAAACAAAATTTTGTGACTTTGTTGTTGTTGTACGCCGGTGATACTACGATTCCTACGGTAGTATTTACAAACATCACTTGACTTTCATTCATAAAATTTTATACGTGGGGTGACGGCAGTTCACGGAACAGCCAAAACAAGAAGCGCACGCGCGTGGTATACTGCAGGATAACTCGAGTTTATTTTCTTTTTTGTACATATAGGCTATTTTTAGATCGTGTTAGAATAATGGTTGATTCGATTTCATTAACAGCTCAGAGAGACAGTGTTGTCACTATCTGAAAATAATTGTCATTATTCTGTAAAAATCTCCACATTTATAATTGTATTAAAGATTTTGCTTTCCAGATAATATATAAAGAATAGCCTTTCCTCTAGCAGATTGTAACTCCTTTTTGAGAATATATAGAGAAGAATATATCCAATTAAGGTCTTAATTAAAATGAAACATGAAACAATCCATCCGCGAATGTACGAGAAACAAAAGGCGTTATGGCAAATGTACAATTACAAGAACTAACCTTAAATTTTCTTTGCATATAACAGACTTTCTGAAGTTCATGAAGACCTGTGACATTATTCTGGAAAAAAAAAAAAAACTAATAGTATGTTGAGGTGCAATTTTTGTACAATTGGTAACAAAATTCCCAGACACATAGAACGCATACAGTCTAGCTCTCATTCAGCGTTATTCGCAACTAATGTAAATTGAAAGTTCCATAAGTTGGTTGGTATCAGTTTGCTATATAAGCCCTTTTAGAGTTAACACACGTGTTTAATGGAGATAAGAGGGTAAAAAGCAAAACATTGTATAGTATTTACAGCAAATTTATGTCATATTCGTCGTCGCTAACTTGAAATGCGCCATTCATTTCTTGAGTTACAATAGTTCTAGTTAAAAGAAATAAGTGTTAATTGTTCAGTTTATCTTATGTGAGATTGTGTACACTATATGCTGATTCGCTGCCAGAAAATTTGCTAGAAATTTTGCATGATGATCAGATAGACACGATGTACTTGGCTGAATTACTTGTCATGTTTTTTCTTTATTTTCTTTATTTTTTTTTGGTTTTGTTTGTATCAGATAACTTATGACTCAAACGCTATTTCCTTGCAAAGACGTTTGTTTCAGTTTGACATTTGAAGACAAGATAGTGATGAAGTTTCAGACTGATCAGACTGAATATGTATTTGACATTCTGAGATTTGATAAATTTACTTTTAAATTCAATTTTATTTGACGGCATATTATGAGAGACCATCTTTTTCATTCAAATATTATATCTTATTAAATATTAAATTGCATTTAATTTAGAAATCGTTGTCAATTCGATCTCGTTTTAACTGCAAGCAGCAAAGGAAAGGTCTCAAGGCTGTAGGTTTTTCAACCATTTTAAAAGTAAAATTCTTTTTGGACGAATTTGAAACTGGGTCATATTTGGTCAAAGAAAAGATCACAAGCCCACATCAGAGGAATATCCAGTGAGCACTAGATTCTGTTTTATGTGGAATTATTTCGTGATACATTTGGTCAAATTATTCATCCTGATGATTTATTTCTAAGACGAATTTTAAGGTGAGTTCTTTGTGGTTAAAAAACACGTACCAAAGAAAGAAATTGTGAATACTCTAGAAACCATATTTAAGTTCAGTCTTAATAAAATCTGGTCAGAATGTTTGTCCTGATTTTGTTGAATTACATTAAGACTTGGTCACAATGGGTCAAAAACTTGATCACAAGGTTAAGTCAGTAACCATTGTGATGACAAAGTCTTTATGATTGTAGGTCATATTTTCAGTTATCTTCTAGATGCAATTGAAACTGGGCCATTTTGATACAAAGAAGGTCATTAGCTCAGATCAGACTCAGGCAACCTTGTGAACACTTTGAATACAACATTCTTGGAACAGTTTTCTTGAGAGTTGCTGATACTGTTTCTCGGATATATATACTTCCTTTGATGAATTTAGAACTTTGTCAAATAAAATAAAAACTAGGACATCTCATATAAATTTCAAAATCAGGTGAACAATCTAAAGGGTTACATGTTTTAATAGATATTCATGAAATTTGCTCCTTATATTAATTTAGTTGGGTGTTTTTAGATTGAGACTGGGTCCTATTCCTGAATTTGGTAAAATTTCTTGTGGTGATCTCCAGAATGATGATTAAGCGGTGTAATATGGGTTTAAGGTATCGGTTCTAAGCTCAGATCAGTTGAATACGATGTGGTTACTCTTAAAATCACAAATAGTGTCCTCATCTTCATGACACTTAGTATGTTTATTTTTGATAATTGTCAGGATTGTATTAAGCAGAGTCAAAAGGTTTCAAATCTAGGTCACCACATCAGTTCAGTAGACTGAGATTTAAAATTTGACCATTATGTTTTCATTATTGACAGTGGTACTCAGAAAAGCGATACAAGGCCATCATGACAGGTGGTCATATATGTAATTCAGATGTAAGCGTAGAATGCCAGTGATGAAGGATTGTTGTTGGCTTAAAATAAAAGATGACCGTTCCTACATTTTGTTTTAATTTTCCACACGAGGCTAGCACAGTGTGGAGATGGTGTTTTATGTTTGATTGTTACCTGAAATGAAGAAACAAGCATGAACCCTTTGTATCAAGTAGTATCATTGACAAAGGGGAAAACTTTCACCACTCTCTGTAGTCTCACTATTTCACCTCCGAAGGTATACCCATTTTATCGGCTAATATTTTATAGTTGTTCACCTTCTACGTCTCACTTTGATCTGCATCTGGCTAAGCGGACTCGCCCAATTGTAAGCGAATTGGCACTTTTTATGGCTCGTTTGTCCAACTGTTCTCAGAGTTTAAGGCAAAAATGATAAAAATATGATAAAATATGATAACTAAATTCATACTTGATCCTGTAATCCAAGAAAACACACAAATACATAAGTATAGAACTGAAACACTTATTTCGTACCTGATAAATCCACCATTTTATTCAAAATTTGGCAATCGGAATACTCGGTGTTCTAGGTAATAAGTTAACTAGGGTAGGGTAAAGAATCTGCCGAACAATATCCGCTCAGTTATATGCAGTTTAAAATTAGGCTTAAAGGTTAAACAACTAAAAAATATCAGAATTATAAAATGGTTTCAACACTTTAAGCTTAATTAATTAGGCTACACTCTCTGTAATCAACATGTTGTACTTCTTCTATGTATTAATCAAACGCTTAAATTTTATTATGTTTTAGATGTTGAATCACTCTACCAAAAAAGGTTACCTTCTTTTGAATCTGTCAATCACACTTTCAGAACATTACTCAAAATTTTGACAGATAGTTCTATTTTCGCTTGTTGGCCAAGAAGTCACAACGGCGTTTTTCACCTGTAAAGTAGATATTTTATTGAAGAGAAACGTAACGAATTACATGCATTCATAGATAACCTTATTATCTGTCACTCACCAGTATAACTATATCGACTGCTCTCAGTAAACTAGCAAACACAACCATTTTATTAAAATCAACCAAACGGTCACGTGACTCTATATATTACACGTCGTTTCACTGGAGGATGCTGTACATTGTCGTGGTACCCGGCGCTTAGTTAATACTGTAAGGAAAGCCGGAAAACAGGTGACCAGATGTACACAACAGATGAATAATAAATTTACGCCAGTGACGGTAAAATATGAATTATGTGCAGACAAATGCCATTGACTTTGTTTAAGGTATTATTAGGTCCTGTTGATACAGGAAAAACATTTGAAAGAAATAGCAAGTTGCCTACAAAACAACGGTTAAAAATGTTCAGATTACCTGCTTGACGGGAATCGCGTGTACAAAGTGCCCCAGTCCCCCGACCCTTTCCCTTCATCACGGAAACACTGGATATTGTTATAATTCACTGTGTCTTAAAAATTGTTGACGTATTCCTTAGGAAACATGATGGGGTATATTTAATTGCATGTTGCACAATTGAAATTTACTACAAATGCAAAATTATTTATTTTCACAAAGTATTTTATGTCTAGTTGTAAGTGCGTGACGGAGAGAGAGAGAGAGAGAGAGAGAGGCCAAATGTTAGCAAAAATAAAGCATGCAATTGTTTTCATCTTGCAAAATGTACTACACTTTTGTAGGTAAGTATTACATATAGTGTAGTCATATTGTGTAGGAAGTTAGTCAGTTTGCATTTTTTATGTTGTTCAGGTTGTCAGATTCTTGAAAAAGTCCTCACATATCAAACTCCTCATTGTTTATGCACTGTACAATACAGCATTAGAACTTCGTAGTTCTCACAACCATTTGTAAACCCGGGGTAATGCGAGACGGTCTCTAACTTCTTTATTTTGTAATTAAGTTGGCTGTTTGACCATGCTTGTTTCCCGAAATGCACGCAACTCGTCAAAGCACCAACAGTGTAATTGTAGTGTAGTGTTACCCCAGGGTTTCCGTTAATTGGCAACGAAAGTGACGGAAGGTGTCATATCATATAACTTTATAACTTGACAATTCAGTATTTAGAAAGATGCATTATTCTTCATGAAAAAGGTAGAGAAATAAATGTCATTTGTAGATATATACATGTTAGTTTTGTCACCAGGAACAAATCATCACAGTAAATGTACCCATGAATTCTATAAATCGAACGTAACGTGATATAATATATTCAAAGATTGAAATTAGTAGATGGGTCTCTAAAAAAACTTATTGATTGGTTTATTTATTTATAGTATGTATTTTTACCGTAGTTCTTCTCATGCAAAAGCTCTGTTTTTTTCCTACATACCTCAACATGCTCAAAGCCAAACCTTCTTTTCCCGATATTGACGTGCGAACTTTGGAAATAAAGACTCGTGTTGTTTGTTTCTCTAAGGATATATATCAGTGAAAAATTCATGTTATTTCTTTGCGTTTACAATGTTTAATTACTTCTAGCAACATAGATAATTCAAAGTTTTCATTTAACCCTAATGGGGATAACAGATAAGCCCGAAAATGCAAGATATATTGAAGTAACTGTCTGAAGTGAGGAAATGTTGGGCACCAACATGAAGTCTTTAAAGTTTGCATGCTTCGTCTTTTGTACTAAATATTTACAGGCTCTTTCTTTTCATTCATTGCACTGAGCTGGTAAGCAAAGACTCAAACTGGTCCATCTGTACTCGCGCGTGTCGTATATAGTAATCATTTATGATTTACTTTTACTTATTCTTTTTTAATGTTTTATTTTGTAGACATTGGCAATATTCTGTAATAATTATGCTCATAATTACACAAATTCATACCAAGTTTGAATACAAAGAATCTTGAAATCTGTTGTGAATATGTTCTATCTGATGCCGAATCTACGTAACCTTGTATACAGCAGTTGTTTAATGTTATTCTACGAGTCCTTCACAAGAGTTGAAAAACTGAAACGATAATGTTAAAACTGAAAAAAGACAAACGAACAAATGTTAACTCGATTAAGAAGAACTAAATAATTCGGGTCTGCTGTCTGAGAAGAAGGATGAGGATTTAATTTAATTGCTAGACTTTTCCGAGTCTGCAAGGTCATCACTATTCCTAGAGTACTATATAATTATACACTTTTGTTTACAACTGTGACAGTCTATACCGTAACTCACTACACTCAAGCTAAAGTTTGTTTTTATAAGTCAATGAAACATTCTTCGATGAGAGACTTGCAATGATTTTCAAACGTAGATCACAATTCTGAATAATTGGTATAGAACAATGTTTACATTTTATCAAAACTTCTACAAAACCTCAAAGTAATAGCTCACTAAAACTAAATAAATGTTCCTTTACATGTCTCAGATAGCACATGATTGATCAGAAGAGGAGCTTGTAATTTTAGAACTGTCTTGTCTAATTATGAATTGATTAAGCAATTGTTTGAAAGTTAGTAACATTGATCTTATGTCTGAAATAGTCAAAGAGAAGCCTAATGAACCGATGGTTTTTTCAACCAAAATTACAGTCGTTACAAACAGATCTTTGATGTTCATTTCATTAAATGTACCGAGACAAAACTCAAGCTTTGTTGACCTAGAGATCGTTTCTTTCTCGTAATAGAATTCGTTTCTCATTTAGGTTATAATTAGGCAGACTTTTTTCTTACTGTACATGAAAAGAGATTTTGATTGATGTAAAGATATGATTAAAAAATATAAGAGGTTTATGTAAAAAAATCTGTTCTAATCTTTGCTAAATTGTACGCTAATTAGCTATATATGTCATTAAGAAATCAACTGCCGTTTCAGAACAACTTCAAGTAATTACAATATGTAGATAATACGTAACTGGCATAAGTGAAAATCGGATTCAAAAGTAGAATCAACAATCTACAGTCATTACTAAATTTTATTTCGAAGTTATATTAACCTTGTTTAACTATTTGTTTTTAATATGCAAGTACGGGATATTCAGGAAGGCTTTGGTAACAATATTTTCAATTCGGATTGATTTTTTATTAACCAAAAAATTTCTTCAGATATCAAACTTCACAAAACAAGATATAGTTCTTCTTTGAGAGCTACATTGGCATAAGGGCAATTTTTGAATCTGTATGAAATGAAAAGGGAAGTTTTTACTTAATTTTTTGTTACAAAAAAGATTTGCGGTTTATTTTTAGCTACAAATACAATGAATTCCATTGTTCTTGGCAAATAAAAAAGAACTAATAAACGACACGATTCCATATGTTTGTTTGATAGTTATATGTCCTTGTCAAGGTTTAAGTATGTTCTTATATTTTTTCACACAATATTTGATTACATTTAATGCTTTGTTTTAATCAATACAGAAAAAGCAATGCAGTTATTGCTTCTGTATTTATTTTAAGTTTGCTTTTTAGCTTACATATTTAAGGTTGATCTCAACGACAAACGTCTTCGTTTGTCGAACCAGTTGTTTAAATTTTGCACAATAGTTAGATTAAACAACTTTGAATTAAAGCACAAGGAAAAACTATGAGGTGTGAATGGAAATTCATTTTTCCGGGTGCACTATTAATTTGAATCATACTATCAGTGCAATTACTTGTGTTTCAGGAGTGTCTCTAATAATATTTAAGAAATAATAAGTATCCAGGCGTGGTTTATCGTAGAATAACCCACCTTTTGAGTTCTTACGCGTAGGAATATATCACGAAGGCCGTAGAATAACCCACCTTTTGAGTTCTTATGCGTAGGAATATATCACTCAGGCCTTCGTGATATATTGTTTCGCATAAGAACGAAAAACGCGGGTTATTCTACGATAAACCACAACTGGATACTTTTTATTTTGATTCTAACACGACCAAACAATAAACCACATTGATAAATAAGTGTTAACTAGCCTACTTCTTACGATCGTAAAAACGCTTGCGCGGTACGCCTCTGGGATTGGCCGTTACAATTTCCTCCCTCGAAATATGTAAGAGTTGGCTTCCACATAATAAGTTGGTCTATCCAATAAATGAACAAATAAACATCACAGTTTTCATCAGTTGATAATTTCTTTTTTATTTAGAACTTAAATTGCAATTCACTTAAATGTTCAAACAAAATTTTGTGACTTTGTTGTTGTTGTACGCCGGTGATACTACGATTCCTACGGTAGTATTTACAAACATCACTTGACTTCCATTCATAAAATTTTATACGTGGGGTGACGGCTGTTCACGGAACAGCCAAAACAAGAAGCGCACGCGCGTGGTATACTGCAGGATAACTCGAGTTTATTTTCTTTTTTGTATATATAGGCTATTTTTAGATCGTGTTAGAATAATGTTTGATTCGATTTCATTAACAGCTCAGAGAGACAGTGTTGTCACTATCTGAAAATAATTGTCATTATTCTGTAAAAATCTCCACATTTATAATTGTATTAAAGATTTTGCTTTCCAGATAATATATAAAGAATTTCCTTACCTATAGCAAATTGTAACTCCTTTTTGAGAATATTCAGAGAAGAATATAACCAATTAAGGTCTTAATTAAAATGAAACATGAAACAATCCATCCGCGAATGTACGAGAAACAAAAGGCGTTATGGCAAATGTACAATTACAAGAACTAACCTTAAATTTTCTTTGCATATAACTGACTTTCTGAACTTCATGAAGACCTGTGACATTATTCTGGAAAAAAAACTGATAGTATGTTGAGGTGCAATTTTTGTAAAATTGGTAACAAAATTCCCAGACACATTGAACGCATACAGTCTAGCTCTCATTCAGCAGATATTCGCAACTAATGTAAATTGAAAGTTCCATAAGATGGTTGGTATCAGTTTGCTACATAAGCCCTTTTAGAGTTAACACAGGTGTTTAATGGAGATAAGAGGATAAAAGGCAAAACATTGTATAGTATTTACAGCAAATTTATGTCATATTCGTCGTCGCTAACTTGAAATGCGCCATTCATTTCTTGAGTTACAATAGTTCTAGTTAAAAGAAATAAGTGTTAATTGTTCAGTTTATCTTATGTGAGATTGTGTACACTATATGCTGATTCGCTGCCAGAAAAGTTGCTAGAAATTTTGCATGATGATCAGATAGACACGATGTACTTGGCTTAATTACTTGTCATGTTTTTTTCTTTATTTTATTTTTTTTTTGGTTTTGTTTGTATCAGATAAATTATGACGCAAACGCTATTTCATTGCAAAGACGTTTGTTTCAGTTTGACATTTGAAGACAAGATAGTGATGAAGTTTCAGACTGATCAGACTGAATATGTATTTGACATTCTGAGATTTAATAAATTTACTTTTAAATTCAATTTTATTTGACGGCATATTATGAGAGACCATCTTTTTCATTCAAATATTATATCTTATTAAATATTAAATTGCATTTAATTTAGAAATCGTTGTCAATTCGATCTCGTTTTAACTGCAAGCAGCAAAGGAAAGGTCTCAAGGCTGCAGGTTTTTCAACCATTTTAAAAGTCAAATTCTTTTTGGACGAATTTGAAACTGGGTCATATTTGGTCAAAGAAAAGATCACAAGCCCACATCAGAGGAATATCCAATGAGCACTAGATTCTATTTTATGTGGAAATATTTCGTGATACATTTGGTCAAATTATTCATCCTGATGATTTATTTCTAAGACGAATTGAAAGGTGGATTCTTTGTAGTTAAAAACCACGTACCAGAGAAAAGATATTGTGAATACTCTAGAAACCATATTTTAGTCCAGTCTTAATAAAATCTGGTCAGAATGTTTGTCCTGATTTTGTTGAATTACATTAAGACTTGGTCACAATGGGTCAAAAACTTGATCACAAGGTTAAGTCAGTAATTATTGTGATGACACAGTCTTTATGATTGTAGGTCATATTTTTAAGTTATCTTCCATATGCAATTGAAACTAGGCCATTTTGATACAAAGAAGGTCATTAGCTCAGATCAGACTCAGGCAACCTTGTGAACACTTTGAATACAACATTCTTGGAACAGTTTTCTTGAAAGTTGCTGATACTGTTTCTCGGATATATATACTTCCTTTGATGAATTTATAACTTTGTCAAATAAAATAAAAACTAGGACATCTCAGATAAATTTCAAAATCATGTGAACAATCTAAAGGGTTACATGTTTTAATAGATATTCATGAAGTTTGCTCCTTATGTTAATTTAGTGGGGTGTTTTTAGATTGAGACTGGGTCCTATTCCTGAATTTGGTAGAATGTTTTTTGGTGATCTTCAGAATGATGATTAAGCGGGGTTATATGGGTTTAAGGTATAGGTTCTAAGCTAAGATCAGTTGAATACGATGTGGTTACTCTTAAAATCACAAATATTTTAATGTTTTTGATAATCGTCAGGATTGTAGTAAGCAGAGTCATAAGGTTTCAAATCTAGGTAACCACATCAGTTCAGTAGACTGACATTTAAAATTTGACCATTGTGTTTTCATTTTTGACAGTGGTACTCAGGAAAGCGATAGAAGGCCATCAAGACAGACAGTCAATATTTATTATACCTCACGTAAACTGCCAATACTAAATTCCCATAGGCGATCGGGCTTTTAAAACTAATGTTACATTTTGCATCAGCTCAGAGGGTAACATTTTTTTTCAAAAACCCTCCGGATGTTATTGTTTTTTTTGCACACCCTGCAGAGAATTTAAGCGTCTGATGACGTCGAATGCGCTTATTGAATATATTGACTGCCTCGGGTGTTATTGTTTTTTCGGGTTGTCAATATCCTCACCCTCGCTGATGTGTGTTATTTATATAATGTAATTCAGATGTACGCGTAGGATGTCAGTGATGAAGAATGGTTGTTGGCTTAAATTAAAAGATGACCGTTCCTACATTTTTTTAATTTTCCACACGGGTCTAGCACAGTGTGGAGATGGTGTTTTATGTTTGATTGTGACTTGAAATGAAGAAATATGCATGAACCCTTTGTATCAAGTAGTTTCATTGACAAAGGGGATAACTCGAAAAATGTCTCTTTCACCGCTCTCTGTAATCAACATGTTGTACTTCTTCTATGTATTAATCAAATGCTTAACTTTTATTGTTATCTTTTAGATGTTGAATCACTCTACCAAAAAAAGGTTACCTCCTTTTGCATCTGTCAATCACAATTTCAGTACATTACTCAAAATTTTGACAGATCGTTCTATTTTCGCTAAGTCGGTCAAGAAGTCAAAACGGTGTTTTTCACCTGTAAAGTAGATCTTTTATTGAAGAGAAACGTAACGAATTGCGTGCATTCATAAAAAACTTATTATCTGTCATTCACCGGTATAACTATATCGATTGCTCTCAGTAAACTAGCAAACACAAACAATTTTATTCAAATCCTAAACTTTCTGCTTTGATGATACCCAAACGGTCAAGTGACTCTATATATTACATGTTGTTTCACTGGAGGATGCTGTACATTGTCGTGGTACCCGGCGCTTAGTTAATACTGTAAGGAAAGCCGGAAAACAGGTGACCAGATGTACACAATAGGTGAATAATAAATTTACGCCAGTGACGGTAAAATATGAATTATGAGCAGACAAATGCCATTGACTTTGTTTAAGTTATTATTAGGTCCTGTTGATACAGGAAAAACATTTGAAAGAAATAGCAAGGTGCCTACAAAACAACGGTTAAAAATGTTCAGATTACCTGCTTGACGGGAATCGCGTGTACAAAGTGCCCCAGTCCCCCGGCCCTTTCCCTTCATCACGGAAACACTGTATATTGTTATAATTCACTATGTCTTAAAAATTGTTGACGTATTCCTTAGAAAACATGATGGGGTATATTAAGATTAGCACCGATGGAGCGGTGAAGTGATATATTTGTAATAATGGGTCTTTCCAAAACGACTTTCGGCTATTGACATTTGTCTATCAGTTGTAATGTGAGGTGGATGTTTTCATCCATATTTTCGGTTTATTATGATTACTTTTTTATTCTTTTTTTTACATTCGTATTCTTGTTGATTGCTCGTATGAAGTACTGTTTGGAGAAAAAATATTACAATAAACTACATGTTCTTCTGTAATGGGTTTAATGCTAAGTGTTGATTAGCTGAAAAGTAACAAATATCAGTTAAGAGCCTACTTAAATATGAAGAAATGATCAAAACTGCTGTCTCTTCTATTTACATGTTACTTGCCGGATAGAGTCGTGAAACTGGAACATTATCTCTTCATCTCTAACAAATGTCTTGGAAATTTAAAATCTTAAGTTGAATTCTTAAACTGAAGAAAATAAAGAATTATACATGTATGAATATGTTATAGTCTAATATTAGTAATATAATTCCTAAAACATTTAAGAAACTTAATATAAAATAAACTTGAAAGAAAGAAAGACTCATTTTAGTTTCAATTACAGAAACCTTTACACATATATACGTTACCGCCTTCCAAGAAGTTTAGAAAAAAACTGTAGTTAACTGTGCGTAATTAAAGTATTTCTCAATGGATTTAAGAGCTGAAAATTCAATTCAAGTGCAGATTGGAAAAGTTACTTCAGCTATCTTCTTTTATTAAATGAAAGATTAATGCAATTTCGATATAGGATCTAAAGTCGATAATGTAATTATCTGACGTTAATGAATTACATTAATTTAAAAAAAATACATGTTGCACCACTAACAATTATTGCATTCGCAATAATGAATCAAATCGAATAGAGAGAGAGAGGGGGGAGAGAGAGAAAGAGAGAGAGAAGGGGGAATAAGATGTCTTACAAGATATGTATATAAGAACTACATGTATGCAGTGTCTTTTATTTCACAAGATAATTGATTACAGCTATTTGCTCCTACAAAAAACTATAGCTAAATGTAGATTATCTCTTAAGAATACAAAGTTACACCGCCACCATAAGAACCCGCTTCGGTGCCCCGTGTTGTAGTTATAGATGCTTTGAGAAATTTTCGGGCTTCTAATTTTCTTTTGATTTAAATAATTTGTAATGACAGCATTTTGCTGTAACAGAACAATATATTATGCGCTAAAGAAAGCTAATGTGTATAAGGCACTGGCAAATTAAGTCAGTTCAGTAAACAACAGATTTCATAGCAAACGGAAACTGCAACTACGAAATGCAAATACAGACAGTAAGGTGGTTTTAACCGCCCTTTTTGATCAGAGTAGAGAAGAGATTCATGCTGTATCAGTCTTTGTATTTTCTATCAGACAAAAGTTCCATGATACAACAGTTTAAACATAGTTCAGCTACAAAAAAAGGTATAGACACAATCTTAGTATCATATAAAATTCATTTAGTTGCCATTTGAGACTAGCATGAAAGTAGAATAAAAATGGATGTTTTATTTGAGTTGAAATAAGTCTCAGATAGAAAATAGTACCATTTAAAAGTGATTTACCACGCATGTTTTTTTGTGTTTTTTTTTTCACATAAAAGTAGCCTCCATATGCTCGGCATATGTACCAAGATTGTTTCCAGATAGCAGAATCCATGTGCGGGAATTTGAGGCACTTTGATCTTAGTGCGTTCGTCGACAGCTTCTGTTCACGGCACATTGTAAACCCCTGGAGATGCATAATATTTCGTTGTTGCCAATACATGCCATTCATATCAGTATGATATACACCAGTAATAAACAATGTTTCAACTATACCTCCCCAGACGAATTCAACAATCACTCAAGACAGAGAAAACACTATCTTGAATTTATTTTCATTTTGTTCTGAGTGTTTCGAGTGACACAGATTTCGTTATCTTAGGCTAGCTACACTTAAGAGCCACCACACAAATGCACTTATTTAAAGTGCAATGTTTTGTTCGTGAAATATAAAACGTTGTTGTAGCCATCCTGAATTCTTGAAATAGTTTATCATGCCATCATAAAACATAATGAAATGTAAGCACTGATACAGACAATAATAAAGAAAAAGTTGCGACAAGGCCAGCCTATCATTCTACAATTTTAAAGTAAAATGATTACACACTTTTTTTTTAGTGTTAGAGGTATACAAACTCGAAAGCTTAATATCAAGATAAAAACCTCTGTAGTGTTCATCGAAGAGATCGTGATAATCCTTATATTGTAAGGGGAAAAATACCATTGCAAATATCATGTTTGATTGTAAAATGTTGATTGGATCAATTTCATGGCTACACAAAACACTCGCTTGTTTAGAAATATCGTCTAGACAAGTCGGGAAACAACTGTCAGTTTTTAAAAGACAACATAAAAGTATCTAAGGAATCGTCAAACATTTATCAACAGAACATTTTGGTCTTCATACAACTTAATTTTGATGCTATCCAGATTATAACAAACCTCACATACTTAAAGGGCTGTAACAGGACATTGTAAGACGTATATATTAATTTAAATAATGTTTTGTCTTCCTATGGTACCATTTAAGTAGTAGTTGGTGTAGTTTGTATTAATGTCAGAAAAGTCTTATTAAATAAGATAAATCTATTTGGCTCATTACGACATTCTGTACGCTCCCTCAGCACTCACTGTTAACCAGGACAGGGTAAAAACCGTGCCGAACGATATCCGCTCGGTTATATGCGGTTTAAAATTAGGCTTAAAGGTTGAACAACTAAAAAATATCAGATCAATATATGGGTTCAACATTTTAACCCTAATAAATTAGGCTAGTTGTATGCTAGTTACGGATTGGATGAAAAGTAACTGTGCATTTCCCTGTCTAAAAATAAAAATATTGCTCTGAGAGCTGAATTTTAGCAGCGATAAGAAAATGAAGGATTCGACCGATGCGCAGGAGAGTACACTGTCATGCGAGAGAGAAATAGTCTACAGACGCAGAGATCAAAGTGCTTCAAATTCCCACATCTCGAACAAAACTAAGCACTGTTTTCAAACAGAGAGATTAAAGTGTAGTGCTGAGAGCTTATATAATTGGGGATAAGCCCTGTATAGTGGTAAGCCTTTTGCAAATCATGGTCCAAGGGTCAGTATTTAAATAGGACTTTAAAAAACATTCTCTAAAACAGGAAACCCCAGAGCTTAGATATTTGGTATGTATTCTCGTCTGTTTAGCTATGTACCAAAGTAGTTCCAGTCCTGGTCGCGGGTCAAAAGTGACACCGCTCTGGGATTACTAATTGACATAGCCCTACTTGCCAATTTGGATCTTTTTCAATCCTATCTTTAACGGCAAGATCTAGAGCTTAGAAATTTGGTACGTAGCGTTGTCTAATGGTTCTGTACCGATATATTGCTCCAGGGTCAAAAGTGATCTCGTTCCAGGGGTCTCATTTTTTTTTCGGTTATATATGAAATTTAAGTCTTCTGTAAAATTGGCCTAGATGTATTGTATGTAGCGTTGCATAATTGTTTTGAATTAATGTTGTTAAAATCGTGGCCCCGGGGTAAAAAATGACCCAGCCCAGTGAGCACTAATTTTATGTGGCTTATATGGACTTAAATTGTGATGAACCTTAGCTTCAAGTTCATGTTAACTTACTTATCTTTGCGTCTTGCCTTCTTTTCTTTTTTAACCTTGACCCACTGACCTGCTTTCTTATTTGCAGCTACAGCATCGAAATTGAACTATATATTTTATTTTGCATGTAATTTCAACCTTTACATTTGCCGACCTTGATGCACTTTTACGGACCATATGTACAGTTTTATATGCAGATTTCAACTTCAATTTGACCTTCATCAACTGTTTTGTTTACTAACATTTAGCTTTGAAAATTGTACTACATGCATACTGTTGCTTTTAAGGATTAAACAAACAGATTTTGAATGTCGCGTAAGCTGTACACTAGTTGAATGCCTTTCATTTGCCGTACTGTTGACATAATTGGTACTCAAGCGAGCGATATAGGGTCATCATTGCCGTATTGTTTAATTTGAAAAAGAATATTTATAGAGAAATGTTTTATTGCATCGTTTAAACAATTGCTTTATGTTTTAGAATAATCAAAGAAAATATGATCATTGGGTGGCGAATAGCTGACTTTGAATAACCTTCATTTTTCATTTGGTGTAAATTATATTAGAGGTCAAAGTGACCCTGAAGACTAAAGAAAAATGTCAGTGTACTTAAATGTTTTCATTGTGAGAAAACTGTTATCCTCACTGAGTAAAGTTGGAAACGGTAAAAATCTTTTTTTTCAGTTATATCCATCTTAGAAGTGAAAAAATCTTTGTTACTTTTCATTTAAATAATATCTGAACATTCACTATCTTTTATTAGCAGTTATTCATTTCCCTTGACTGTCATACATGTGTGTCATATATTGTATACATTTCTAATAAGGAGTATTAAATAAATCACAAAAGAAAAATCCAAAAATGTTCATATCATTACAAATCAACATGAAGATTTTAATTTAATTGTACCCTATAAATGCCTGACGTTTTTTTCACATAAATCATTCTTCTAGATAATAGTCAGTCATTGACCAGAGGAAATATCTTTATGACATATGCGACAAGTTACACAGTTCCTATCATTAATAACTAGCCTTGCTACTTTTATGGATTTGTCAATTAGCGACATGCCTCTAAGCCTGTGACGTTTTGGTTGCATTCCTAGCCCATTATAGACAGTGCCAGTGCGTGGTTGTCAGTTATGATAATTACAAATAATAAAGCATGTTGTCTAACTGGAAGTACTCCATTCTCCCTTGCGGTCCTAATGGAGACAGTACCGTCACAGAACTCGTATAATTCAGTCTTTAGTTTCTCCCAAATAGACACAAACGACCCTTAATAGAGTTCTGTTTTTTGAAATGACAGATATGAAATTAATCAGGCAAAGACGCTGGCCAGTTTTTAGAAGAAAGATGCTTTATGGTCATTCATCTTGACTGACAATAAGGTGTTAATAGTCATTGACAGAATTCATCTAGAAGCTCTCCTCATGATATGCAGCAGAACTTTTATAAATCTTGTCATGGGGTTTATTTCAAAATATTATTGATAGAATGATGTGAGAAAAAGGAGGCCAGAACTTGTCGCGAAATTCTATCTTCACAAACAACACCCCATACGTTTGACGTTACAAAAACAACACTAGCTGGACTAGATATAAAAACTATACCCCATCCCCCATACTCTCCAAATCTAGTGCCTGTCAAAGGTGCTTTTCCCCAGAACGAATTTAGAGACTTACAGATCTAAGACCTAACCGTGGTTGTTCGGGAGTGTTTCAGGACAATACCAACAGAAAATTTCAACGGCTGGTTTAATCATGCGTTCACAGACACGAAAAAATGTGTGAAGTACTCTGGGGAATATTTTGAGAAAATTTGACATGTGTATTGTGTCCGTTATTGCGAAATCGACTTTCTGCAATTGTTCATACATTTGGTTTCCCCGCTCACGTTTACCTAACGTTGCTATGGTAATATCAATTATCGTTTTATTTTTGATTTTATAAATTTGCATCAGTGAATGAGTAAAGGGTAAATAGAGCTATGTATGTAAAAAAATTGTGTAAAATATTAAAAAAATAAAATTGTTATGGCACTTGTCCCGAAACTTTCCAAACACCCCCTGTACTATTAGCTAATATTTTAAAATTGTTGGGCCTGGTGAATTTTGTGGAATAAGAAATGCACTGTATATGAAGATTTGCTGAATGTGTAATGCGTGCTTCATATAATTCATTTCCGTCACTCATTTCTGTCATAAAGCAAAAATTATTCCGTTTATGAAATATACACCATTAATTAAGGTGACAATTCGTTTTCCTCTCTTTGTATCACTTATACTAATTATAGCTATGCTTAGTAACACATTGTAAAATAATTCAAATCTGCTAAAATGTGGGCTTGTTTCTCTCGCTTTGGTTTTCAATTGTTAAAAATATCATTCAAAGTTTTTTGTACCTTTTTGCTACATCGTACAAATAAACTCCAGTAACAGTACCTAGCAACATTGATAATATTATCCTATCCTCGTGAATGGTTTCTTCAACGTTACCCAAACATTTGTAAATGGTTTGTTCTACGTCACATTATCATTATTCAACTATCATGTCATCATTCGTGAAAAGTTTCTACAACTTCACATTATCATTCGTGAATAGTTTCTTCAAATTTATCTTATCTTTCGTGAATAGTTTCTTCAACTCCATTTTATCATTCGTGAATAGTTACTTCTACTTCACATTACCATTCATGAATGATTTCTACAACTCCACCTTAGCATTCGTGAATAGTTTCTTCAACTACACCTTAGCATTCGTAAATAGTTTCTACAACTTCATCTTATCATTCGTGGATAGTTTCTACAATTTCATCTTATCATTCGTGAGTAGTTTCTTCTACTTCACATTACCATTCATGAATGATTTCTACAACTCCACCTGAGCATTCGTGAAAAGTTTCTACAGCTTCATCCTATCATTAGTGAATGGTTTCTACAGCTTCATCCCATCATTCATGAATAGTTTCTACAGCTTCATCCTATCATTCGTGAATGGTTTCTACAGCTTCATCCTATCATTCGTGAATAGTTTCTACAGCTTCATCCTATCATTCGTGAATAGTTTATACAAATCCACCTTATCATTCGTGAATAGTTTCTACAGTTTCATTTTATCATTCGTGAATGGTTTCTACAACTTCATCGTAAATAGTTTCTACAGCTTCATCCTATCATTAGTGAATGGTTTCTACAGCTTCATCCCATCATTCGTGAATAGTTTCTACAGCTTCATCCTATCATTAGTGAATGGTTTCTACAGCTTCATCCTATCATTAGTGAATAGTTTCTACAGCTTAATCCTATCATTCGTGCATGGTTTCTACAGCTTCATCCTATCATTCGTGAATAGTTTCTACAGCTTCATCCTATCATTCGTGAATAGTTTCTACAAATCCACCTTATCATTCGTGAATAGTTTCTACAGCTTCATTTTATCATTCGTGAATGGTTTCTACAGCTTCATCCCATCATTCGTGAATAGTTTCTACAACTTCATTTTATTATTCGTGAGTAGTTTCTGCAACTTCATCTTATCATTTGTGACTGGTTTCTAGAGGTTCACCTTATTATTCGTGAATAGTTTCTACAACTCCACCGTATCATTGGTGAATGGTTTCTACAACTCCACCTTTCCATTTTTGAATGGTTTCTTTAACTTTACATTGTCATTAGAATGGTTTCTTCAACTTTACCATGTCATGTGAATGGTTTCTTCAACTTTACCATGTCATGTGAATAGTTTCTTCACCATTACCGTGTCATGGGAATGGTTTCTTTAACGTTACCCTATCATTCGATATTTCCTCAACTTTACCTTGTCCTCCGTGAATGTTATTTTTTTCAACTTCACCAATAGTCTTGCCATTCGTGAATAGTTTCTACAACTTTAACTTGTCATTCGTGAATTGCTTTTACAACTTAACCTAGTCATTCATGATTTTTTTTTCAATTTCACCCTATCATACGTGAATAGTTTTGCCACTCGTGAATAGTTTCTAAATTTTAATTTTGTCATTCGTGAGTGTTCTACAACTTTACTTTGACATTCGTGAGTGTTCTACAACTTTACTTTGACATTCGTGAGTGTTCTTCAACTTTACTTTGTCATTCGTGAGTGTTCTACATTTTTACTTTGCCATTCGTGAGTGTTCTACAACTTTACTTTGACATTCGTGAGTGTTCTACAACTTTACTTTGACATTCGTGAGTGTTCTACAACTTTACTTTGTCATTCGTGAGTGTTCTACAACTTTACTTTGCCATTCGTGAGTGTTCTACAACTTTACTTTGACATTCGTGAGTGTTCTACAACTTTACTTTGTCATTCGTGAGTGTTCTACAACTTTACTTTGCCATTCGTGAGTGTTCTACAACTTTACTTTGCCATTCGTGAGTTTTCTACAACTTTACTTTGCCATTCGTGAGTGTTCTACAACTTTACTTTGCCATTCGTGAGTGTTCTACAACTTTACTTTGTCATTCGTGAGTGTTCTACAACTTTACTTTGCCATTCGTGAGTGTTCTACAACTTTACTTTGTCATTCGTGAGTGTTCTACAACTTTACTTTGCCATTCGTGAGTGTTCTACAACTTTACTTTGTCGTTCGTGAGTGTTCTAAAACTTTACTTTGCCATTCGTTAATCGTTTCGTCAAATTAACCCTACCTTTCTTGGATGGCTTTATTTTACTTTACACAATCATACGTGAATGTTTTTATTTATTCAATGTTACCTATCATTCGTGAATGGTTTCTTCAACTGTACACTATCATTAGTAAATAGCGTCTTCAACTTCAGTTTATCATTGGAGAATAATTTCTGAAACATTATCCTATCATTTGTGAATAATTTCTTTAACTTTATACTAGAATTCTTGAACAGTTCATTTACTTTCATTCTTTCATAATTTCTTATTCTCCAACCTGAATGCTGTCGTCAGTTTCAACCTATCATTCGTGAATGCTTTCGTCAATCTCAACCTATCATTCAAGAACGCTTTCGTCAGCTTCAACCTATCATTCGTTAATGTTTTCGTCATCCTCAACCTATCATTCGTGAATGCTTTCGTCATTCTCAACCTATTATTCGTGAATGCCCTCTTTAACTTTATTATTTGGTTAGGGAAACAAAGGTGATAAGCAGTACTTTTATATACGTGAACCTGGTCTTTAGCATTGGTCCTTCTTTTCGGTTTTAAATTTTCTCCGAATAAAAGCTAAAATATCTGTTAAAACTAAGTTTTTTTTCAGGATAATCTTGTCGACAGGTTGTTGTTATAATTTCCTCTAACATTTAATGATATCTTCTTAGTAGTTTCTTTTTCGTTTCTAGCGATTTAAGCTGATTTAAATTTCAATCTTTAGTGCAAAGAAAATGATTAAACCTGCTGTATGGTTAATCCTGTCATTCGTGATGCTCCTTTTAACTTGAAGAACATTACTGCGTACTTTGCGGAACTAATATATTATCTGTTCATGGGGTATGGGAGCCATATGGGGTATGGGAGCCATAAGTGTATTAAGTTCAGTAAGTAAAAACATTATCAGTAATACTTCCATTGATTGAAAGAAAGTAATACAGCTTCACTGAAGGCTCACGATCGGATAATTTAATTATTCGAAGTTAATGATCTAAATTTATCATAAAAACGTCTCTAAGTTTTAATTACATGTTGCCCTGCTGAAAGTTATTGCATTTGGCCAAATGATTTATTTTCCTTTTCGAATTTAAGTGTTTTAGTTGTGACAGCCTGGAGAAAAGCGCCTGTATTAATTTCTTTCCAGTAATAAACATTGGAAGATCTGTGCTTCGCTTACACTCTTTCAAATATTTCCCGTGCAGAAAATAAAAACAGTCTTAGGAAATTTTATACTTTCGAAGGAGAAAGATAACCACCATGACGGCTTGTAATACTTGAATTACAAAAATCTTACTGTGAAGACTTATGAAGTATGATGTTATTTATATTAAGCATGGAAATAAACCGTAACAATTCTGTTGAGAGAAAGTACATTTTCTTGAATCTTCTAAGTCCGTGAAGTTGACTCTGAGATCAGCAATGAACGTTAAGCACAACATTCGTTTCAAACCTTCTGTTTTGTGTTTTCAATGTGGAGCAGAATGTCAAACTGGCTCAGCATTCATATTGTTTTCTTTGTTAAGATGGCTTAACTTTCAGCTCGACATTAATTCTTACCTGTCATTGCGTTCTTTGAATGTCCAGCCTTATGTCGAGCTGGAGGTTAAGCCAGCTCGACATTCCACTCAAACTTAAAAAAAATAAAAAAAATAAATAAATAAATAAACATGTAGAAAATGAACGTAATGCTACACTGAAAGTTGAGCAAGCTCGACATTCGGCTCTACTTTGAAAAAAAAACAAACATAGGGGAAACGTTAAGTAAGTTGCAAACTTAGGGTTGAAAAAACAAAGAACGGAAGACGCTTAGATGGTCTAAAGAAAAGTAAGGGGTAGTATCAGCTATGTTTTTTTTTTCATATATTTTCATAATAAATGCAAAACTTAGCCTAATTATAAATAAAACGGTTAAATAAAACAACTATGACACTATATATAATATTTCTATGGTATAACATGTTATCTAATGATATAACATATACATACAATATTAAATATCAGATTTCTAAACGAAATGTTTACACTTAGAGAGTACTCATATATAAGTTGTAGGCATTTTATTCCCTGGTAACAAACACGCCATCTATACAATAAAAGTAAAACGACTCACTGTCATCAGATACTATCATCATCACATTCTAACTCCATAGAGATGCCTGTGATTTTGACAATGTGTGTAGATATCTCTTGTATCAGTACGATTAACATCAGCAATAAACAATATTGCAATGCTACCTCCCAAGATGATTTTAGCAAAACCCAAAGGCAGGCAGTGCAATTACTTAAATTAAGTTTTAGAACGATGTATGCACGATGTATGCTCAATGTATGCTCCATGTTCATAGCATTTAATCTTTCAGGCGTACTACAGCTCTAATAGCATAATGAAAAATCTGAGTGGTCTTGATGAATTCTAGTTGACATGCATCTAGGAGTCATACATTTAATTTTACTTTCCAAGGTTTTAAAATAGGCCTAAAATAAAATATTGTTTGTTTCCCCTCCCGCGGCCCATGCCAGTTTGGGTAGGGTAGGTAGGTAAGTAAAATACTTTTTTAAATCTAAAATATTTCTTATGACTATATAATTTATATACATGTATCTGAATTATATGGATTTCAAAGAAACAGAAATCGTGAGTGCTTAGCATCTGCTCTAAGTTTAAAACCAAAGTTTCTAATGGTTTGAAATTTGTATATTTACAATGCAAAAATATGAGTCCAATATAAAGATGGGATTCGCATTGCCATAATTTGCTTCCATGTGCAATAAAAAATGTTGTTTTGCAATAAATTGTTTTGATTAGTTATGATTTTTGTGGGTAGGTAGCGTAAGGGGAAACAAACAATATTTTTTTAGGCCCTATAAGTGGATTACATAGTCCTGAGCATTTTGAATAGAACACAGATACGTATTTCATGTTTTAAAAACGTTTAGCATGAATGACGTAGGTTTGTTTTATGCTTCTACAAAATGATACATTGCGTGAAATTCAAATTAGTTTTATGTTATAAAGAATAATTACTTTTTACACTACGACTGTTTTGGAAAATTGATATTTTTGAATCACAAATGAGGGTTTTCTTTGGAAAAGTAAACGATAAAGCCGTCCAGCTGTCAATTTATAAACGGGTCTTGAAACTTTAAGAGATTTAAATGTTCTTGTGTGATTAATCGTATTCCTGTTTTGATACGTCTTTGATTTTTATTTTTATATTTCTTTTTAATATGTGTTTATCTTATGCACATTGCTATTATTATCCCCCGCCGAAGAAGTCAGAAGGGGGAATTGAAATGGCGTTGTCCGTCCGTTCGTCCATCAGTAAAACTGGCTGGTTAGATTTTAATAAATCTTGGCATAAATGTATATCATAAGGGCATGATGCACATGAAATGCCATTAAAGATAAGCATTTAAAAAACGAAAATATCCGTCCGGATCCATATCTCTAGACCTGGTTGGTTAGATTTTGATAAAACGCGGCCTAAATGTAGATATTGATAAGGGTATGATGCACGTGAAATACCATCAAAATCAATCTTTTGCGCATTAGACATCTTGTATAGTTTCTGAACGAAGCCAATTCTTAGAACTGGTCTGTTTAGCACACCTGATCACACACTCGTGTGAGCTTTTAGAATTGGTCCGTTGTCCTACGGAGTCCGTGGTCAGTGGTCCATTTCCATAATTGTTTCAAATTAAATCTCATTTGAAACCACAAAGCCAAATTTGATGAAACTTCCTTGGATGTTCCTTGCATGAAGCTCAGTGTTGTTCCGGTTCGTTACATATTTTATTCATACGAGCTAAAAATATATTTTAAATGTGAAAACTTCAAAAATCTTTTTCTCCAAAACCCTAAGGCCTTTGACTGAGATATTTGGTATGTAGCTTCTTCCAAGTTCATTCAAATCATGGCTCAATGGTCAAATTTAGCTCTGCTACAGTTGCAACATGATTTACCTGTGTTTATATAGGGGAAACTTAAAAATCTTCTTGTCTAAAACTACATTGCCTTTGGGTTTGATACTTGGCATACAGGTTCACCTAGAGGTCCTTGTACCAATATTGTTCGCATTTTGTCCCTGGAATCATTAATGGCCCCTTCCAGGGGGTCACTTGATTTAATAAAGACATATATAGGGAAAACTTTGAAAATCTTCAGTGAAACCACAAGGCCTAGGCCTTAGATATTTTACATGGACCATTATCCAGAAGTCCTCTACCAAGAATCTTCAAATTATGCCCCTGGGGTAAAAAAAATTCACCCGGTCCCAGGGGTCACTTGATTTTTTAAAGGCTTGCATAGGAAAAAACTTTAATTTTTTTTGTCAGATATTACATGACCTAGTCTTAAGTTATTTCGTGTGTAAATGGCCTAGTAGACCTCTACCAAGTGTGTTCAAATCGTGGCCTTGGGTCAAAATTGGTGTGGTCAGCAAGGCTAAAAAAAGACAATTCAACTTTTCGTCATAGAATTGTATTTATTGACCAATATCGTAGATATTTGGTATATTATCACCATGCATGAAGCTCTGCAATTCCCTGGGGTCAGGGTCAATGTAATTGAGGCTGCAAATAGATTTTTGTACCTTTCTTCATAGAGTCTTCATTTTTTGACAAATATCTTAAATATTTGGTATGTAGATAACTTGTAAGGACCTCTTGTTGTGGTTGGGGTTTGAGGTCACTGGGTCAAGGTCTTCAAGGCTATAAATAGATTCATCTACTTTTCAGAGTGCCGTCATTTATTGACTGATATGATGTTTCAACCTTATCTGGTATGTAGATAACATGTAACGTTGGTATGTAGGTACCTTGCATGGACCTCTACCACTGGGTGGAGATTGAGGTTTCTGGGGTCAAGGTCACATAAGTTAAAAATAGATTTTTCTATCTTATTTCATAGGGTTATTTTCGCATTTGATTAAATTTTAACTACTTTCACAAAACAATTTTTAACAATAAAACTCCTTTCTGTTCCTTACCTTACCTGATCGCATCATGGATTCCAAAGGTATGGGGGCTAAAATAGGTTCATTTTTGCAATGTTTGCATAAAAGTGGTTTCACAGCTTTGATAATCTTACGAACCACTGGCCTTAGTCTTCGATATTTTGTATGTACGTACGATGGACATATGCGCTTTGATCGGATTTTATGTCACTAAGGTATACAAGAAATGTTTGTAAAACATACATGCCCCCCAGCAGCACATAATTGCTTGTGGTTGGGCCAACGCGTTCTCTAGTTATTGATCAGAAACCGTTTTTAGGATGAAGGTCCCTGTGAGCTTGATCTTTGACCTAATAACCTCAAAGTCAATAGGGATCATCTACTGGTGATGACCAACCAGCATACCAAGTTTGGTGAACTTAGGTCAAAGCGTTCTCTAGTTATTGATCGGAAACCGTTTTTAGGATGAAGGTCCCTGTGAGCTTGACCTTTGACCTAATGACCTCGAAGTCAATAGGGGGTCATTTACTGGTGTTTACCAACCAGCATACCAAGTTTAGTGAACATAGGTCAAAGCGTTCTTTAGTTATTGATTGGAAACCGTTTTTAGGATGAAAGTCCCTGTGAGCTTGACCTTTGACTTAATGACCTCAAAATCAATAGGGGTCATCTACTGGTGATGACAAACCAGCATATCAAGTTTGGTGAACCTAGGTCAAAGCGTTCTCTAGTTATTGATCGGAAACGAAACGTCTACCGACGGACCGACCGACAGACCGACCGACCGACCGACCTACCGACCGAAAAACTATATGCCCCTTCATCTTCGATAGGGGGCATAAAAAAGTAAAAAGAAAAGCTTTAAAAATCTTCTTGTTCAGTTAGTAGTTTCAAATGTACTCAGGTAATCCGTAAATGGCCATCATGACCCTGTTGTAATGAAACTTGGCATTAATGTATATGTCAATGTGGACATAAATGTAAAATGCCATCTAGATCCCCTCATGTATTACTGAGTTATTGTCCTGTGTCCTGTGTTACTTTACTAAAACAAAAATTGCCGTTGATTTGCTGCTTTTTGAGAATTTTTTGACACCATTTCTCTCAAAACGATGTCATTTACTAAAAGGCTATTTCTGCTTGGTACATGCCAATTTTTATGGGCATTAATTCATTAAAGATAAGGATACAAACTGATTTGTCAGTCAAATTGCAGGGTTGAATATCTATGTAAAATGTTGATAATACTTAGCAGACTCATACCAGTGATTTGTATCTTTCTGCGGGAGGATTCATTTTAGCTTGTTATTCAGATTAGAGCCAGTTTTAATATAATGCATTTTAAAGTCTAACATATTCATAACCAATCGGAATGTCTACATAATTACCGCCTAAAGTTCAGTTAGAACCATGCGCCAGGAAGTCAATCATCATCAATCTGTTAAAACAGTGGCAAGCGTCTTTGTATGATGCAGTCAATACAAGTCATTACATGGACTCTACCCTGTCAAAGGTCATTGTTCTATCAGCAAGACTATATAAGAATTCATTATAGAAGTTTTGTGTCTTTTTTGTCGCCTTTAATATTGCCAGAAACAAGGGAGATTTTTTTTCAGCGTTCTTTGTCATTTGCAATTATCATAATTGTCAGCCACTAATTGACACTTTGTCTTACAAGTTGCGGTCGATGCCATGTCAAAGAAACTGCTACAAGCCTTTTTTTCTTAAAAAAGCACGCGATACTTCTCACGGAAAGACAATTTGAAAGTTTCAGTAAATTATGACCATCGTCGCAGAAATCGATCTCTATTTGACAATTTTCTGGAACATTATGCATTAATAATACAATAATACTACTAGAAATATCAAACGTAACGTCTTGTTCAAACTTGACATTAATAAGACTCAAAATATAGCGCGAACTAAATACGTACTTTTTCGAATCGAAGTATAATAGAGACGTTTCTACATTTTACCGGAGAAAAAAAATATAGGGTCAGCGCTGTTTATGATTTATTTAAAGATATAGAGGATATTTATTTGGTTTTGTAGAAGATGATAATTTATTTCATCGAGTGGCGCAGCCACGAGTGAAAATATCAACATATGGTGTTCACGAGATGAAATAAATTACCATCTTCCACTAAAAAACAAACAAATTTTCTTTTTATTTTATGCCAACACGTCAAAAATGGGTATTTTATGACATTTTTAATCAGGGCCTTCAATAAATTCCCCATGGTGAGCCCCAAATCAGTTAATGCGTACTTTGGTTACTCCGCACAAAAAAAGTGCAGACAATCTCCAATACATATGATAACTTTACTTCTGCTGAAATAAACTGAATACACTTTCATCAAATAACATTTATTTTTCTCTACACAGTTTATCAATATTTATTGAATTTTAGCCATACATACTTTAATTATAAAAGCGGATTAATACCGAGTAATATTCAATCAATTGAATTGAAAGTCGGCCATATTGGATATTGTCCATGTGAGTTATGTAAACAAATCAGACATTTTAAATAATTTATGGCGAATTTCATCATTGTTCACAACTAGTTAGGCTCAGGAATTCAATATTATAATTGGATTTAACAAGCTAAGGTAAATAAATTTCACTCGCTGTCACAGTCTGAAATACAGCGGATTCTCTTGTATTTACGTGGTGGGGAAATTCCTGAAGTTTCATCAAGCAGTAGTTCCGGCACAAACAGTGTATTATCAAAATAGTAATTTCACTGATTCAAAACAGTGGATTATCACTTTTATCTCACTGATATTTCCCTATATTTCATTGGTAGGCATAAAATAAATTAAAATACATGCAATGAAGTCATGTTTCAGGAAGGAAATGGTCCATACAGGAATATCAACTATAAGGACAAGATGCTTCACAGAGAAACTGATATTCTATCAACAGAAATTTTACTGCTTTCCGCCAACATGCCAAGTGACATCTACCAGAAAAAAAGACGAAATGACTCCTTTGCAAGACTACCAATGTGCGAAAACGAATTCTACGCAATATAGCGAAAATCATTTCACACTGAATGTAATTTTTAAATCGATTTGTTACTTCTTAAAACATTTACTTATTGATTATTGTCTAAAAATGTTGTTCTGCTGGCTTGTTAATGTAACAGGTGTAACTAGTTTCTTCGCTGCATGTACATTAAGTATTTTTTGTATACACCAATTACTATTTTTCCAGAAAACGACTGAAACGGAAAATCAAAAGTTTATGAAATTACTCTAAGCTGACAAAAAATAGCACGAATGGCCAATAGGCAGTTGGCAGTAGCAGTACGCAGTAGCTGTGTGCAGTAGAAATTAAATCAAACGTGAAGTTGGCAGTAGCAGTAACAGCAGTAGCAGTAACAAAACGTGAAGTTGGGAGTAACAGCAGTAGCAGTGGGCAAAACGTGAAGTCGGCAGTAGCAGTAACAGCAGTAGCAGTATGCAAAGCATGAAGTGGCAGTAGCAGTAACAGCAGTAGCAGTAAGCAAAACGTGAAGTTGGCAGTGGCAGTAACAGCAGTAGCAGTGGGCAAAATGTGAAGTTGGCAGTAGCAGAAACAGCAGTAGCAGTTGGAAACTCTGAAAGTTGCGAGAGTGTTTGAAACAGTCACAGACCGGTGCAATCGAACCGGGAGGGTCCCTAGACTTTCTAGAGTAGCACCAACATTCCTGAAAGTCTAGAAGAACGTCAGAAATAGTAGCAGACCGTAACAATGAACTAAAAATGGTCCTTTAATATAAAAAATGACATTTTCTCGATTTTGGCACCAAAATTCCTGAAAGTCTGCGAGGGTGTCAGAAACAGTCGCAGACCTACGGAATAGACTCTTGAGGGTCTGATGATGTTAAAACATGTTCATTGAAACTTTCCAGACTTTTAAGTCTTTCCTACTGCTGCTGCTGTTACTGCTACTGCCAAGTTCACATTTTCATTACTGCAACTGCTGTTACTGGTACTGCTAGCTTCACGTTTTCTTAACTGCTACTGCTGTTACTGGTACTGCTAGCTTCACGTTTTCTTTACTGCTCCTGCTGTTACTGGTACTACTAGCTTCACGTTTTCTTTACTGCTACTGCTGTTTACTGGTACTGCTAGCTTCACGTTTTCTTTACTGCTAATGCTTTACTGGTACTGCTAGCTTCACGTTTTCTTTACTGCTACTGCTGTTACTGGTACTAAGGGGTTCACGTTTTCTTTACTGCTACTGCTGTTTACTGGTTCTGCTAGCTTCACGGTTTCTTTACTGCTAATGCTGTTACTGGTACTGCTAGCTTCACGTTTTCTTTACTGCTATTGCTGTTACTGGTACTGCTAGCTTCACGTTTTCTTTACTGCTACTGCTGTTACTGGTACTGCTAGCTTCACGTTTTCTTTACTGCTACTGCTGTTACTGGTACTGCTAGCTTCACGTTTTCTTTACTGCTACTGCTGTTTCTCGTACTGCTAGCTTCACGTTTTCTTAACTGCTACTGCTGTTACTGGTACTGCTAGCTTCACGTTTTCTTTACTGCTACTGCTGTTACTGGTACTGCTAGCTTCACGTTTTCTTTACTGCTACTGCTGTTACTGGTACTACTAGCTTCACGTTTTCTTTACTGCTACTCCGTTAGTGGTACATCTAGCTTCACGTTTTCTTTACTGCTACTGCTGTTACTGGTACTGCTAGCTTCACGTTTTCTTTACTGCTACTGCTGTTACTGGTAATACTAGCTTCACGTTTTCTTTACTGCTACTGCTGTTTACTGGTACTGCTAGCTTCACGTTTTCTTTACTGATACTGCTGTTACTGGTACTGCTAGCTTCACGTTTTCTTTACTGCTACTGCTCAGGCTTTTTTTCTCAAAACAACTGTTGAAGTTGTAAGGTTAAGCTTTTTCTGTAATTTTAGTCATTACTTGTTTCTTTTAAAGTCATTAATAAATTGTATCATGTTCATAAAAACTTCATGATTGGAAATATACAAAATTTAAAAAAAGGTAAGTCTGCATTTGGAGGACGAAGGAACCTTTTAATGAGTAAGATTTTTGAGAATAATTATGTCTTGATATTGTTTATATTGAAAACATTGAAAGCATAACATTACTCATCCAATCACCAAAATATAAGTGACCATCACTGGGTATCGACCTTCACCCGATTATTAGAAAGAATCCACATGAAGGCTATTTCCACTAAATGACAGACGTTTATAACAGGGCATTTTAGTTCCTCACATGAAAGGGTCTGATACACAACATCTTAAGATTAAATGACCTAGAGGTAATTTCTTTCTTGATATGTGGAAATTTTTATGTTTCAGTTACCTTGTAATAAGTTATGTGTCTTATCAAGTAGTGAAAACCCTGAAATTTGATATAATAGGCAAAGAGTCTTAATGCATTTCTATTATGATTATTCTGTTTTGCTGTCACCATAGAAGTAGGCTCGTTAACGTTCGAATAATCTAATGAATAAAGTGCCTATTTTAAGACTATTTGTCAGTAACACGTTTTTGACTAGTTTAACAGATCAAAATGGTGACCAAGTTAACCTGGCAGTAATCCATAATTAATATTTACGACTATCTTTTATCATTTATTAGTAAAATCATAAAGTGCACAAGAAAAGTTACGTGACAATTTCCCCGGTGAATCATTGAAGATCATGGACCGTAATTATCATAGAAATATCTTTGCCTAGTTACCTATACAAATCGAATCAACGTCATATAATTATATTTTTTTCAGAAATTTCTCGTTTAGAGCGTAACAAATAATGTTTAAATGGAGAAATGGAACGGAATTTAGACACAAATACAAAATTTGGTCAGAGACTTGTGTTCTACTGTACATATAGCCTTTAAAAAGTTGGACAAAATCTATAATTTGTTGTTGAGTTACTTACTATCTAATAAATATTTTGTTGCATTTGAATTAGATTATTTTGGTCCGTTTATACCCGCAATTACGTAATCTTTCCGACTCGGCCATCTCCGAATTTTTCCGTGAGGGTAAGCTTGTTGCTGATAAGCCCCCAAAATACACTCACAGTTAGATTCGCCCCAGCTTTTTAATTAATTAAGAGTTGTTCTAATTATGTCTCCGCATTACTATGTGGCTGTTTGGGAGAGGGTCGGCAAAGATATTACTATGATAATTACAGTCCATGATCTTCAATGATTCAACGTGGAAAGAAGTTGAGGAAATTATTTGAAAAAATATAAATCTCAGTTGATATTGTCTCGATAAAATAGTATTAAAAAGTAACATAACTACAGCTGTTAAATTGCAATAGCTATGTTTTGATAAAGTTTACAAGTTGATTAACTATTTAGTGTATTCACTCTTTTCCTTTTTCATTATACATGTAAATATATAAACGATGATATAAAAGAAAACGGTTGGCAATTATATATTTAAAAACCCATGTGATGTCTAGGTCCCCACTAGGGGTTCGACATTAATTGCAGATAGATGTTTTTATTTGTTCATATTTAAATTTCGTTCACATTTTTTTTTACTTTTATATCTATGTAAAGCAGATATAAGATTTATTAACGATTAATTTTAGAGTTCATTTTTAGACGAAGAAAACGGAAACAGTTTGGATATCCATTATAATAAAAAATTATATCATAACACTTCAGCAAATAACACCGAATGGCCATTTGTTTTATAAAAAAAAAGACCTAAGCTCTTCCCGATAAAGATGTTCATATACATAGCATAACGATTCATTAATCATTCTTTGAGATAACCCACTTGGCAGTTTTACACTTTTTACCGTTAAATGACAAAGGAGGTGTTCTAAGATAAAACTCCGAAATTACTCTACGGATAATTAACGCGTTATCTTCTAATAAAACAAATGGAAATGAGGTATCAATCTAATAAGAACTAGCAAACATCTTACTTTTCGGCATTACATTAATTATACCCTATCAAAAGTAACTTGTTTCTATTAACATGACTATATAAGAATTAATGACACGTGTCTTTCGTGTGTCTGTTTTGTCGCACGATTACGCAAAAGCCTTATTTTGCTAGAAAAGAAACTATTCGTTCTTATATGACGAAAGTGTGGTTGACAATTAAGCGAAACGTTTATTATTGTCGAGTAAAACAATGTCCGTCTTGTCTGACCATGGATCCGAAAGTTTAATATCTCTTAGGATTGTGCATATACATTCTGCAGTCAAACATTAAACTTTAGTAGACAGAAAAAAGTCAAGCTTGATAAGACACTGCAAATGAAATGCAACATAATGTTTGGTAGATTTTCTAATACAATTTATGTTTTATATGTTGTCTAACTTAAAGCTGTTTGCTCAGCATGGCATAGAACAATTGAAGTCACGGAGATTGCAAATGGTCATCAAAAATTATTTGAAGATACCTTATCTTATTAAAATATCTTAAGTAATAATTTATTTGATTTATTTCGGAACAGTCACGGAGGTTCAAACAAATGATAAGATAAATCAACAAGAGGGCCCTGGACCGCTCACCAGAATACTTTGGCTGTGGGACTGCTGTTGAGCAAACATCAGAAGCAAAATTACAGTTTCTGAATTGAAGATTTTCAAAGATCTTATATTTTGTACAAATAGGACCCCTTGGCTCTGTGGTTTCAGACAAGAGGATTTTTTAAGGCCTTTCTTATATAAGTCTATGTAAAATCAAGTGACCCCGGGATGGGGTCAGTTTTGACTAAAGGGGCATAATTTGAAGAAACTTGGTAGAGAACCTCTAGCTAATGATCCATGCAAAATATTAAGTTCTAGTCCAGAAAAATCTTTAAAAAATCCATATATGACCCTATAAAAAATCAATTGACCTCCTGGGCCAGGGCCAGTTTTGATTCCAGGGGTATAATCTGAATAATCTTTATAGAGAACCTCTAGGTAAACCTGTATGTAAAATATCTCAGTTCTATCCTTTTGGATTCAGACAAGAAGTTTTTCAAAGTTTTTCCTTTCAATTGCCATATAAACTAATTTTCATGATGGAATTCAATTCTTTGAACAATTTTGTTAGAACTTCATGCAAGAAACACCCAAGAAAAGTTTTATCAAATTTAAAAAGTGGTTTAGGAGGAGATGTTATTTAAAGGTAAAAGTTGACGACGCATGATGCACACCGCACGACGCACACCGGACACAGGGTCATGGTAAAAGCTTCCTTTGAGCATATGCTCAGGTGAGCTATAAAGGGAAACCCAATTCTTTGCGAATAGATCCAAGGATTTTTAAATGTGCCCGGTATGTATAATTACTACACGTCAATTTAATTTCATGGACAGGGAACGGTTCCAGAAATTGTCCACCAGATTTTACAGGACGTTATGTGTAACCAATTGTCATATAACTTCAAGTCCACGATTGGGTGGGTCCCCATTTAGTAGTCAAAACATTACGAAGGAAGAGTTCCATTTCTTTAGCAAAATGCAGACCAGTCATTCTTTTTAGAGAGAAAATCATGCATGAAAACTGCTTTAACAGAATATGTAAGACAAATGCTTTTATTGTGGCACAAATGTAGAGACAAAAAACGTCAAAGATATGTAATTGATTTTAGATAACTATAGGTTACAAATGCTTCGAAGAAAATGCTATATGATATATATATAAATCCAAGTCACTTGCAATTGAGAAAAACAAACGGGTTGTTTCTAATTCATGCTGTCTGTTAATTGATCAACACTTTGCATACGGTTAACAGCATATTGTAATTTAAATTGAACGAAAAAATTGATAACCTTGTATATGAAAGGCAATGAGGTGAATTCATTTGGGGATAATGAAATATCGCTCCAGCTTTATCTCATGAATTGTGATTTTATATATCGAGGGTTTTATTTTTGCGTTTACAAGTAATTTAATTAAATACATTACCATAATATAACAAATGTCACTTTACATGAAAAATTGCAAAATAAGAGAAACGCTAATTATTTCGAAATGCAAAGTCTTAAGTAAGCCTAAAAAATCTACGTGCGCCTTGCTCTGATTCGAACTTTGGTGTCCTCCACCAACAAGCGGACACTTTAGCATCCTTCATTAAAGCTAGCTGATAGGCAAAGTAGTAGTAGTGCCGTATTATATCTCTTGTAACAAACCCTTTTTCTCAAAATTTCGTCCTCGAATTATTTAGGTACTGAATGCCATTTGGACCTTCTAAAGTGTTATCACATTTCACTCGTTACGTTGGGCACAATTTTAAACCCGGAATAATCTACTTGAGTTAAACTCAAGATGCCATCGACCACAAAGCGGACACTCTACAACGTCGCTTTAATTAAGGTAAAGGTTTCTTATTTAACGTGGGTAGTCAACGAAAGTCCCCACCTGGTGTGGATGAAACAACTTATTTCCAGAAGAGCCCACGGTGTGTGTATTTTACCTTCCTGATCCCCAGTCTAAGCCGATACTACTGGAAACTGTACACGGTTAGGTTACCATCCAGTCTTGGGGAATTAGTCGGTAATTCTGTCCTTATCTGGAATCGAACCCTGGTCGCTAGCTTCGCAGCCCAACGCACAAACCACTCGGCCACCCCGGTGACTAAGCTAGCCGATGGGCAACAGAATGGAAGTGCCGTATTATACTTCCACAAATTTTGTTGTTGGTAAGTCACTGCAAGGACCTCAGATATAATACGTTCTAAACAGGCTCTGTTTCAGTAATTTTATATTTAAGTTCATGTATTTAACAGATCATGAAGTGAGTCATTAAGTTTTGTTTCAGTCAGAAAATGAGCCTTTCGATATGAGACACACTTTCTGCAGACTGACGATGATTTCGTTATATATTGCCTAACGTCCACAAGATTTGAAATACGCACAGTGCAGACCTACATCAGGCGTCTGATCAGGGTCTACACTGTTTGCATAAAGGACTTTCTTCGCTAAATGGCATGAAACTGAAATTTTGTATCAGAGACCCTTTTTATTTAAAATTACTCGTCCAACTAACAAGGATGGCATAATCCCCTTGGCATAAATGGGTTCAGTAACTGTTTTAAGACTTTTGTGAAACCAATCAAAGTATGTAAAGGAAGCTTAGATGAAAGGATGTGTTATATTTTGCAGTGGAATCTTTCAAATCCAAATCCGGATGAAAAAAAAAAGTTTAAAGAAAATACCTAAGAGTCTATTACCTGCCATGATCTCATCAAATACGTCATCTAAGAGAAAAGTAATGTCTTTTAATTATCGGGTTGATTTCGTTTTCCTGTGTATCTGTTTTATTTTACAAAGAAAAAGAAAAAAGAATTGTAAAAATAATTATAGTATAATTTATAACGTTTGATATAATATATCGAATCTTGTTAAATATTTAAAATGATAGATTGCATGTTAACTAAAACCAGTTTCCTAGTATGACAGATAATTATGTTTCAGAATAGTAAATCGATATTCAGTTAGGAATAGGAATTTTAAATTGAAAAATAGAGCCATCAAATGTAATTTTCGATGGGAAACTCCCAGTTTATAAAAACGTTTTGGACTTGTTTGATTTCCCTTTTATTAGAAAATGTTCAAATGTTATACTATGTCGGTCATACAAGCACATCGGTTGCAGTTTAATTTTCTTTTAAACCTTTAAAGTCTATATATTGTTTTCATCGTCGAATGCTAAAAAACAGATCTCCGTCATAAAGTTTTTACAGTTCAAAATATCTTTGTTTTCTTTAGCATTTCACTATTTCTAGACAAGTTTTTTGTTTATAGAATAAAAGTGAATAAAAATTGTTCTGTTTTGTTCAAAATATAATCAAAGAAGATGTGTGAAGTTAGCGGCCTAGCGGCCTTGCGGCGTGAAGTTAGCGGCCTAGCGGCCTGGCGGCGTGAAGTTAGCGGCCTAGCGGCCTGGCGGCGAGAAGTTATCGGCCTGGCGGCCTAGCGGCCTGGCGGCGTGAAGTTAGCGGCCTGGCGGCCTGGCGGCGTGAAGATAGCGGCCTAGCGGCCTGGCGGCGAGAAGTTATCGGCCTGGCGGCCTAGCGGCCTGGCGGCGTGAAGTTAGCGGGCTGGCGGCCTGGCGGCGTGAAGATAGCGGCCTAGCGGCGTGAAGATGGCTGCCTTTATCACAATTTAGGTTGATCTTAAAAACGGACTGAAATCTATTTTTACAGCATATAATGTAAATTGCAGGGGTGTATAAGAAAGTTATCGACATGATTTAGCTTTTATTTTTTAAAATAAATTAATTAACAAAGTTCTAGCTTATCTGCAAAGACGACTCGGAATCTCTTTGTACATTTACTCCCATGTACTCTTTGTAAATTACATTTCAGTTGATGATTAAGTAAAATATCAACAAAAACTAGCTTTGATTTTTTTTAACTTTTCGAAGCCTGGCGGCCTAGCGGCCTAAACTTAAAATTTATCATAATTTATGTTTATCTTAAAAACGTCTTGAAATCGATTTTTTCAGCATGTAATGTACATTTCAGGGGTGAATAAGCAAAATATCAACAAAAACTAGCTTTGCTTTTTTTAAGTTTTCGAAGCCTGGCGGCCTAGCGACCTAGCGGCCTAAACTTAATATTTATCATAATTTATGTTTATCTTAAAAACGGCTTGAATTCGATTTTTACAGCATGCAATGTACATTTCAGGGATGATTAAGTAAAATATCAACAAGAACTAGCTTTGATTTTTTTTTTGATTTTCGAAGCCTGGTGGTCTTGATATTTTGCTTATTCACCCCTGAAATGTACATTGCATGCTGTACAAATCAAATTCAAGCCGTTTTTTAAGATAAACATAAATTATGATAAATATTAAGTTTAGGCCGCTAGGCCGCTAGGCCACTAGGCCGCCAGGCTTTGAAAAGTTAAAAAAAATCAAAGCTAGTTCTTGTTGATATTTTACTTAATCATCAACTGAAATGTTATTTACAAAGAGTACATGGGAGTAAATGTACAAAGAGATTCCGAGTCGTCTTTGCAGATAAGCTAGAACTTTGTTAAATAATTTATTTTAAAAAATAAAAGCTAAATTGTGTCGATAACTTTCTTATACACCCCTGCAATTTACATTATATGCTGTAAAAATAGATTTCAATCCGTTTTTAAGATCAACCTAAATTGTGATAAAGGCAGCTATCTTCACGCCGCTAGGCCGCTAACTTCACGCCGCCAGGCCGCTAGGCCACCAGGCCGCTAACTTCACGCCGCCAGGCCCCTAGACCGCTAACTTCACGCCGCTAGGCCGCTAACTTCACGCCGCCAGGCCGCTAACTTCACACATCTAATCAAAGATCTTTTTATATATCTATTTTCTTGTTTTTCGAAATAATATGTTTTCCGACATTTCTTTATTTTAAACAACAAGTCTTTCCCTGTATTAACAATTTGTAGAAACAAGAAATGTTTGTAAAACATAAATGCCCCCCGGCAGCACCTAATTGCTTGTGGCTGGGCCAAAGCGTTCTCTAGTTATTGATCAGAAACCGTTTTTAGGATCAAGGTCCCTGTGGCCTTGACCTTTGACCTAATGACCTCAAAATCAATAGGGATCATTTACTGGTCATGACCAACCAGCATACCAAGTTTGGTGAACCTAGGTCAAAGCATTCTCTAGTTATTGATCGGAAACCGTTTTTAGAGTCAAAGTCTCTGTGAGCTTGACCTTTGACCTAATGACCTCAAAATCAATATGGGGTTCTCTACTGGTGATAACCAACCAGCATACCAAGTTTGGTGAACCTAGGTCAAAGCGTTCTCTAGTTATTGATCGGAAACCGTTTTAAAGATGAAAGTCTCTGTGATCTTGACCTTTGACCTAATGACCTCAAAGTCAATAGGGGTCATCTACTGGTGATGACCAAGCAGTATACCAATTTTGGTGAACCTAGGTCAAAGCGTTCTCTAGTTATTGATCAGAAACCGTTTTTAGGATGAAGGTTCCTGTTAGCTTGACCTTTGACCTAATGACTTCAAAATCAATAGGAGTCATCTACTGGTGATGACCAATCAGCATACTAAGTTTGGTGAACCTAGGTCAAAGCGTTCTCTAGTTATTGATCGGAAACCATTTTTAGAGTCAAAGTCTCTGTGATCTTGACCTTTGACCTAATGACCTCAAAATCAACAGGGGTCATCTACTGGTGATGAGCAACCAGCATACCAAGTTTGGTGAACCTAGGCCATAGCGTTCTCTAGTTATTGATCGGAAACCATTTTTAGAATGACGGTCCCTTTGAGCTTGACCTTTCACCTAATGATCTCAAAATCAACAGGGGTCATTTACTGGTGATGACCAACCAGCATACCAAGTTTGGTGAACCTAAGTCAAGGCATTCTCTAGTTATTGATCGGAAACTGTTTTTAGAATGAAGGTCCCTGTGATCTTGACCTTTGACCTAATGACCTCAAAATCAATAGGGGGTCATCTACTGGTGATGACCAACCAGCATACCAAGTTTGGTGAACCTAGGTCAAAGCGTTCTTTAGTTATTGGTAGGAAACCGTTTCTACCTACAAGGTCAATGTGACCTTGACCTTTGACCCCAAAATCAATAGGAGTCATCTCCTGGTGATGGACAATCATCCTACCAAGTTTGAAGTTCCTAGGCCTAAGCATTCTTTAGTTATTGGTCGGAAACCGTTTCTACCTACAAGGTCAATGTGACCATGACCTTTGACCCCATTAATCAATAGGGGTCATCTACTGGTGATGGACAATCATCCTACCAAGTTTGAAGTTCCTAGGCCTAAGCATTCTTTAGTTATTGGTCGGAAACCATTTGGTCTACGGACCGACCGACAGACAGACAAATGCAAAGCAATATACTGCTTCTGTAACATTTTGTTCACTTTATGGGGAAAATACTTCCAACTTTCGTAGCGGATGCATTATTAATCATAACAGTCTTGCACATTTATGGAGATCAAAGTAAACTTGTTACATGAAATTTAACTAAACAATTCAGAAATAGTTTCTTTTGCTAGGACAATTCTACAGCCTTTAAGATTGGAGATTAAATAAACACAGGCTCGGTGTTTCATACACGTTAGTCATACTTTTGTTTGCATGTAAATGTAGAATAATTTATGAAATATTTTTGTTAAATAAAAAAAACATATTTGCTGAACCTAGTATCTTTTCGTTCAAAATATTAGATCATTGACCATATCTGCGTCATTGATAAAATGATGTCACTTGATTTCTTTTGTACCAACAACAAAAATTAATGAAACGAAAATCTTAGGCAAAACTGGAGCATTCAAATTTAAGTGGAAAAACCTTTAGACGAAACTGAAGCATTCAAAATTTAAGTGCATAATATCTTTAGACAAAACAAGAAAAATCAAAATTTAAGTGCATATAGTTTTTAGATGCAACTGGAATTTTCAAAATCCACGTGCATAAAGTCTTTATTTCTAAATTCAAGCGCATAAAGTCTTTAGACGAAACCTGAACATTCAAAATGTCTTTAAACAAAACTGGAACATTTTAAGAGTCATTAGACAAAACTGGAATTTTAAAAACTCAAGTGCATAAAGTCTTTAGACGAAAATGAAACAGTCAAACTATAAGTGCGTAAAAATCTTTGGACGAAACTGTAACTTTCAAACTGTCAGTGCGTTCAGTTAAAACTTCCTAGTATTCTAGTCGATTTCAGAGATGTTTATAGTCTGAGCTTACCAAGGTGATAGATAAAAAGACTAAAAAACAGAACTAAGTTAATAATGTTTTATTTCATGACAAGCTAAAAGAAAAACCCTTCCGGAATGACCAAATATCTTTAACATGTTGAACAAATAATACAACAATCAATTTTATCAATCAGTAAATAAGTAAATGTTTCTTTTATATAATAAACAGTTTACTAAAACGTTGATGACATTTCTCATACAACTTAAACAGCAATGTCAACTAAAAGATCTTTTATCAATCTGTTATAGAATTAAACAGATCATTGAAAATCAATTATAATCCCGTTAAATCATTAGAACACGTGTAACATCTTATGTTTTCATGTAAAGTTAAGTAACGGTTAAAAAACTTTAATTTATTTCAACCATTAAGATAACATAAATAAGACAGACTTTCAAGAGACTATGCTTACAAATATTTTTGGAACAAGGCTTGGTACGTGAAAGGTATTGTGAGTTTATTTTGTATGGATTTGTAGAATTATAGCAATAAGCATATTTAAAACAGTTCCAATTTTAGAGTATAACTATTCACACTGCTTTTCATTTTGAGCGATTTCCTTTATAAAAACTCCCGTTAGTTTTTGGGATATTCAAGCTATTAGTTAAAGAGTTATTGTCGCTTAGTGAAGTACTTTCCGAGTTTTTGTTTGATCTTAAACTTGGCGTGCGACTTTTACTTTTCGCTTTTATATACCTTGGGCTTGAACTACTATCACAAAAATCACGGTTACAGCTTATGTCATCAAATTCCAAACAATCACTTGGCGTACAAGGGCTCGAACTAAAGTCTGCCAATTCGTTTCTACTCGTGTGTGTATTTTCCTCGTCATACGAGGGATTATACGTATATTTATATCCCTTCATTTGCTCCCCTTTTAAAGGGGGCTCTAATAATTTTGGCGTTGAGCACTGAATGTTGCTATGGCTTCCTATGGAACGGCCTAACATCTGTTCGGGTGACACGCACCTATTTACATCAAACGGGTCATTTATACAGTCAATGCAGTGGTTTTGATCTTTTAATGAACAATGGTAAATATTTTGATCTTGCACTGTTCCGTGGCTATGAAACTGATCCCCTATTCCACAATCTTTTAAGATCTGGTTTGGTTTGTACGGAACTAATTCTCTATGCGGATTATTACTGTTACGTAACTCCATTTCTGTGTTAATAAGTCGTGACAACATCAGTACGCGTTCATCATCGGAACACCTCGAGTCGTTATAATTAGACACGTCTTTAAAATTTGATGAGCTATTCCTAGGAAAAAACAATGTGGAATGATTCGAACGTCTCCCTGTGGATCCGTCGTAAGGATTATCACCGATGTATTCGTAATAATGCGACATATCGGAAGAACTTCCAGCTATTGATCTGTGTCTATCAGATGCTCTACGGTGCGTTAAGGATTCATGCGAAGGCACGCGTTTATCCAAATTTTCCTTATCACGCCAGTATATACGTTCGTAGCCTTGCCGACTTCGGCCACTGAGCGTGCTCTGTCTTGAAATGCTCTTTTGGCATTGTGAACACATATCATCAAACTGATATCCCTGTAGCGAAGTCTGTTGTATAGCCTTTATTAGTCTCGCTTCGACGCCATTTTCTGTTGCACGTGCCTGCAAATCAAAATTAGTAATAAAGCTTTTGTAAACATTCAAAACATTTAAATATAAATTAAAAGTACTAGCTAATGTAAGCTTTAAACATACTACACCCATCTGACATATGTTCTTTAAGACAGTTCTTCGTCTTAGCGCTAAAATGTTAAACTGATTTCTTTGTTGATGGTTTTAAAACGAAATAAAGGCAATAAAGATAAAATGTTACGGTTAAAATTTCTCAGAAAATTAATTCAACAATCCTTAGAAAAGAACGAGTCACAGTAGTTCAATAAAGCAAAATTTACCCATTAATTCGTGACTGCTTTCTACAATTTTAAGACAACTGCTGTAACACTGTGTTAAATTAATGGATTTCTGGATTGGTATTGAAGTTGTAAATGTATTTTAGTTCAACATGGGGAAAAGCAACTTCAGCAATATTTTTTATTGATTAAAATGAAAATTTAATGCAATTTCACTATGTGCGTAGGGAGCTCATGATGTAATTATCCGACATTAATGTTCTGGATTAATTTAAGGAAAGGGTCCTATGTTTTAATTACATGATGCACTGGTGAAAGTTATTGCATTTGCTGAAATCATCTATTTTCTGAAGGCACTTTTAATGTTTCAATTGAGCTCACCTTCATTATCTTAACAGAAATAAAGCTACGAGGTTTGCAAAAAAGTCTTGCACAGCATAACTTAACGCCAATAAAGCATTGTTCAGCAATCAAACTCTGTAATTTTTACCGTTTCGAAATGTACTCGTACATTATAACAACTAGTCTTAGATCATTTAACCGACAACAAAGATTTAAATAAATGCTATATGCGTTAAGGTTACGCCTGCATCCAGCATCATAACGCGTATACGTGTCGGAAGATCGTGTAATTGAAACTTAGATTATATCAGACGAATAAGGTTTCTGGTCAATCCCTTCATTTTAACACTTGAGTAATAAAAGATAAAAACTTTGGTACGTATATTACCTCAAATGGAAGCCCTCTTCTTTCTGGAATATTGCCAGCTCTGTAATAATAGTGGCTTTGTACATAGTATCTGTTGATTTGTGTGTTCATCGTGTTTTGGTCATTGTTCACGGATTTTGTGCACGGGTGTTCAGGGCTCTTGTCCGCACGGCGGCTGAAATTTACAAAGGTTACTTTTTTGTCATTGAAAATTTTCATTGTGACAGTCATTCTTGTTCTATCTGTACAATTATCAATGCCGGAACAGTCCATACCTAACGGACACATGCATGGTTTTCTCGCGTCGAGTTCTGTTGTACCTCAGATCATGACAAACTAAGTAAAGAATCCGACAGATTTAGCAAATTAACTGCCATATGGTCAAGAAATATTTCCACAGCATTTATAGGGTAAATTTGCTTCTTAGTTCAAATTAGCTTTCTTTAAAAAATATAATTTATAACCGTCACATGATTTACTTCAGCCCAAAAGAAGTGATTGTGGTTGATTTACTTATTCAATTCAAAACAACATTCTTATCAACAGTAGTATCTTTTCCATAATACATTTACTTACTTTTATCAAGTCACATATAAAGAGACATACCGTGATATTTAGATTATTCCAATTCTTTTAAATTAAATAAAAACGAATGATAATGAACGAAGCAGTTGGTAATATCAAATTGTAAGTCAGAAATCCTGAATTAAAGTGAATGCATTAAAATCAGTATTTATTTAAAGAGTTTTGTGCAATTTCGGGTAGATTGCGATTTAATACAAATCAATACTTTAAGCTTTATGCCATAGCATATTTTCTTCTTCACATATTACTTATTTTCCATTTTTACAGAGAATCAGGCAGTAAAATGCATATGCAGTTATTCAACTGTTAATGTACGGGTCAGCCCCTTTCAGGATATATATGCATTATCCAATTAATACACGCTTCAGACTGATAGCCAACATTTCAATGCAAATCAAATGATCCACAAGTTCGGTATTATCGTCAATAAAAGGTATGAATATTCATTGTCGCAATAAATCGCCATCAAACAACCTTGAATTTCAGCTCAGCCCCCACACGACCGCTCAGGAAGAAGAAAGCGATTCATTAATCATTCTTTGAGATAACCCTCTTGACATGTTTTACACTCGTTACCGTTGAATAACAGCGGGAGTGTTTTAAGATAAAAACACCACAATGACTCTACGAATAATTACCGCCTTAGCATCAATTAAATAAATGGCCATTAGGTCTAGATCGGATAAAAACTGGCGAGCGTCTTTGTATGATAAATTCCTTATTCAGTATTACATGGATTATACTCTATCAAAGGTCATTTGTGCCTATTAGGAGACCATCTAAGACTTCATTGTACAAGTTTTGTGTCTTTTCTGTCGCCTCTCAGACCGCCAGAGACAATGGAGTATTTCCATTTAGACAGCGCACTTTGTCATTTGTAATTATCACCGTTGACAGTCACTAATTGGCAACGTGTCTTAAGAGTTATGGTCGATACCGTAATGTCACAGAATTCACCACAAGTCTTTTACCGAAAATGAGCCTACTTCCTATAAATATCATACTTAATGAATGAAAAAAGTGATAACCATTGTCGAAACTGGCATTGTTATTCCATCATTGAACTTGGTCTTAACAATGTTCTATTAAAAGGACTAGATGATATATCAATACTCAGACTAATACAGAACTCCCGAAGGGGCCCCTAACAATAAAAAGTCTTAGTTTTAAAAGCATGTGTATGGAAAGGACTGGGTCTTTATTTAAAGCTCACTTCTTCTCGAAAGACAACAATGTCTTTTCCCCCCTTGTAATTATAGTTTTTTAAAAGCCAAATGTCACATATCTCAGAACAAGATTGCTGCTCGTGCTTGTCTGTTAGATCTAAGATTGTTTTTGGTGTAATAACCTCTTTCGAAAATGATATTCTGTTAAAACTATTAAACACCAAACGCAAAAAAGCACTAAAAAGTACAAAATATATTACATGCATTGTTTATGGCGTATTAGAAAATATCAGTAGCAGCCTCAGACGTGACGTTTCATAATCGTGCAAACATTTCTTGCAGATTCAAATACAACTGCTGCTAAATAATTTATATTTCAAACGAAACACGAAGACTAGAAAACTGTAGCATTATGAGATTTATTACATTTTTAAACCATGCGAGACTGTAAAAAAGTAAGTTTTTTAGTTTTTTTAATTAATATCTTGAAAGTAACCAGAGACAGCAACACTAAAAACAACCATCAAACAGCTTAACAAGAAATTGTTACCGGAGCGCATAAAAATAAAGAACATTTAAAACAAGAACGGTCACTGTAAGATGACAATGCCGCCGAAGTGGTGCTTTGAAATTGGGCTGAGGACCAGTCATTCAAGGGTCAAGGTCAAATAAATATAGGTCAGTGGGAAGGTCTTGTCCACAGGGGTGTTGTGTCCAAGTGTGAAGTTAATCGACTTTCTAATAAGAAGGTTATGGCTAATGTTAAAGTTTTTTGACAACTGGATCTTCATGGTAAAGGTCATTCAGAAGTCAAGGTCAAATAAATATACGTCAGTGGGAAGATCTTGTCCAAAGGGATGTTGTGTTCAAGTATGAAGTAAATCCACTTACTCATAAGGAAGTTATGGTCAATGCTAAAGTTTTTGGACAATTGGATCTTCAAGGTGAAGGTCATTCAGGGATCAAGGTCAAATAAATATAGGTCGGTTGAAAGGTCTTGTCCAAAGGGATGTTGTGTCCAAGTATGAAGAAAATCCACTTACTCATAAGGAAGTTATGGCCAATGTTAAAGTTTTCGGATGGACTGACGCACGGATGGACTGACAGACGGACAGTTCAAAAACTATATGCCTTCCTACGGGGGCATAAAAAACTTGTTTCCACATAGAACACAAACTGTCAATACAATTATAGCGGGAACGAATGACTCCATGTGCGGGAATTCGAAGCACTTAGATAGCACTGCATCTGTCGATGGCTTCTTTCCGCAATACATTGTTAGCTTGTAGAGATGCGTGTAATTTTGACATTGCCAACAGATATCACTACTATCAGTAGGATATATATCAGTAGAAACATTATTGTAATTCTGCCTCCCTAGATGACTTTACCAGGCAACATGGGCAGACAAAACACTTACTTAAATTAATTTTCCATTCGCTTGATGTTCCATGTTTCACAGCTTTCAATATTTTAGGCGGGTTACAGTCCTAATGGTATTACAAAAAAATGTTTCATATACTGGGTAATGTTGTGTTAATAAATTGCTTGCTAACAACTTTAATAAAAATGTGTAGTAGCTTCAGACTTAACACATGACCCCCTACTTATTCTACTTGCTGAAGAAAACGCTGACCCGTCATTTCTGTAAGATATAAATACTATACATGTATATTAAAAAGTGATGTCGACAAAGGGCGATACTTGTTTAAGTTTTATCACTAAATCGACTACAAATCATTTTAAAGGCGAGGAACAATCGGCTGATCCGCCCCGAAGGCAACAACAATTTTGGCAGGAACGAGGGTATATATATAACGAACTTTTTTTCTAGCGTACAGTACTAGTATTTGTTATGTGAATATATTTTTAGCAACAAAAAAAAATCAGTTTGCTTTTTTTCAGCAGTAATCATTAAAATAACTTCAGAGAATATAGCTGATGACGTCAGCGTGACAGTAATCAATGTGATGTAAAGGTAGTCGCGTTGACGTTTTAAACATGCAGTTTTTTGTTCACCTTTCTGTATAAAAATTGACCTGTGACAAATGTGAGTGTATGTCACATCAGGAATCGGCTTCGAACACATTCGTCACAAAAATGTTACATATGTGCTTTTTTCTGTTACACATTTGTTACACCTGTACGCATGTGATTTGTTACACCTGTTATAATGTGGTCTAACAGAGATCCGTCTTCCGGTCAAAACGATATAATAAATTGAATCACATGACCGTGTTTCGTCGAATGAAAAAACAGTTTATTTATGGATTTGATAATAAAAGAGATTAAGTCATTTAGGCGTGCTAGTGCAGATTTATTTTGCATTCAGTCTTTGAGCATTTGAAAATGAATATTTCAAATAATGAAGAAGTCTTTTAAAATGAAAGAAAGAAGCATTGTCTCTGTTATTTAAGGAAGAATGAGGCAATATTGCATGCCGTTAATTAAATATCGCAACACTAGCAGTATTTCATAGCGCTCATCTGAATTAGAACATTTTCTCTTTTCTAGAGTCTTTGCGTTTTCAAATGCTTAATATCCATACATTAGCATTTATACAAAAACAAAACATGATCACGCCATAGAAGAACGCAATTACTTGTACGAAGTATCTCGTTTACAGCATCGCAATTTGGAAAGATAACTTTTAGATGACGAAAGTTAGGTTTTCGAAAATGATAGAGGTGATGTATTTCTTGACAAGTTTCTCATCCATTATCTGTCATTATCTCTCAGTTTACTTTTGACATAGAATAATGCTGGTAATTTAGAAACACTTCTACAAGAAATTTCGCTTTACCCGGAATTTCACATCAGACGATACTTAGATTGTTAATAATATGTCATTGCAGCTTATCTGCTGGTATTTAATCTTCAAGAATGTCGTTGCTTAATTACGGTGCACGCGGCGTTTTTCTTGAAATTCAAAACAAAGATTGCTCTGCGGAACAAAGCAGTGTGTTAGAAGAAATTCTGAATTCTAGAAACTGAATTTAATTTCACATACAGGGAGCCCCCGAATCGATATAAAATTAAAACATAATAGCGTTCCATTAGAATTTAAAAGCTTTTACAGAGAGAGAGAAAAAACATTATATTCCGCGAGTTTATTATTTCTGTCAGGTAATAATTGTGTTTCGTGGCCTAGGGCACATTTAAATTAAAAGACAATAGAATAGAAATGACAAATTTCTGCTTTCTTTAGTTGAAAGAGACATGTTATAAAAACATTATACTATAAGGAAAATGCATTGTACATATGTTATGCTTTAAATGATCGATTATTTTGTTCGTTCTATAGAGAGTCTATAAAATACATGTATCATAAAGTTGATTTGAGAATATGGCCCTATAAAGTTAGCTCAAAATCAGTATGATTATATATTTCCTGAAATTAGCATGACATGTCGGAAAACCATATGCAAATAAAGCGCCAAAGAAGTGTAGATTTTGAGCAAACTAAAAAACTGAAAGGCTATATAGAAAACTAATAAACGATACCAAGAACACACAGTTCGATTCAAGGTTTCAACGCTCCTTGCACTTTTTCACATATTTGTATTTATTTATTTATTTTTTTATGGACGTCTCTTGAACGTATTCGAATTTCCCAATAAAAAATTACGTGTTTATTTTACTCAAATATTATATTCTCTATTACTGAGAATATCTTCTCCGTCTTTCCGATCATAAATTTTACTAGACTACTGCACTGATTTTTGAGTCTAAAACACTTGTTTTCTTTTTGTTAGCTGTAAGGAAAGTCTGCTGATTTTGAGTATAATTTTTTCAAGTATGCATTGTACCACCATTTCAATATTGAATATGTAATTGGTTAATAGAAAATCGTATTTTATCTTAACTGTATCTGAATATCTCCCTTTATTCCAATGTTCTCTTCTGTTTTGATTTTTTGTTTCAGAATTGGGATTTATGCTTTTTTTCAGATTTATTTTTTTTATCGAATTTAGATATCCGAAAGTACTTTGGGGCATAAAAATCGACAGAAAAACGGTTTCTGTCAAAAACTGCTCACTGGGTCTTGACTCATGTTTACGAGTAAAATGATTCCTATATTCTCGGCAGATACAGCACCAGTCAATAGAATCCTGAATGTTTATTACAACCAAAACGAGTCTGTAACCTTAAACGGAATTCGTCAGTACCCACTAGGGAAATCATGTAAGAAATATATACATGGAAACCTAGTCCATAACGTTAAAGTAATTACACTTATGGATAAGTGGTGTCCACATCCTTCGTTTAAAGGTCGAACTATTAATTATTCGTTTCCTTTATGGCCAGTCTATATGCGATCGCCATAAAACAGCAGATCATATGCTAGAGAAAATTGGAATGGACATCCGAAGGTCATTCGTATCGTTCAATTACCATACACTTCCCAGCATGCATACATAATTCATGTAAGTTATACCTCTTCGATTGGGAAGTTTGTTCGTCTGCTTCTAGTAACCGATTGTCGCAAAAAAGTAATTATATCATTTCTACGAATTGTAAACCTGTATATATTATCACCTTTAACCTACCTCTGCCAGTGTTAACTTCTCCCCGTTTTATTAAAAAGGTCATTTAGTATAAATGTAGACATATTTCTAGCGTAATAAACAATGGCAATATAGCATTTAAAATAAAGTAAAACAGAATAAATTATGAAAATAATCGATTCCTTTATTATTGAGGTTATTCCAGTATTACGGTGTGCAGTAAGCTTTATCATGGAACCTAGAAAGTTGAAGACAGCGAAGGAGTCTTTTTTTCTATAGGAAACTCAATTTTCTCACGTAATATGCGTGAAATAACTGCTATATCCTTGTAGAACAAGAAGCCTTGATGCAGTAGAAAGCATTGATTTTACAGGAAGTCGTCTGACAGTGTATAATGAAAAACAGAAATTCGATTGATCAGGTATAATGGATAGATGACGCTTGTTCTTATTGAGAATTCTCTTGCATGAAAACATTATAAAAACAGGATGCTTTCAACTATGTAATGTAACCAGGCATTCAATATTAAATCATATTTAAGGGGTTAAAAATATTGCCACAATCTGTGTTAACTGTTTTCACAACCTACATTTTTTTCAACAGGTTTTAAATCAAGGTTATAATAAACAAGTATTGAAAATAACTTTTATGGTGTACACTTCAGTATTCAAGACACGCAGCAGACTTATGCAAATTGGAATTAGCATTTTGTCTGATTTTGTCTGTTTGTACAGATCTCTAGATAATGCAGACGACAGTTATACGTAGTCCGATTAAAGTTTTCAATGACTAACTTCGACAGCAGAAGAGATACTAATGATGCACAGATATTCCAGTAAATATGACTGTGCCAGAAATCTATAATATACTCTGATGGAAGATCAACAATAATTTCGTTCAAAAATCATGCGAGTTCTTGTACTGACTGTCGATGTTTAAGGGCTCGTTGACCTGACCCAATTTAAAATTGTTTGTTCCTTCATGCGCTTTGATGCTTTACTGTTTAACTTGTTAATCAACAGCTTCGTTCACAAAGAAAATTGTAAACGTTCTACGTAAACAATGAACTTCAAAGTTTCCTAACATCAAGCGAATGATCTCTGTAAAGTAATTTCGAGCCATTTCGACATGCTTTTTCTAACTTATTGATAGAACTCAAGTTGCGAAATGTCGAGACTAATACAAAACTGCCAAGGGCGTAAGTGACTGAAAACTGCTGAACTTTGAGTCTGAATCACGTAATGAGCTGTGTGAATGAAAGATCGTATTTAGGTAAATTTTCCCCACGTCTATTTCCCATAACAATAATAATTTTACACAGCCTCAGCAGACGTTTCAATTAGGAACCGCCTGAGCATTCTTGTATATTTTTACCTATTTATAGATAAAGCAGACGACAACTAGTGAATGATACTTACACATAACGGCAGCAGACGACAACTAGTAAGAAGACAAACATGAGACAGATACAGGCGAGAATAATGGCTATCACACATTGAGTCCCACATAATCCGAACACAGTGAATAATTCATCACAGTCACTTAAAGAATCCGGCAATTCCACAGTTGTCAAATCTACTTTACACCGGGACGCCATGCGCCGTAACGCTTTACATCCGTCTGGCGTTCCTAACTTCCGCGTCCAATCCAATTCTAATAATAACCTAGCTTTGTTTTGAGTAACAGGCGGTGGGCATGGGAACCGGTCCCATATTACCCAGGGGTCCCGGATGTAGTCCGGTGCATTGCGCCATCTGTCGCATTTTTGGCATCTTGGACACGTGTCTGCTTCTGTAACGTCCCTCATTCTTAGACTTCTATCTGTAATTTAAGAGAATAAACCTTTACGAGACTTCTGCAAAAAGTGCTTTCTAATCACACATCTTAAGCTGTTTGAAATATTCTCATCAACTCAACTTCTTAACCTGATTAATTTGAAAGAAATACGTTAAATGTCAAACGTTTGATGTTGTTAATTAAATTCACTCATTTCGAAATGACAATAATTCGATGAGTGATGACACTTTCCCCTAAGGTAGCGACAATTCCGCTACACTTTAATACTAGCTTAAACGAACATTTCAACCGTTTATATGCGCAAATGTTAATGAAAACATGACTCGCATTTTTGAAAGTCACCTGAAACCTCATAAGAACATCAAAGCTACCAAACAGTGAAGTCGTTAGATGTAAGTAATCTTAAGTGAACTCTATATAACATTAAAACATTCCATCTTTCTTACTGGTATGAAACTCAATTAATTCAAAAGCTCATGCCGTTTGCTTCTGCTGTAGTAAATGTTTCCTCTCAACAAGCGATTCGTCAATTTTCATTTTCTCTTTTCCCCGGAAACTCCTTTTTAATCAGATTGCTTTATGAACAAGATACTAAATTTGCTCGCATCCTGCGCAGCAAATCTTTATTGACTAGGTTTAATGTAAACACAGCAGTGGCGGCCTGTTTTATCGAAGACTCTGGAGTCATTATCAATCTTTATTGAATAAAAACAAAGTCAATCAAGAAAAACCTGTGGCTCATTTCGCTGATAAAATGAACTAATTAATTTACTGGTTGCCATGGTGTAATTCAAATACAACATCCCGGTAACAGATGCGGTATGATAAACAAATAGCACACGGAACGTGAAAAACATACGAACATAGATCCCAGGTATATAAATTCCTGTTACATTATGAATGTAAAACTTCACATTTAAGGTTCTGAGCAGCGCCCTAGATAATTGAAGAGGGACTTGAAGGAAGCCCTTAATGGCTTACTGATATTGATTTATTAATGCAAACTGTCGTGATGCGTTGTTTCACAGCAACGTTTACAAGCTAGAAAAGAGATCAATGCACGAGAAAAGAGATCACTGTACGAGAAAAACAATATATGCTGCACTATAACAAGAAGTGAAATCTTTAAAACACATGAACAGAACTGACGCGATGTAATTCATCTTGTAGACTGCATTACGTTTCATTAGTCCAAATGATTTTCCATTACTGTTCTAGACAGCTACTTATCAAAGTTCGTCTATATTCCCTTTAATTTTTTAACCAAAAGACTGATATTATGTAAGTTTCAAGCAGAATCTATGTAGAAACAACCATCAAATCAATATTCCAAATGAGTAGAACTGATGGTAGAGACATATATATTGAGTGCTGTAAAACTCTTTACGATACTCTAGGGTATAATTAAATACGCATTTTTCATAACCTTAGCAATCTTCGTACTAGGTCTGAAAACAATTTTTTCTCACTGGTTTTTCATTTTTGTTGGGTAAAAAGGTACTTTGTTTTAGTGCAAGCTTTCAGGAGTAATAATATTGTTCTAGCTTTGTGATTCTTATTTCTTCATATATGGTTAATATAACGTGCCTTTTCTTTCAGAGTATTGTACTTTTGCTTGGGCGAGATTTTTTTTTCTTTGAGATTAAAAAGAAAATCATAGATTTTGATGTTGGTGATACAATTTTGCGGTAAGAGCACACAGTTTTGTGATATTCGTAGCTTATAAGATATTTCCTGGACAGCTGCTCTTCAACGCTGGTGGTCAAAGGGCAGAAAGTAGTCCTTAGTGAATAAGTAATGCTTGTCGCTCTTTAAAATTCCAAGTGATGAATAATTTACTACTAAATTATTTTACGTTTACTTGTACACACTGTTTATCGAAAAGTTCTATTGACTACCCTTTGCTAGAAATTAGTACTCTGTTACCTTCTCAGTATTGGATCAATACTTCTTACAACTTGTAATTCTTCTGGGGACACCGCTATCAAGAAGAGAAATTACTTGACAGGTATTGGATGAATATGTCACCATTACTGCTTGGTGTGAAACAATTGTCACGCATGTTTTATGGCTCATTACTTAAAGAGATTTGTGAAGCTCTTCAAAACTTTACAAGAATTCAAGCTCATTTCTTAAACTGATCAATATAATTTCAGAGGAACGAAATTTCTTTAAACAATTTATAAATCCAAACACAACATTGCAGAGAGTAGTCTAAGTTGGATATTGGTCCTAAAAAGCAGACCATGTTTAAAATTACCGCTAGGGAAAAAAGTATGTGGAATAAATTTTGAAGCGCTATCTCTTTCACGTCTGAATTCAAGACAAGTCAGAATTTTGTTTGTTCATATAAGAGGTCGAATATAACAAACAGTATTCTTCTCTTAGCACTGTTCTACAGACGTGTCTGTATTATTAAAACGTAAACAGATTAGCGTGGTAAGTGGTATTAAATCTTAAACTCTAAAAAAAGACAATTTTACCATCTTCCTTCTAATACTTCTCTTTTCGAAGTTACACACTTATTTTGTAAAATATACTAACGTGAATAATTTAAGAACTACTTTTTCCTTGAATGTTGAGGAACAATTAAGACACATAATTTACCCGCTTAGTCGTTATTTTATGGTGGACAATTACCTCACAAATCGTTACCAGCTGATATCGGTATGACAAGAGTGTAAGTATTTACCAACAAAGAGATACTCAGCAATATTTAGGTCCGCAGAAAGCACTTGCGCCGCCAATTAGTGCTAATGAACGATAATGACAATGAATTTTATCACAGCGGTACATCGGCCATTTTCTTTTACGGGAATATGACAGTAAAATGAATGTAATATGGCGAATGGACTTTATCTTTATGGAGAGTACTATAAAACTTATTTATAGCCCGCGATATGACAGGGCCGTATTGATTCCATTTCGTCGTTAAAGTGACGCTCTTGAGAAGCATTCTATTTAATTGAGGTAATCAAAGTAATTAATGGAAGCAAACAAGATGTCATGCTTTTTTATGCTGCTATATAATCACACGTAAGACATAAAAACTTCAGCCAACACTAACGATTAATTCCCTGCAATGAATGAAAATATTTCAATAAATTAGTCTTGTAATGATATATGTAAATTTTCCTCGCCTGAATCAACGTAAATTACCTTATCACTTAAAGATTCTAACAAAACTATTTCACAACTTTGTAGTGTCAGAAACGCGTTATACATGTTCAAAACTTCCGACATGCTGACAGCAGAAACACTTTTAAGAAACGGTCGAAGGCTGTTATAAAGGCCTCGAATCAGCCATCAAACACAGACGAGTATTCCCGGCTGGCTGGCATGTAATAATTAGGGATTCTATCGCCTGATTTTAGGCACGCAGAGCAAATTCTGGGATCAATAAATGCAATGGAATCATGATGTATGAATAAAACACGATCAGTCAGAAAAAGAAATGTTCCTTTTGGGCGGAAATGCATAACATCAACTTTAATTTCGGAATGACTTTGTTTTCTTCCACGATTTTGCGAGCGCTTCAACAACTTAGTTATTAACTAGTTGTTGTGACAGCCACGTTTATATTTGAAAATACTACTGTAACACAAGATTGGTCATGAAATTTATCAATGCCGAATAAGATGAACTTTTTATCATGAAAGTCAAAAGACCATTTCAGACATTATATTTTCATATACGCGTTGGAAATTCAGTCGACATTTCAGAGCTTTGAATTTGTGATGAAAAGCGAAATCAACCACATTACCAATCAATCACATAGGATCAGAATCAGTTCCATTGCATCTTGAAAGTATTAGTAGGTATTTATCATTCCGCGATATAGAGAGATCATATCTAATTTAGAACACACACGAAGTCAGGTCTTTGGCATTTACCTCTTTTATAACAGTACCTCTGGGAGAAAAACAGTAGCTTTTAAAGCACACTGTCATGACACATGTACACTCGCGCGTTATGTCTTTGTTATTCTTTTTTTCCCCTTCTAACAAATGGATATTTCCCCTCTCTACTCAGTGTAGCTAGATATATGCATTTCTTGTTAAATCAGATCAAACGTAAATTATATTCAAACGTCATAAGTCACAAAGCACAACAGGTAATTTCTTAAAAAAAAACACACTTTTAAAAGACAAAAAGATAATTTGCAATATTATTACAACATCTGTTATTTTCAATAATATCTGAAATTGATGTAAAATCGATTGTCTATTCTAATTCTGAAAACGAATGATGCACGTTTGAAAGTTATATTCACTAACAACTGGCAAATTGGAGTTTTGAAAGTGACTTACACTGATAATATTATCTTGCAAAGTAAGGAAAAGCAAAGCTTTAAAAATAAATCATTATTACGTCGTTATCATGTACTTCAGACAGAAACCAGTCTATATGTATCACTAAGCTTCTTCATCAGACGAGCAAATCGGATTAGCCAGCTTTAGACATACTGCAGCTAGTCAATAACAGATATCTTTATAAGTACGTCTATATCTGGCGTCATTTCACACACGTGACCATTCGTGTGTACTTAGCGAAACATATATATAAAACAGTTGATGACGTATTCAAGACCAGCTGCTCAGTCAAATCTAAGCATTTCATCATTGAAAATAGCTGATTTATTTGTTCAATACTACTGGTCAATGCGTTGGGGTTCGAATAACGTCAGTCTGATAATCACAAATTCGCTGGATTTATAAGCGTGTAACTGCATCCAAACATAAGTAGGGCAGTTCAGTGCTCAAGTGGTAACGTAAATGATTTAAAATCCAGGGGTCGTGGGTTTAATCTTTCATTCTTATACTTACAATACTAAGACATTCGGATAAAACTTTAAACCAAGTCAAACAATCAACGATTTACACATAAACTATTTAAGAGGGCGTCGGTCATATGAGAACCGGTTCCGAATATACGTGCAACTGCAGTTATAAACTATTGTCGAAAGTGAGCTTACATTGTAAATATGATTGTAAACTCTAAGTACTTTAGGAAGAAAATCAACGAAAACAAATCATAATGTTTTCCTCAAGCTTAAACAGAAGCTCATTACATATTTTAGTGCATGTTTTGCCTGATATTAAAGATATTAAAACAATATTATAGGCAGCAGACATTATTTAAGCAGAAACACACAAGAAGCAATGTAATAAAATGTGAATTGTTGTAACCCGACTCGGCTTTATTATTGTTGTTTAAGCTCCCTAAAGCTACAAAACACGTGCAATAAACCGTTATGAGAAATCAAACCGAACGTCACTCACTTTAAAAACACTTGAAATTTCCTAATCGACCGCCTCTGTAACTAAATGTAACTTAATAGTGCTGCTATTAAAAAGCCATACCTCATTAAAAAAACAGCTGTATAAATCATTTCCATAAAATAGAGGAGATATTTCAAATCAATAGTAACAAACTGTTCGTATTAAAAAGCACATTTAACATATCTTACAGCAAACACTTGAGAATTTATGAGTATTTGATTAGCATGCTATTTGCAAATAGTATATCGCAAAGTTAAGATATTATATAAATATTATTTGTAAGAGTTACAAATGGTAAGCTAAATTAAGTAGCCATTAAATTTCAAACGCCGAAAGCCCTTTTATTTTCAACAAATGTACCAATAAAGTTTCTCAGGCATACTTGATCTAAAATGTCAATAAAATTGTTAAATCAAGATAAAAATCAAAATGTCATGATTTAAATTATCCTATTTTCACCCCAGAGTAAATTCTGGTTTCTGATAGTGGAAAAGTACGAACATACATATCCAATACACTGTTTCTGAACAAACGAAGTAACTGTATCTAACTGAATCCTTTTGTTTAAGCATTAAGGGTTTTTGTAGAAGGTTAATATTATCTGAAGTAAATATCTCCGGAAAAAAATTCTTAAATCAAACATCCTGTCTTTGCACCTACTTATCACATCGTCATATTTTTAATGACTAGCCATTAAAAAAATCTACTTTTTTTCAATTGGTATTTTGATTTCAAACACACCAAACTGCTTTGAACTGCACCATGTTTCGTTCATTTTCATCAAAAATTATCTACAAGAACCATAAAAAATAATCTTCGTGGCCTTTTAACCCGGGTGAAACACAAATGGCCGTAAAATGTCAATGGTTTAACATGAAATGCCTACCAGATCTCGTACATTATGCAGGAGAAAGGTTATAGTCATTTAAGTTAATTAGAAACAACACGGAAATAGGGGCTTTTTGTGAAACTGGGGCATTAAAATGCGAGAATAAAGAGGGACAATTTTGGAAGGCGTACGGATGCTTCGTCCAAAAATAATTATTCAAATTCAAAGAATGATCAAAGTGCCTTTGAAATCGTCATATGTGCGTCATCATTTCTGATCATCATCTACCCTTCTCATCACAGTCATCATCATAGCTTCCATAATAAACTGACTGTGTAATCTCGCAATATATTATACCAAAGCATTGTGTATTATAAATAATGACATAAATTATAATGAATTATGTTTTTATAAATATATTCAGCCACGCCAACAACAATTTCATCATCAAGGTGTTTCAACATGTGTTATACACTGTTATAATCATCTTAAGACTGTATTGTTATAATAAAAATGACATTATTTGAACAAATCTGATTAAAGCTTCTGTTCTGTTCTGTTCTAAGTAGTTATAATTATCAAAATTACAAATTTAATATACAATTATTTAACATAAAAAAGAAAGAAAAAATACGTAAAAAATACCTCGTTCTTTTATGCTAAATATCACCTTGATCTTTTATGCTAAATATCACCTTGATATTTTAATCTAAATATCACCGTTACAAAAATATCCATCAAAACACAATCACACTTAAAATTGTTTACAAATTGTCCAGTCAACGTTTTGTTATGTATATTTATTCAGTGGTGATGAATACACAAACACACAAACACATCATTTGTAAATACCACAAAACAGTTTTTTTTTTTTAAAGTCTCTGATATTCTCTGGTATTATTATCCATAGATGCTGACACGTTACCTTTCTATGTAACGGTAACTTTATGAAGAACAGAAACAACGCAACAACAACAACAAAACTGCCATTCCTTAAATCTGAGGATAAAATCTGCAGTCCAGGATGAAAGGCAGCTAGAATCAAGAAATCAGCTCTTATCCAATTTACTTCTCTGCTTGTAATCCTTCATAAGCTGGGCAAATTGATATGACCTCCAATAAGCAATATTTGCACAGTAATTTTCTTTATTTGCACAATATGCACAGCTTATGACGCTTAGTTTAATGAGTTAAAGATTTGCAATAAATCTCTACATTGCAATTTCACCAACATCATCCATAGAAATGATTCGTTTATAAATTTTCCGTTCAATGAATTAATTGAAATGAAATGCAACACGTGATGCATTGACAATTTTTATTCAATCCAATATTCACCTGCTCGCAGCGGTATAGCGATCTTACGAAATAATAGAGGAACACGTGCGCATGTATGCATGTCATGGCATTATCTACGTTTTCACTCGACTGTTTGGCAAACCAATAACTAATAACAGAAAATATAAACAATTCAATTTCCTTATTTCACAAGTTTCCTGTGTATGGATAAAAAAAGGCTTACCGCAACTCGTTGTGGTTGCCTTTGTTGCGGTAAACGAAGGTATTAAATATGATAAATATATAAGTGCTGCATGTTTCTTATGTACAAAAAATATTTTAAAAATCAGATATATTTATAATGTAACTGAAAATAGTTTTGCTTGGCATTGTTGAGGCGACAACTTGTAAGAAATCAAAAACATGACAGCTGACATCACCAGTATTTTCTTTTTCAATTCACGTTTATAATTGCAATTATTTATTTCTGAAATAGTACAGGCGTTTATCAAATATGAGACATTAGAATGAGTTTTTTTATTCATTACAAAAGAGTGATAGTTGTTTTAAAAATATGCTAAAACAATATTGTTTTTGAACCCATCTGAAGTTTTTGATGGAGGATTTACGGAAATTAACTTGTCACTTTCTGTATTCACAGTCCACTGGCCAGACACTCTCGGTGAGGGCACCATATATATTTATCGGAATTAACTGAGATGATTTTTATAACAGTGCACTCTTAGAGGCTTAAATGCGCAAAAAGACCCGGTCATCAGTTACTAGTAAATCGTATTATGGTCATAACGATATAAAAAAATAAAGCTTTATGTATTGAATTCACATTTAGCAAATTATATTTAGGGATACAGCAGTTTTAATCTTTTTCGAAAGTGCGCGGATATTTAACACATTCAGCGGTTTTGAACGGAAACAGATCACTGTTTGCGAAAGAAAATAAAGAAGAAAAAAAAACCGTCAGAATATTATTATTCACTCTGTGTGATACTTTACTAAATTCCATTATAACACCGTAGAAAAAAAAATCAAACCTGTTTAATGTAAATTTCCTTTGTAATCCATATAAAACATCACAATAAATATTCCCCGGCTTTATCCTTTGTATTGCGAATAAAAAAATTCCCCGATCTTTCTAATTTAATTCCTTTGTATCCCATAAAACTTGAGGGAAACTGTATTTTATTGGAACAATCCAGTGTTACCGAGCTACTGAAAGATACGGCGTTCTGTTATTTAGATTTCATTCCCCGATCAAGGCCGAATCCAATACTACACTGACAGGCTCCGCGAAGTTATTGGAGAGTAACAGAACAATGTAACAATAATTGTACTGAACGGTACTCAACTATCTCCGGATAAACATACGCCACGGATTGTAAACGATCTAATTTTTGATAGAACTAAAGGATGCTGTTTCTGTCATGTATTCGTTTCCTTTATTTTTACTGCTATAATGATGTATTCTATTCCTATATTTTCACTATAGTTTATAATTCTTTTTTTGTACTTTAGTGATGTATTGTATTTCTTTCTTTATCCATAGTGACGATATTTTAAATAAAACTAAACTTCTGCTAATGACCTACTTTTTCTGCTCTGCGTTTTTTACCTTTTTTTATCATATTCATTGCAACAGATGGAAATGATTAACATTAAAAGTTCAAAATAAATGCAGCACATGTTTATCAATATTATTTTGTATATTTGTCTATGTTTTTATTTATTTATTTGTTTATTTATTTAAATGTAATAACAAAACAATGGCGGGTGATTTAAGCAGGAGTAAGTCCCAGATTTAAGCAACAACAACAAAAAAGTTATAAGACAATGGGCAGTATTTTCAGGGATTTTTTTTAAAAAAAAAACACTAAATCAAATCTACGAAAAAACAAGTAACTTACACCCCTCGACCGAAGTCTAAGATAAAGAATGGAAAACAATGAACTAACAGTTTAAACATGTGTGATATGGCAAAATTTAGGTAAGAATTATTATACTCTATATCACAATGTCTGTGAATAAAAAAAATACATATGAAACCAAGACGAACCTTACCACCTCAACAAACGTGCAAACGTTACCTATCCTTTATACTTTGTTCTGCCTTTGATGTATAGGCAAGCCGTAAAACCAAACCCGTATAATAAAACTAAATGCAGGGTTTCCTTTTTATTTCATTATCTCCCGCGATAAGCACGTACTCAAAGATAGCCGTGTGAATCGTTGGTAATAAAAGAGTAATTATACTTTATGTGAGCATTCGGTAGATGTCTGTAACTAACTAAGCCATTTCATATCAAAGTTAATGTTATTCCTAGCAAACGTTTAATGCTAGTACATACATATTCTTGAAACAAAGTTTTACATATCATTTGCAAGTTGTTCGTCATTAACCTTTAATTCTAGCTTTCTTTTCACATTGATCTTCAAATTAAGCAACATAATTCTTTGTATATAAAAAACCTGATAATCTGAGCGTTTAAAACCAGAGAAATTACATTTTTTTATACAAGCTTAAAATTTACAAGCGAATATGTAATATTTAATAAAACGTGTGTTGATTATCGCTCGTTAAAATGATATTCCACCTGTTGACTTCTTACTGTTCAACCCTTACAAACTTCAGACCTTTTCACAAGATAAGTCAACACATACGAATTGAAAAAGAAAACAGCCTTCTGTCTGACCTAAAATCCGATTTGTGCAATTCACAGACAGGATGTAAATAAATACTTTTTGCAACAAGCAAATTAATCTCAAGTGTACTTCAGTAGCGTTCTTCATTAAGCTCGCTTTTGTTTATTTGATTGCACTGGTCTGTTAGAAAGCTTCCCTTTAATAGAACTCAGGGTTGAAGTGGTACTTATGATAGAGCACGAGAGATTTCTTGCATTCTTCAGCACGCTAAACAGAATGAAAAAAATCTAATCATGCTTCATGAATAAAACACAAATGTGTACAAGACAGGAAGCCTCTCTGAGAATCGTTAAAGTAAAAAAAAGCTGAATACATATGTCAAAATTATATAACCAAAACACGTTAATACATGTCTTTCTTTTTAATATTCTATATCAGAAAATTCTGGATATAAAACGTAGTGAAAATGGTGTCTAGATATATTAATACAATGTTAAATAATTACAATACCATTACAATAATTAAGCTGTAAAACACATTACAAATGATATTCAATTCTTAGAGAAAAAAGTCAGCTTAAATTACTATCACAATAAGTTCAACATTTAAATGCGCAACCAAAATATGTATACAAGACATAATTATAGTGACTGCCCTCGTGTTTGATAAAAAGAAACGAAAACGTACCAAACGAAATGCGAGTACTTTACCATTTTTCAGCCCATGTTTTTTCAAAAGATAGTAAACTTGTGATCACAATTCAAATTCTGTGTAATTCCATTCGTGGCCTTTGCAAGCCCAACTGAAAAATCATGCAAAATGTCTTCAAGAATGATTACAGTATCTTTGAACTCTTCACAAAATAAACATAATTAAATTGTATACCTCATTCGCTTTCTTTGACTTAAACCAGACAAGTGTTACACAAAACAAAGATTTTTTGAGATTTTAGAATGTTCCCACACGGAATCAGCTGTCTCATGTTAAACGCAGTTAGCAAGAATCTTGACAGTCGGTCTTTCTGTTTCCAACTCGTTAAACAAGCGTGTCTGACAGGGAACAATATAATACGTTAACATATCCCCCATGAACACTCAAAAACTATACTGTTACTCCCAGCTGATTTGACATAAATGATTCCAATGACATATTTCTCACATGTGATTACAGACGAGATCCATATGCCGTAATGAGAAAAATTCTTACTGACTAAACTTTTGGATAATTTTCAGAATGAAATCCCTAGAGTCAGAGGGTTTTTTCCAAAATCAAGTACAGTAAGTAGATACAGTATAGGTTCCCCAGGGGTGGATCAGATATTGAGGCAATGTTTGCATGATAAAACAACTTGTTAATGAACCGAAGAAAAACAAATAATGTTAAAAAAGACTAACGATCTGTTACTATCTCTAGACATGATCACATGCAGTTAGAACTTATAAACATTAGGTGTAGTGGACTAATTTCTATGGCATGCAAAACGTTGCAATATTCGGTGTAGTGTACTAATCTTTAAAGCATGTAAAACGCTGCAATATCCAGTGTTTACAGAAGATATATTCAAAGCTTAAATTATCTGCAGACATATCTGACAACCTATTGCAGACAGTAACATACATTAAATCTAAATTACATGTTCTTAGTTATTTTCAGCCAGTCATTCGTACTTTCTTCTTCCGTCGGGTTCTTTATATTTCTAGGCTGGTGACATAAATTGCCGTCATATACTTACAATTTTCTTGATTTTAAGATTTTTCACAACTTTTAATTACGGGGAATGTTGTCAATTGATTAATTAATAAGAAGAATGTAGCTTGTGTGAAGGGTAGAACTAACCTGTAAGATACGTGCTTAGCGTATGGTATAAATAAATCAATTCGTATGCTTTTTATTTAGGAGTCCGTGACCATGAATGACATTTAAAACTACGTGAATATTTTGAACATCTTATAAAACGTTGGATTTATTCATCTGACCTGCTGAAAGGATCCCTTCAGCGGTTTTGGAATGCTGCTTTTGCAAATGCATCTGCTTGTTAAGTTTATTTTATCGACTGTTATCTAATCTGTTAAGACTAGAATTTAGCTATAAAATCGACTTTTACAGAATGAAACAGGTAAATACATTTCCAAACTGCTTGAAAACTGTTTTATGCACAAAAATATTCCCATTTTGCCACGTAAATTATGCAGTAAGAAAGTCGAAATATCCATATTACTAACTGAATTTAGTGAGATAGCACATTACAAAATTATATAGTTTTGCTTCCATCATTTTGTATATTAAACCTGGATTTCATTAATACGGCACAGCTGAACCGATGAATCTTATAGAAACAAAACATGCAAAATAACTCTTTGAGAGCAGGCGTGCAAATATATCGATGCTAAATGAAACATGAATATAAAATGACAGGAATAGCACTAATGTAACATACACATTTATAACAGATGCACGCCTATATACAAAATAACATCAACAAATCTGCAGCGACAATCACGTAACAAACCTGCAAAATAACTGATATTGTACATTTAGAAGTAAACAATTCCGGAAGCCATATCTATGCTTCAAAGAACGTGTAGCTTTTGATATAGAGCGAATGCTTTCACATTTCCGAGTTGAATGGTCTATTTTATGATTTAAAAAAATGTATGTAAAGTAAATGCCGTAAAACCTAACTTTTACTTGATATGTAAGGTTTTGTATTGCTTTGAATGCTGCAGCCTTATCCAAGTGCCATAAATCCAACAAATGAGTACGATATAAGAAATCAAAATTATCTAGTGTACCAGAAAAAGGTGTGTCACAATCCGCCCCCCCCCCCCCCCCGTTTTGCCTTTAACGTAAATGTTAAATTTTCGTCGTAAACACGTATTAACAGGAGTAAATTTATATCTGAAAATGTATATATTTTCCCTATTTGGGTTATGCTATATTAGATATGCTAATTCTGGTGTTAATTGTAGACAAAAAAACTATTGGAAAATTAGAGAGAAACTTGAAACATTAATTACAAATGTAGAACACTTGAGATTAAATCAATTTCGATGGATATAAAGAGTCCGTAGATAGGAATCGTTAAAGGTTTTTTTTTTAAAAAGTCAAGTGAACGAGCAAACTACTCTTAAAAGATAGAAAAAAGAAACTTCTTTAAAAAGATGATAGGCAAAGATACAGTACATGTCCTTTTCCCATAACAATTGAAGCTACTAACAAAAATGTTGAGTTTAATGGTAAAAGCGTCAATATCATTATAAGTAAAATAAATTAAGTATTCAGTCATCTCTGTTCTAAAATTATATCGTCAGGCAGTATTGAATCAGACGATTGTAAAATTTGACATTTAACCTCCAAGTGTGACCTTGACCTTGAGACACCACACCCGCAAAGTGGGTTCTGCATGTCGCCTTGATGAGGTGAACATCTGACCAAAGTTTCATAAAAATCCCTCAAGGGCTTTTGAAGATACAGAGCGGACACGATTTTGTGACGGACAGATGGACGGACAGACAACCGGGGGAAAAACAATATGTCTCCCCCAATGAGGTGAACATCTGACCCAAGTTTCATAAAAACCCTTCAAGGGCTTTTGAAGATACAGAGCGGACACGATTTTGTGACATTTGACATTTAACCTCCAAATGTGACCTTGACCTTGAGACACCACACCCGCAAAGTGGGTTCTGCACGTCGCCTTGATGAGGTGAACATCTGACCCAAGTTTCATAAAAATCCTTCAAGGGCTTTTGAAGATACAGAGCGGACACAATTTTGTGGCATTTGACACTTAACCTCCAAGTGTGACCTTGACCTTGAGACACCACACCCGCAAAGTGGGTTCTGCACGTCGCCTTGATGAAGTGAACATCTGACCCAAGTTTCATAAAAATCCTTCAAGGGCTTTGGAAGATACAGAGCGGACACGATTTTGTGACGGACAGACAGACGGACGGACGGACAACCAGGGGAAAAACAATATGTCTACCCCATTTTTGGGGGGAGAAATAATTAGCGATGTCTTGTTTTGAGTGCGACTTTATATCATCAGTGTTATTATTTCCTAATGATATGTGAAAAGAACTTTCAGGAACGTTCTATAGGTTTTTACTTGTTGCACTTTATCCGGCAAGACTTTAATGCGTAACTTTCTGTCATCTCTTTTGTGAAACCTAGGCTTGCATTTTTCCCGTTTCCTTCTTAATATGTCTGGCTATATATGTAGTTGTCTTAATATGAAGACGCACTCTATCTATTTGAGCTTATTTATCGTCGGTACCGATTGCCCCCTAAAGAAATTAGTTATTTTATGTTGTGCGGGTAGTGCAAGATACAGAAAGCATCCTATTCCAGAGACATCCCTGGTTCTTTTGCATGCTCAGTATATAGCAATGATACGTGGGACCTCGGTTTAACGTCTATTACTAATGTTAGTGGAGGAGCGGAGGTCGAACTCGGCACCCCTGGTTTACCAGTCAAGCGCGTTATCACTGGACCACATCCGCTCCGAAGACGCAAGTAATGTTCATTTTTCTTTAAAATTGTAGGTTGTTACGGTCTAGTGCATACCTTCCTATAATTGTATAAATACAACCTCAGAAAACTGCGTCAGGGAATCGATTCTTTGGCTCAGTGGTTAGAGTGTTGGTTTTCAATGCGCTAAGATCGGAGTTCGAATCTCGCTCTGGGTTGTGTATTCTAAGTGCATTGCATCTTTCTGTTAACGTATATAATTCAGCACCCTTATCACAGTATTTTATACAAACAGAGGGCTTTACTGGCAAGCAAACACACTTGAAAGATAAACTTAATAAACATTGTTTTCTTCCGACAATAGTGAGACAAGGACTTACCTAGTTTTACTAGAACCAATTTAAAATTACTGTATTCTATGTTCATGATCTTTTACACATTATGGATAAGCATACTGTGCTAATCCACAGGTTGAGAGAAAATTGCGTCATAAAAACAAACAAAATCAGACACTTGTTAAACAAACATCATCCTTAAACTTTATAATATGCTGCTAGAGTTAATCAGCTTAGGAAATATTTTCCAGAAATAAATATAATAATTCCTTTAAATTCAAAAGAAGTATACAATGCCGCCGTAAATCAATATCCTTTAAAATATTGACAATATTCCAGACCAATTCTCCAGACAGTTTAATCAGTCTATCACATGTCAGCAAGAGTTTCACGAGGGAGGATGAATATTCAATCCGTAAATTAACTATAGACAAAGCTGACATCCTGCTGAAGGCAATTGCGTGTATCTAATCCATACTTAGTAGTACTTCTAGAATTTATTATTAAAAGAAAACATCCTAAGGAAGCTCATGTTTCCCATAACATCAGGGTTTCCTTCTTCTCGTTACCGTTACTTTGTAAAGTCATTGATGAATAAACAACAACAACAACAAAATAATAATTATAATCCAAAAAAAAACAACAACAAACAAACCAAAAAAACAAAAAAACAAAAAACAAACAAACAAACAAACACAGTACAAATACTGCCATCGAATTAACAGTAATTATTCCTTTGTATTGAAACTAAAAGCTAAAATGCTTTTTCGAATTGGTAAAAACAATAATCAGCACTGAATTCTCTTGATGCGACAGAACCATGTGACATATTAGCAGCAATCATCTTTGGCGATCTGTAGAACTTGTCCATTTTTTAAAGAAAAATAAATTAGAAATACATATGGATTGTTATACTAGTCGCTTCCAACTTTGAATCTGTTGATTATAACAGTTTAATATGCTGATGCCAAAAGCGGACTAAGTTTGTCAGAAATAGTAGAAGAGTTAATCGGAAATCTGAAAATAAATTGACGCATGACAGAAATCCAATACCCGTGCATAGAAAGAGTACCAGAGATGGAAGTGTTCGTGCAGATGAAGGATCTTGTTTGTAATAAATACGATCACTAAAAACTATTTTAGGCGTGGATTGATAAAATTGTATGGTGATCGAGAAAATACAATTAATAGCTGCGGAAACAAGACACCTTTGAAAATATTTCTGAGGTTATTTTGCTTTACATGAATTATTAAGATTTGTGAAGTTAGCGGCCTAGCGGCCTAACGGCCTGGCGGCGTGAAGTTAGCGGCCTGGCGGCCTAGCGGCCTGGCGGCGTGAAGTTAGCGGCCTTGCGGCCTGGCGGCGTGAAGTTAGCGGCCTGGCGGCCTAGCGGCGTGAAGATGGCTGCCTTTATCACAATTTAGGTTGATCTTAAGAACGGATTGAAATCTATTTTTACAGCATATAATGTAAATTGCAGGGGTGTATAAGAAAGTTATCGACATGATTTAGCTTTTATTTTTTAAAATAAATAATTTAACAAAGTTCTAGCTTATCTGCAAAGACGACTCGGAATCTCTTTGTACATTTACTCCCATGTACTCTTTGTAAATTACATTTCAGTTGATGATTAAGTAAAATATCAACAAGAAATAGCTTTGATTTTTTTTAACTTTTCAAAGACTGGCGGCCTAGCGGCCTGGCGGCCTAAACTTAAAATTTATCATAATTTATGTTTATCTAAAAAACGTCTTGAAATCGATTTTTTCAGCATGTAATGTACATTTCAGGGGTGAATAAGCAAAATATCAACAAGAACTAGCTTCGATTTGTTTTAAGTTTCGAAATCTGGCGGCCTAGCGGCCTAAACTTAATATTTATCATAATTTATGTTTATCTTAAAAACGGCTTGAATTCGATTTTTACAGCATGCAATGTACATTTCAGGGATGATTAAGTAAAATATCAACAAGAACTAGCTTTGATTTTTTAAAGTTTTCGAAGTCTGGCGGCCTAGCGGCCTAAACTTAATATTTATCATAATTTGTGTTTATCTTAAAAACGGCTTGAATTCGATTTTTACAGCATGCAATGTATATTTCAGGGATGATTAAGTAAAATATCAACAAAAATATCAATATTTTGCTTATTCACCCCTGAAATGTACATTACATGCTGAAAAAATCGATTTCAAGACGTTTTAAGATAAACATAAATTATGATAAATATTTAGTTTAGGCCGCTAGGCCGCTAGGCCGCCAGGCTTCGAAAACTTAAAAAAAATCAAAGCTAGTTCTTGTTGATATTTTACTTAATCATCCCTGAAATGTACATTGCATGCTGTAAAAATCGAATTCAAGCCGTTTTTAAGATAAAAATAAATTATGATAAATGTTAAGTTTAGGCCGCTAGGCCGCCAGACTTCGAAAACTTAAAAAAAATCAAAGCTAGTTCTTGTTGATATTTTGCTTATTCACCCCTGAAATGTACATTACATGCTGAAAAAAATCGATTTCAAGACGTTTTTAAGATAAACATAAATTATGATAAATTTTAAGTTTAGGCCGCCAGGCCGCTTGGCCGCCAGGCTTCGAAAAGTTTAAAATAATCAAAGCTAGTTCTTGTTGATATTTTACTTAATCATCAACTGAAATGTAATTTACAAAGAGTACATGGGAGTAAATGTACAAAGAGATTCCGAGTCGTCTTTGCAGATAAGCTAGAACTTTGTTAAATAATTTATTTTAAAAAATAAAAGCTAAATCATGTCGATAACTTTCTTATACACCCCTGCAATTTACATTATATGCTGTAAAAATAGATTTCAATCCGTTTTTAAGATCAACCTAAATTGTGATAAAGGCAGCCATCTTCACGCCGCTAGGCCGCCAGGCCGCTAACTTCACGCCGCCAGGCCGCTAGGCCGCAAGGCCGCTAACTTCACGCCGCCAGGCCGCAAGGCCGCTAACTTCACGCCGCCAGGCCGCTAGGCCGCCAGGCCGCTAACTTCACGCCGCCAGGCCGCTAGGCCGCTAACTTCACAAATCTGAATTATTATGCCAAAATATTGGCAAGATACAACACCATTTAAAAAAAATTCAAATCATAAAAAGTCTTTTTAGAACTTTATTTTTGTCATGATAAACAAATAATCAGTTGTACATAGCTGCGCAGATTATCCACAGTTTCACAGGTGAAATAGCTTTTTTGTAATAGCTAAATAGAATAATGACATTTTAATACGCTATTTGTCAACATTTTTACAAGAGGAATAGCAGTTTTTTTATCAAATTTAAAATTATTACTGAAACTCCTTTTATGAAATGTTCGGAACATACCTCGCGTATGAATATAGTTCCCTGGGTAGTTGGTCAGCCACTTAATCGATTCTCCCTTTATACACCCAGTAACTGACGAAGCAAATATAAATCAAAATGAAGCATAAACGATAATTTTATATATGGTATATATTATAGGTCATTCCTGAAGAAAATCAGAATAAAAGTATTACAATTCTGAAACATGTTGTATAGGCGCAATCCCTATATCATTGTTATTTGAAATAAACTCAGTATTCAAAACTTTTTTGTCTAGATACGTAATTCAGTATATCCCATGTCCATCAAATGTCAATAGTATTTTCGCGAGGGAGGATGAATAAACAATCCCTGTTTCATCTGCAGACAGATCAGACAACTGATTTCAGACATTATAAAGGAGCTTCTTCAATGTTTTCATTAAACTGATATTTCTCACTGTAACTGAAGCTGAGCTGTCGAAATCTCTGTGCGTCAAGTTATTTTTTTCTCTTATTTAAATGAGGTCAAATTTATACAGTCTAAAACGAATAGAATTTGCTTTGCTAGAATTTATTTGTAATTTTAAGACATGAAAATTTCAGTAGTAAGAATGCCTAAGATAAAGAAATATTCAGTCTTATCGCCACACTCTGGCTTCCGAAAAGAAAGAATCGATCCAGTTTCACAAAATGCAAATTTGTCTGCTTTTTAAACATTTGTCAAATCATTCCGCCTCTCTCCGCAAAAAAGATGGGTATATATCGTACAGTCTCATAGCTTTTGCCTATAATAATCAACTTCCCAGCGGGATTCGAACCCGCACCGAACGGCACCGAACGCCTGGCAATGCAAACTAAGAGCGCCTTAGACCACACGGCTATCGCAACAACCCCAAAAAGGTAAAGATTTTTTAATGAAACGGCCATTGTCAACTGCCGACAAATAGAAATTTTAGAAATATTAGCTCATTGTGTCTCTTCTATCATTGCTGTATGTTGCCGAACATCTTCAAACGGAATTTTGTTAGCTTTGTCCATGATACAATTATAGGCTAAAGTAATGTTTTAAAAGTAATTTAATGAATCTTATTCGAAGAAACAATCTTAGCTTCTTTTTACTGACACAAGAATAAAAACAATAAATAAGAATGATTTAGTTATACAAGTTAGACTTATCTCAGCAGCCTTTTTATTAAACGACGTGAAACAAACGCGTTTCACAAAGAAAAGAAAGCCACACCAACTTAACTCGAACAGTAGTAATACAAAAGCTGATTTTGACAGATAAGATAAAGTTTTGCGTTTATAGACCAACCCATCTTCGAATTGTGATAAACAAAACTGAAATTATATTTGGAAGCATTTGAGAGAATAGTTAACTTTGTTTATTCCCGAGTGTATGTTGAATATAGAACGGCACTGCAAATGAAACAGCCAAAAGTTAACGAGGCAAACATAAACAAATAGTACAAAAAGAAAAAAAATATTTAGCCGTATTTGGATGTCTCTTGTGCTAATCAACCGTAGAATTACTAGCATGGGGATAAAGTTGAATGACTACTAAAATATAATCTATTGTGCAAATCGTCATATTGAACACAATACGTATTTTCAAGTTTCTGTTAGCAATATTTCAGACGTGGAGGAAGATTTGTATGCTTACTTTAAATTCGACTCAGGAATTACATTGCTATCCTACTGTAGCAGCAATATGCAGCCGTTCTAGATCGAAGATCTACTCAGAAGAAAGTTTTCTTATTTTCTACTTCTCCCACAGAATCTTGACATTTTTGGGATAAAGAGATGCTGTTCCCATCTATTTGCTGTTTTTACGTTCCACATATATTCAAATCAGATATCATTTTCTAGTGATAATATCAATAAAAACTTGACTTAAGATGCTTTGAACTTTGAAGGGATACATTTTAACAGCTTGAGACAGCTTACGTGGGTAATTATCTGACTTTCTGTCTACTTGAGGAATACGTCGTCATCATAGAATCAGGAACTGCTTGTTTGTAGTTAATCGAAACACCAATGAGAAAAAAAAAACATATCTCAAGAAGCAACATTGAATTTCTACAAATATCTTTCTAAAAGTAAACAAAACTTGAACCAAAACTTTTTTTCTACAGAAGTCCAGCAATATGAACAGTAGGAAACAGCACTGGACTGGTATGGTAACATGTAGACCGTATTCTAAAATCTAAGTATATTTGTATCCCCTAAGAATTCTATATTTTGGTTTGAATTTATCAGAGAAAATGACTGTGACAAGAAAAACAGCACGAGATTGTCAAAATAGTTTAGGCATGGAGATCGGAAATACAGATCTAAGTAGATCTAAGTAGATAATGTAACAGAAAACCAATATCTGTAAAAAAAGAAAAAGCTCAAAGAGTGGAAATAATTTAGTAAGTCTAAAAATCCTACTGCGAAGTATTACTAGTAGACAATTTAAGATGTATAGTTTGACAAAAGTTGATGATTAACAAGAGAAAACGTCTGAAGCCTACAAAAAGCATCTAAAAGGACTTTCTTTTGGCCAGTTAAGAGAAAATGTATAGTTTATATAGTCATACGATATGATTATCATGTATAAACATTTTTTATGCACTAGGTAAGAATTAATTTAGAAATAACCTCTTATGTATGCATTTACTTATCTCGCTGTATGAAAGATTTTAACAGAAATGTAAAGTTGTAACAGAATGAATGGAAGCAAACAAAATATATATGTTGGTGGCATACAGATGTATCTGCTATCTTGACATGCGCATACACATTATTAGGAAGCAACCAAATTTCGAGAGTTTTGTAACAGCAGTTAAAGCAATTTAGCTTCTACCCAAAACAGAAACTGGCACTGAACGTGACATGTTAAAATGTTTTCCCATACCCTTTGGCATTTTAATTTCAATCAATAAAGAAATTTGCATTTTAAGTGAACACTACAATATAATCAGTTTCCATAATAGATAGAATGCTACCTTCTAGTGGATACAATTAAAGAAAAATATTTATTTAAAGCATCTAAATTTAGTTAGCATTTCTTTTAAGCCTTGTCTAAACAAAATGAATTTATGATTGAAAATACAACCATGGAAATACATTCGTTCTGTTTTCATACGATTCATATGTTATAAAACAAAAAGTATGTTATATATGTTTCCTTCGTCGTGATACAACATAACAAGCTGTAGATTAAGGGAAATTTGCCCAATACACCCAGTGCCTGTTTGATGCAATGTCAATTACATCACGATTGGTATTTACTTACAATCACAAAAGCGGACATGAGGAAACAAGCACTTATAGATTCAGTTTCATTTGCAAAAAAAAAGAATACTAAAATAACAGGATTTACATGTGTTACAAATACTTTTTTCTAACGAGCATCTCAATTTAAAACAGACATTGTCCACAAGCGTTGTTGTATATTTAGAATGTCTCGGGTCTCGTGACTCTCCACGTGTCTCCAGCTAATTTGAATTTAGTTGTTGTATCATCAAGTCAGTAAAACTGTTCCTGTTTCCTATTTATTCGTACAAAAGGAGTTGTATTTAGTTATTTGTATACTGGGGATGTTTAAACAGGGTAAACTTTAAGTACTTATCGACAGTCAGTCATACATGAACAAAGCAGCGTTCTCTAAAAAAAAAAAAACGTTCATGCGAGTACGTCAAGAAAATTGTAGGTGAATTGCATTCCTTTTTTGCAATCTGGAAGCTAGACTAAACACTGAAACAAAATCCAGCACTACAGAAATAAAGCCACTTATCGCATATTCTGGCGTCTTGTGAAATAAGCTATCTCTTACGGGTGAAGGAAAGTGTAAAGAAAAGTATAAAACATATTAACTGAGCAAGCCTGATCAGCCGGGCCTTTTTTCCTCGTGTTGTAAATCGTCATTATTGAAAATACAATAGCATTAAATATACCTAACATAATGTTTCTTAACAAGAAGTTACAGTTCCAAGATTTTTGAGCTAACCATTTGAGTCGTTCTCACAGATAGTTAAATCTACTTACGTGAATACAAATAATACGAATGAAGATAAGTAATTTACAAAAACGAAATGTTTTAAAGCTCAAGCTTTTTTTAAAAAAGCTTTAATCATACTTAAGGCTTAACATCATCCCTTTGAAGGCATGCACGCAATTAATTTAAATAATGATTAAAAACTCTGCAATACTTGTCTACAGGTGATGCCGTCAAGCTAGCTATCTAGTTAACGTTTAATAAGAGCACTGCTTGATTAAATTCAAATTAACTAGAACCAGTAACATGGATAACAAACTCGTAGGAAGTCGAATGTCAATCTCCGAGCGTCTGCACGTAGCCAGCACGTGCTACTCTGTTTGAATCGGAAACATGCACAGTATGATAGCTGATATCCACGTCAGTAAGAATTAGCAATTAATCTCATGTTACAACTCTAAACATAGAGCACAAGTTGCACACAATATACAAATGTCTATGTTTCATTCTTTCTTCAATGACATTCTCTTACAAATAGTTTTCATAAAAGCAAAAATAAACTAGAATGCCAATGGGCAGCATGTCAAGCCCGCCAATAGAAAGCCGTCTATGGGGATAAGACAGTGAAATGGAAACTGTGGGAAGAATGGGACTATATAATGGCTATAGAAAGACATACCTTTTTTAGTTATGGAGTTCTTCCCCACACTAGACAGAATGACAGAGTGGTGGAAGGTCAAGGCAGGCCTATATGATGTCTCTTAAGGGAGCATAACAAATGTATCACAGTATTTTCAAATTCTTCCATGCATGGAGAAGTATTGGCCCAGACAAGGTCTATCATCAAAATTTTAGACATTTGGCCTGGCACTGTGACCTTGACCTTTGAGCTGGGAATCTGGGTCTTGCACGCGACACACCGTCTCATCAAGGTGAACAAATGTGCCAAGGTATTTCAAAATCCTTCTATGCACAGAGAAGTTATGGCCCGGACAAGGCAATCTGGATGTACGCACGCACGAACTAACGCACGCAAGCACGTACATACACCGAACTGCGGTGCCAAATGTGACGACTATGTCGAGCTATCCGCAAGCGGGCTCGACAAAACTGGTATATATTATTCAATAAGGTGATAACAACAACTGGTAACATCATGAAAATTATTGTGTTATTAAGTACATATTGTTCAAAGACTAGCAATACTGAGTAAAAAAATTTTTCAAAGCAGAGCAAATCTTATCCTACGTACAACATTACGTCACAACCTACGTAATGTTTTTGCGAAGTTAGTATAGTAGCACTAAATAAAGGTTAAACTTTCATTAAGTCGTGCTTTTTACGGAAGATTTTTCAGGAATACAAGAATAAATGAGCAAGTTTCAGGCGGGGATCAAAGTTGATATCAGATAGCGAAATTAAAGACGATTTATTGTCGACCAACTGTTGTCAGTAACATGCAAACACATCATTTGTTAGTTCTCCTATTCAAAAGAAACTAATTAGGGGGAATATCAAGTGAGACTTAATTGAATTACTTTTAAGGAACACAAGGAAATATTTTATGCCCTGCGAAAGCGTCTATGCTAAATAAATTTATCATTCAGAGTTTGTTTGAATTGTCTGAAGTTAACTTTCGATGATGCCCAATGATTTTTATACTTTCAAATGTAATGTTTGTATCATCTCTAACAATTGTATTAGTTTTCTTAATCTTTATTTATGTTTTGACTTTTGGTTTAATGTTGCTCTATGATATTACACTGAACAAATCAAGTGATTCATTCCTGTGATATTTTCATGTCTTTGCAGACAGTTTTATCTAGGTTAAGGACTGTGACATAGTTCCATGCTTAATTTTCCAAAGAAAAGTACTAATAGTAACATATTAATTAGCGCATTAAAACAAATTTGTCAGATATAAAAAGTGAAATGATTCAAATTAAGGTTCGGATTTTCCATTATTATGTGCATAAGGTATTTCTGATTTAGGAACCTCTCCCAAAAGTGATTAAAAAAGCTAGCACTCATACGTGTTTTTTTTTTATTTGTCATTATATATATATATATATTAAGAATATGTCCAGAGATTAATGCAATTCATGATATTTCCTCGACAATCCATGATACGGTCTTTTTTGTGATAGGAAGTGCTTCAATTTCAATGTTTTTTGTTGTCTGCTTTTCAAAAAAAATCCAAAACAATGGTATTTTGTTGACATTTCCGGGACGTGAAGTAATATACTAAACTACCAGTACATATGCAATTACCATATAATAGGAAAACACAAAGCTTTTTAGATTTACCTGCCTAAATGGAATGATAGTATAATGTAAAGGCAAAAGAATGACTCCCAAACCTTTAATAAATTTACTAACAATGTTTACAACACATTTTTTCTGAATCTGTTCACATCTTCTATGCGTATTTAATTCACCAAAGGAACCCCATTCAAGCACATTATTTCAACTGAACACTCACTTTTCACTGTCATCTGCTTATAGCATTTGTTAACAAGTTAGTTGTCACAATTATTATAATTTTCGTTTCAAACTTAAATTCTAGCTCTTTTTTTATCTAAATGACGATTCACAGTAGCAACATACAATATCCCAAACCAGAAATATCTATTCTATAAAAAATACCAGACGAGTGATTTAGCTTTTATGATTAATGTTATAACTGAAAAAATGTACCTAAAAATAGTTTATCACAATTCTTTTCCAAGCAAAGATTCTTCTGTGGAATCAAAGTCCCACTCCTCGAGCATTCTTTTCACCGTTATTGGTTTTCTGTCATGCTTTCTATTTATTTTCAAGTTTCCGATTAATTCTTGTAAAACATTTCTGACAACCTCGTGCCGTTTTAGCCATCAAAAGCAGTATCTCTTATGCAAACAAATCCAGATATATAGAATAGAATTTATCGCGGAGAATAATGTGTTTCTTCAAACATTTATAGTATTCAAAATCCTTATTAATGGATGTTGTCAGGAAAAGGAAAAACCGGTTCTGTAGCCAGTTTCATGACAAATAATGTCGCATTTTCTTTCGAAGTAAGCAAAGGCACAAGACACACAAAGATAAGTTTCACAGTTAAAGTAAGGTCCCTTGCAGCCGTGTAAGAGCATTTAATGGTTATCCCACATGCTGACGTGTGCATTTTCCCTCAATGTTATTACTGCACAAGAACATTTTTTTGTGTATGACTACTTTATCAAAATTGAAATGGCCTTTACAAAAACTACCGTATGGTGTTAGAATGTCCATACTGCAGTAAGTGTTCTGTCCAAATCAACTAGACTGTGACTGTTATGCTGAACGTTTGATAACTGAATTTCTTAAGTGATCGTCGCAAAACGTAAACTTGACATTATTCCTGCTTCTAATAAACTGACGTAGCTGGCTTACCTCACTTTTGACCTATTTAGTGACAATGACGTAAGACAATGCCGACTGAATAATTATACGAATCCTATTAGTATATATTCCTACATTTAGTCAAAAAAAATTACGCAACATTATTAGTTAAAACAACAAGCAGCTGAAGTATATGCCTCTTGATTATTCTCGAAATTCTAATAAAGTATTTCAGTTTACAGTAGAACAGAATGAATTACAATTTCTTTGATAATTACATTGTTGGTTTTTAAAGAAGCACTTTTCGTAGATGCACGTTGAAACCTGTTTCGGGCCAAACGTATATAAATATCTGTTCAAAATAGTAGATAGTTGTAAAACAGGTTCTCCGTTACTTTAATACCGTCTTCTTTATATAGATGTTTCTTTAAGTAGTGAACGTTTTCAAATACTAAGCCCTATCAACATGCCATGGTATTAAGCATGCAATGCACATACAAGGCCGATTTAATAGCCTGCCGACTAGCTTCTAATGATATATTGTTTTTCTTTACGAAAATATTAACAAAAATCATCAAAATTGCACTCCGTTAATGTCTGTCTAACAATTACAGCTCAGGGAGACAATATTCGAAGACTATTCCAAAGCAAAGAATATTTATAGATTGGATACATGTAATTGTCTACAATAGATGTCAGATCTGTCTGCAAATAATTAAAGGATTGAATATTCAATCTCCCTTGTGAAGATATTCCTGGCATGTGATAGACTGCAAAAACTGTCTTGAGAAAAGGTTCATGGTAATATAACTGTTTTAAAAGACACTGATCTTGGAAGGTATCGTACATATAGATATAGATGTAGATATTTGACTTGTCAAGTGCTTCAGTGGGTTGACATTCAGCTAAATGACCAACAAGCTTTTTGCTTTTGGCATTGTTTGTTCTTGTTTGCTTAATAACCAAGTGGTTATATCAGATAACAGTGTTTTGATACAAGATATACCGGGTAACACGGACCTGTATTTATTCGGCGTAGCTGTATTAGAAAATCGATTCTGACCTACATTTATAACGAATGAAATTGTTAGATACAAAATCTTCAGCTGAAGAAAGAAGGTTGCCATTGGTTAAAAGTACTGCTCTCATGAACATTTAGGGCAGAGTTTAGTTGCGTCTGAAAATAATGTAATAATAATGATATTACATGCAATACAGCCGTAAATAACAAAACGCTTGAACCATGAAAAGTTATACTAAACTGAATAAATATATAAGAAGTATGACCAAATATTTAATTTATTTCATTGAAAATGATATTGTCACTTTTATCATTAAACTCAACATTTTGTTCAAGCTTGAACTGTTATGAAAATACCTGACATTCGATTTATATGCGTGTTCAATATTTGCCGATGTCAAAAAAAAAAAACACGGAGAATTTATGCGGCATTAATTTTGTACTGTATCTACGCCGATCATCTTTCTTGTTCTATACTATCATTTAAACCTGGAAAGTCGTAACTAAGCACGTAGGCATTATATTCTTAATTCTATATCTGAAAGTGGATTTTATACCTATTTTGATATCAATTTGAAAATAAATAAACATTAAGTCAAATAAAATAAAATAAATAAAGGCTACATGACATCTGCAAACTGTCGATGAAGTTAGTCAAATAATATGTCATAAAGAATTTGACATTAAATCTCAGGGCCGTCTGTCCTAGACTTTGTCTTTTCTTTTATTACTGTAACTTATCTATATCAGAAAAAAAGACATTGCGTTGTTAAAAGAATATTGCTAAATGCTTGAAATATTTTCGGTGCAATGGCATAGTATTACTAATATACCGAAATATCAAATCTACCGATTCTACTTTTTACCCAATGGACCATAAGTGTCACTTGTCAGTTTTAAGGCATTCGTGAAACAAAAACAAGAACTAAAAACACTTCCAAATGCAGAAGTGTAATAAATCAAAGAAGGGTGAAGTCATAGAATTTAAACCTGTAACTCTACCATATTTTGGCATATTCATGGGATTCTTCTGGAAGCTTTAAGTATCAACATGCCTGATGTATCGAACAGATTTTCAATTAAATCTCCTTTGATAGGACGCATTAATTAGTTTCTTGTGAAAAACGAGCGGTAACAAATGACTCGTTTGCGTGCTTTTGACCAGTAATGGTCGACAATAAAGTGTCTTTTATTTCCCTTTCTGGCATTAACTTTATTTGTGGAATGGTATAGTACATTTAAATTGAATTTGGAGAAACTGAAGGAATTTCTGAAAAAAAGACACCCGTTGCTTATAATATAAACAACATCGTATCCTGGAATATAACAGTAGACGAATATTCGCCAACATACAACGGTATGACATTGTTCCTTATAATAATAACATGAAGGAAGCTCGTTAATTTGGCATGATAGACATTTCAGTTTGTATTTTTGCGACTCAAACGAGATGACGTCATGATGATTTTTCATTGGTTTGTTGTACTTAATTTGACGTCTTTTGGTCTATAGGACATCGCTAAATATCACATTAGCCTGGTATGAAATATCTTGTTTAGGGTTTCAGAGAAACTTGTTTTAAAATAAAATTATTCAAAATGCATTCAGTGTTTTTGTCTCTCTCTCTCTCTCTCTCTCTCTCTCTCTCTCTCTATTCATAAATGTAAACGAAAATCGATCTCTGATGTTGCTTTTTTGTAATTTGTAATAGTTTAGGCATCCTTTTCACTAAAAGAATTTTATTTTACTGACAGTTTGATGCATTACTTCGTCAATACTTATGTTTTAAGGAAACAGTTTTTGTTAAATGCATTAAATGCAAAGAAATATGCAATTTCTTTAACCTGCACAAATAAAAAATGTGATGTGTCCATTTTGCATGATCTCTGCTCAATCATTATTGAGGAAACTTGCCATCACAGATGCTTGACACATTTGTAGTTGAATTATACTAATGTAATGAGGTTGTATTTGACATCAGATACTTCATTTTTTATATCAATGCGTCTAGGCGTAACACAAGGGTCCTGATAAGAAAGGATACAGTTGACTTTTATTCCATCAAACAAATGTCTCATTCATACGTAGGCATAGTTGTCGGTTTTTAGTCTAGTCTGAGGAACAAACGCTGCCGTTCGGGACTTGTGAAAATATTTTGGTAAAATTACACATCTCTTTTAAACAATAACTGGAAGAATGGACCTTAGGAGGAGGTCTTAAATTTATTTACTTCTTTCAGTCCTTATTTCTAAAAACATAACAAAGACGTCTTCACTTCTAAGACGTATATAAATGAAATTATACCAGCATAATACTACAAATTTATTAATGACTGGGTCCTTTTTCAACGTCACTCAGCTGTGGTAAAATTTTCAAAAACTGTTGAAGGTAACTTATGAAAAAAAGATTGATGTTTTAACATCAGTTCTAACTCATTGAAATATCTGTGTAACAGTCACTTTGACCATTAATATAAGTTAATAAAAGCCCTTGTCAAGTTATAGGAAACATTGTTTGGTTAAACCGACCAATCCATGATCTACATTAATTACTCGAGTCAGTGTTCACAACAAGTACTTTACAGTCAATGTTATTAGTGTAACACAATGTTAAGAGAGTATCTGTCCTTCGTTACTTCCTCTGGACATCATAACAAGTGCATATTAACTGTATTTAAAATATGCATAAGAAATGAGATAGTATCTTACGTACTGTCTGTAATAAGTAAAACAAATCAGTCTTACAGTTTCATAAAGCTGATGAAAATGAGACATTCTTGCCTGACTAGCTTTTAGTCAGTCTTTTCTGTCAAAAAAAAATTGAAACCATATAATGCCCAATTACCATATATTTACTTGCAGCTAAACACATTTACTGCAGACGAGACCTGAGTGAGCACTTGTAAGGAAGTTTTCTCAGTTAACAATTACACAATAAACAGAATCATTTATATATTCTTCTATAAAAGAAACAATTACACAAAAATAAAGGTCCGAATATTTCAGATGTCTCAAAACTAGCAGCAAAACGCCTAATTATGGAATACATGTTCCAATAAAAAGGCAATCTGTCGGCCTAAAATGCCACTCGCGATTCGGTTAAAACACTACAGTTTTACAGTTTAAATTTTTATGGGTACAATAACAACAGAAAATAAACAAACAAGACGATATTTAACATATAACGAAATAACATGTAGGTAGATCTATCAAGTTAAATTAACATTACGAAAATAAATGATTATCCATCTATCCATTGTAAAAAAATCCTTATATTTTTTTCAAAATACAATAAAGAAATTGGTGAAAAGTACATGACCTTTAAACTAGATGTTTGTAGAAACTTTTGTCATGAAATATTACTGGCTGATCGTTACGTCATATGAAAGAGTTTAATAAGCTGCGGTACTGATATTTAAAGCGACTGACTCACAGAAATTAGCCGATTTTTGTTCTCTAAAATTTAAGAGAAGTTAATATACTATGGAAAAAACATAATATTGTGCTTCAATACACCATGAAAACTGGAAAAAAGTTTAAACTTAACCAGGATTCGAACCCATGACCTTTTGGTCAGTAAAACATAAAGGGGACGATCTACACCACTGAGCTACAGAGACCAGTTTTCAAGTTTCGTCAAAATTAATGTTATAACTAAAGTATCTACCCTGTGACTAACGGGGTAAATTTTCTACCAATAAAAGTGTGTAAAACTTTATATTTTGATGTTTTACTGTAACAAAAAATGAGTGAGTAACTTAGTTTAGATATGATCTTCGCAATTACAGCAAGAATTTCAAGATGCATAAACATTTTCTTTTTTTTTTCATCGTCGGCCCATCTGTGAGTCAGTCCCTTTAAGAGAAAAATAAACATCAATCGATACTACAGAATTAAATAACTGCATGTAATGCGAGCGTTTAGTGGCACAGAATATAAGGAAACGAACAATTCGTACCTCAACAATAACACCCTTGCATGCATACAAAATCCTTGCCTTACCTCCTATATGACTATATTCCAACTATTGAACAATTAAGCAACTTTGCATTCCATGTGCGTGCATGTATACCATCCTATTACCTGTAAATATACAGTAAAATCACCACTAGGTTCTGGATAATATAACAATAAAGATAAGTTACGTTTTATATACACCTTAATGAGTACAAATACAAGAGCAATCAAAGTACCGAAACCTTTCTGATCACAAACAAATTATTCTCATTTTAACAGGAGCACAACTTGGAGGTTTTTGTACGTTAAATGGCCTAGTATCTAACATCTGTATGGTATAAAAACAAAACCGAAGCGTAGTTTATTTACATCAGTTAATTACTCTGTCCTTTAGACTTTAAATTGTCAGTAATTACTCAATTAATGCTTGATACACGTTTGCAAATATACAATTACCAATAGGTTAATTGCTTTTTGACTTTTCGCATTTTAGATTTCGCGAGAGAGAGAGAGAGAGAGAAAGAGAGAGAGAGCAAAAATAACATTTTCTTAGGAAAGACACTAATTTTATTACCAGCTTTAGATATCATTACAATATTATGTCTAGGTTTCAGAATTAATTTCAAATATTTCTTCAAAAAAAGGAAAACAAACTAAAGATAAAAAGTCAGTCATTGGATTGCTTATAAAAGCAAAATATAAAAACGTTCAAAGAGCATTCTTGTGCAGTACAGTGGTAAAGACTTATCTAATGAGATCTGTCTACAGTTATGCATTGAAAACTTTCTTCTGTAAATACTTGCCACATTTCTTTCTACAGCTGAGAGAAATTACAAAACATCACCTTGCTCATAGTTTAGAACTTTTCTCTAGCGAGAGTTTACTGGAAACACGATGTACTCAGAACTTGAATGAGTTATAAATAGTTTTTGTGAGTTACGACAGCACTAACTGACAGTTTTTACGACATTTGTAGAAGGCGCGACAACATTATTATTCTAATGCTTAATACGCGATTTTTTTTTCACTATTACCCAAGATTTATGTTACCGGAAAACAATGAAACATGACATTTTCTTTACAACCGTAACTCCTACTATGCAACATTCACTTAAATCTGATCTGCAAGACATTATAGACCGGAGTCAAATGGAAAATCCAGGAGTGTAAAAACATCAGATTACATTATAATGCGCAAAACCTGTGATAACTGTTATTTTTACTATCATTCATTGCAGATAAGGCGGAACTAGAAGCCAAAAAGGTTTTTGCTCTCTAGAGGAAACAAATGAAGAAACAGTTATTACACGCATCTTATTACACGCAACTTATTGCACACATTTTATTATATGCATCTTATTACACGCATGTTATTACCTATCCAAGACCTAGTAATAAATATGATATTCAGCTTTACTTGCGTCAATAAAACAATCAAACCTAATTACTTGTTGTCACAATTAAACGTTACCTCTTTGTAGTCAGACAGAGTGTATACGAAGGGCTGCAAGTAGATTTATTACGGAGATTTGTAGGGAGAATTATCGACAATAAAAGAAATAATTTACAAATTCAGAAGCAATCAAAGAAAGAAAGAGGCCTTATTGCCTACAGTGTCCTATGATTTGTAATAAAACGTCTAGGTACACCATTATTATGCCATAAATTTGTGCCATAAATATTCAATTTTCGTTCAAAACACTTCTCAGAAGATTGCAGGAAGTGTCCTGTAGAAGGGCTTTATAGATAAAGTTGCAAAGCCAGAACACATCTTCATTAAAATAGGTCTTACTTAGAAATTAATTTACAAGAAATGCCTTTGCAAAATGCACTAGAGCGTACTATAACTATACAACTGTTAACATTTTTTTTTTTTTTTTTTTTTTTGCGGGGGTCGGGGTTAAACTGTGGCAGCCATACAGTAACTAAAAAATATTGAAATATTCTTTTGATTCTACAAAACTATTTTCGCTATGAATGTAATTTAAATAATCAAACATTTTCTTACCTCAGTTTTGTCGTATTAATGAATTCCGACTGCTTATAAAACATCCGTAAATAAGCTTCTCATACGTATGCAAGTGTTTAGTCCACTAATCTGAAAATATAAAAGTAAAGTAACCGTAAAATGCTAGTAATGCTACTTTTGTCATATAAGTACTTATCTTTCTAATGTGGACGAGATTTATGACTGTACAAGCTCAAAAACTGTTACACTTCATCCGATGTGCGTCGGGAACATAGTCTGAATTTTTGTGTGCATTATTTAAAGTACAATTGTCATCTTAAATGTTTGCAGTGAATAAATCCAGTCAAAGCGTTACACTTTACCTCCAGTAAATGATTATGTCCTTTTAGATCTTAAGCGGCTTGTAAGTATACAGTTTATCTAAATATTTTGTGCTCGTCCTACTCCTCGATCCAGTCAAAAAGCTTTTTGTTTTTAAAAACCGTTCACTTTCATATTGCAGCACACTCTCCTTTTACATATATACACTGCGGTCTATAACGACCTTAGAAAATGGAACCAAGACATCATACCATATCTTAACTACTTAAAATATAAACTAATCAATGATGTAAGTCCCTTCGGTACTTGGCATGTGACTTATTATTTCTGTGTAGGCCTATTTATTAGCATTTTAATGGGAGTCTCCCTGAAGCTTACGGAATCATCTTGTATGCTGCTTCCTTACAATAACTGAATTAAGACTCGCTTGATATTCCTGAATAATCAGTTTTTATCGACAACAAGAACAAGCAAATGACCGGCTAGCGTGCGAAAGAATAGTAATGGTCTAGAATGAATTGCTTTTATTTTATAATTTTCTTTTTATGGCATCAGTGCTGTTGGCAGATGTTTTTGGATTTTTTCTTTCTTCATTTCATAAAAAATCGTATGGCATATTTCATATAATGTATTAACTCTGCTCTAGTGAAATATTTACTCACTTAGCATGTTAGCTCTTATAGGATCTACTCAAAATGGATGACAATATATACTTTTGCGAGTTAAGAACTTACAATAAATGTCAGTCTTATTACGGCAGCCGTCAAAGATATGACGACATAAATACTAAAATGCTTCAAAAAGTGATTTATGTGTAATATCTCATAAGAGTTTCAGCTTTTTAGTGTTAAAAATAAATGCATAAACTATTGCCTGCACATTAAGCTCTAACAGATGGCTATGAAACACATACACAAGGTCATAGGGAAATACAGAAAGTCCTTGGATATTACATATAATGATACGCAACATATTTGTTGAGCAATAGTTCTCTGTAAAGTATACGGAAATATACGGAATTTCTACATGCTTTCTACTTATCCAGGCCCTAATAGTTGCACACTTAAGAAGGATATTTCATTTAATACCGGAATAATGCTGGAAGATAAGGCTGGTTGTTTTTCAAATAAAATTAAAATCAAATGACCGTAACCCTTTTTCTTACGTTACCTATATCTTTGCTGTGACATCGACCCCCCGCGATACGACTGATCTTATTCAGATGACAAAGGCATGCAAGCAAGAATGTAAACAAATTGCAACCAATAACTCCCACATCGGCAAAAACTCATTAATAACTTGAGTTGACATATCGCAATGTCAATGTACATGTGATTGTAGTCATCTATATAAATGTGTACAAAATTGGAAAAAATAATAGCTTCAGCTAAAAGACAATGTAAAAACATTTATAGAAATACTTCTTACGAAACAGTTACCTTCGACTGATTAAAGCCAACATTTCTTTTATTCAGTCAAAAGAGATAACGTTGATGCAAACACGTTTTAATAAATGATTAGATACAAATGTAATGACTAAATATACAAGAGCTGTAGAAAAAAAGACTGTTTTACATATATCACAAGGTATTTTCGGCTAGTTCACTCGACAATTTAGAAAAGAATAATTATAATATAGGATCTCAGATGGCATGAGGCTCACGTTAAAGTACCAAATGTCTGTTTGTTAAGCTAGTGGCGCTAAAATAATTTACCCCATATGACCACCATCAAAGTCTGTACTTTTAATGTGCTAAAGTCCTGAATCCACTGTTTCAACGTGTTACAAATATAGTAAATTTTCCAAAACGTGCAAGGACAGGAGTTCGTCGTGCAATAAAATGTAGCTGATAAAAACAAAATAGCCTCTACGATAATAAGACACACTTATTAGGTGCCAAAACAATTAAAGATCCGTTTGATGCTGCTGCAGATGAAATGGAGGCCCGCTGTCGTCTGCGGCCATTTTGCAGTGTTTCCAGCATGAGTAAGCCAATCTGTTGATATTTGTCAAAACTCATACAATTGCACTTTTTGGTACAAACTGTTTAGTACTGCATGACTTAAGATGACTTTGCAGTAAAATTTACATCTGTCATCTTAAAATAAGTTATTTTATATTCTAAAGATTTTAATGTATATTCTAAAGATTTTAATGACACAAACTCCAGTTGAATTGATAAAAATGCAATCGTCATAGAATCAATTCTTTGGTTCAGTGTGCTACTGCGTTTTTTCCTTTATACTACTCATTACCAAGTGGGCACTAGTTGGAATTGCACATAAGGTTGATATTTTTTCTAAAAAGACACTTTGATCAACAAATGTTAAATCAAAATTAAAATTAAATCGTGCTTTTACTGTTTGATAAATCAGCTCAGCTATTTTTACAAAACTCTAAAATATAAATTGTCATTTTCTTTTCTTTTTTTTCATATTCACATAAACACGGTCATTAATGTAAAGACGGTCTCTTAAGATTTAACGTAGGTATACTGTTATGGTAAATGCTAGTAAGGAGTTTTTTATTCCTTGGATAAATATTATATAACCCTGTAACTTGTACATCTTATTAAACACACAAATGCCTTCTCATATATCCTTTTCATGTTTTGGACTTTTCGTTCTAGAAATAGCGGATACAAAAATATTAAAACAATATAAAGACTCTAGTAAATGGCTTTAAATTATCGTGCTTACTTACAGAGTTCACTAGCACGCATGGTATGAACACCGGTAAAAACAGCAAGTAGAATCAAGAAATAATTTTGATGAAAATCTTTAATGATATAACGATGTATTCAAGGTTTTCTATTACATTAAGCATATTCATACATGTATTACCTGATAAGAATGATTGATGAATGATACGTGTTTCCATCTATGAAAATGAAAAGATATCCTTTTCGCGCGCTAAAAGTAAAACTTTAAATGAAAACACCTTGTCCGCGAGGAACATTTCATCGGAGTATGTAAAACATGCTTTCAGTGGGTAACAAAACTTGCCAATACATCAACCATGTAAACATATTGCAGCCTTTGCTAAAAAATGCAACCATACATTAATCACTAAAGGTGACATATGGCACATTTGTATTTATATACCAAGGACTAAATTATTGCAATAACAACACTGGATAGCGATCGCAAGCCAACATCGTGAATCACATTCAGCAGCTGAAATTACTTATTTAACGTCGGCAAGGCTGACACTAGGTATTTAATACCGATAAAAAATATATACTTACCTCACTAGAAGTGTATCTTATTCTTGACAAGATTACATAATAATTTACGTATTTCGTATTTAATTTAATTTAAAACTGCATGTTTTTTATCAGTTTAAAGTATGAAGTAAGCCCGATTACGTGCAATTTCATTGTCGAAAAAAAAGGAACATGCACTTAACGCTTTGAACCTTACATTTACACAGATATTTAAATTGCAGTCAAGAAAACATTAGTCATTTTGTTAGAGAAGAAAAGACGAAACAGATTTTGTAATAATAACTGGCCGCTTCAAACGATTTCTCTAATACGATAACGTGCGAGAATAAGTAATTATACGAAACACATAAGAGCCAGTAATTGCATTCAAATTGAAAGGAAACAATCCTTTCTTTTGTAATTTGGTGAATGATTACGAACATGACTTCAGTAAGTGACGAGTACAAGTCAATTAGAGGAGAAGGAGCAGTGGTGAGGGGTAAGAGCGCCGGACTCCCGATCAGGAGGTCGCTGGTTCGAATACCCCCAGGGTTACTGTTATTAACCCAGGAAACAGTCACCGAGAGGGCTTATTATAAATTGTAAGAACTTGCTTCCCAATCGATGCAAAATAAATAAATCTGAACTTAAACTAGACAAAGCGGTTCTACCTGCTAATATATAATACTTACTTTTTTTCTTTTTTATCCATTTAAAGAAATAACGGTTTCGTTATGTTATGTTCACATTTTATATTTATTAAAATGTTTGTTAGAAATATCAAACTGAATGTAGAAATAGACATATGTCTTTGCAGTTGTCGTGGTTAAAACGTTGCTAAAAAATGATCCTTTTCTGAAAGGAAATTGCAAATTAATCATTAACTAATTGAACAAAACCTGCAGTTTCATTATAGCCGAACCATATTTCTTCATTAACCAGCAATGAAAACGAAAAAAATATCTTCATAAATGCAGAATGTTTCCTGATTTTTTTACGTAATTAGTGAAATGCACACAAAAATTTAAAACGTGTATTCTTTTCTATTTGTTTTGTTTTCCTTTTTTTCGATTTTTCAACAGTTTTAATTTTGCTTCATGAGAGTCAAGATCATGGATTTTGATAAGACGTTAGTTTTTTTCAAATATGACAATGTTTAGATTCATAAAACAGAAAAATGTTTCTTTGTTCAAATAAAGGAATTTGAGTGAAAATAAACACTGCCAAACTCCGTCACGTCAAGACTTAAAAACTGAACTTTGGTTTTTAAAACGTCACAGGTATTTCAAATTTCAAGGAAATATATAGACTGAAGCCTGATAATGTTTAGGTAATGAAACTATAAGACAATCAACAAGAGAATTAGACAGTATATTTTGCGAAAATATCCATTAAGATGACGTGGCCACCAACAAAGACTAAATTTCAGAAATATGCTAATTTCCTTATTTCTTCAGTGGAGAACGTGTAAGACAGCGAATAAATTTCACAAAACGTGCTAATACAAAGTATGTCTAGCAATAATGTTTATGGGCTTTACATAAAACGTTAGTGGGGGAAACTGAAAACACTTTAGAAGTGACAGAAATAATTAACAATCTGTTTGATGTTATTATATATGAAAAAGCTAGCCTACGTATGTGAACATGTGTGCATGTAGAGGCAGTCGAAAAACATATCTCATAATGTTCAGCGTGATAACCATAAAGATACTTTTCAGTTTAGATTATATTTGGCATGTCTAATTTTATTTCAGAGACTAAGTGTTGAAATTGACATTATTTACTTTATAAACGCAGAATTTTGACAGTAACTACCAAATTTCATTGACAGTTTGTTGTCTGAAATTTCGTTTTAAACACCTTTTCCAAATGCCATAAACCACGCATCATGGGGTAACATAATTGTGGCACGTTTATGCTAATATACCATACTAGTTATTGTAAATTCAAGGACGATTTCTATACGTAAGTGACCGTTTTATCGCCAATTAAAATGATTTTCCTCAGTAAGACGTAGAAACCTATCAAAATTTAATTTGCGCGTACCATATTTAAACACTTACAATACAATAACTACTTGACTGACTAGTGACAGGGTTATTTCACCGCAAGAATTAACAACTTGATACTTTCAATCTGTGTGGGAGTGGTTACATACATTATGAGAATAGGTATTGTGTAATACTTAATGACATCTGAAGACAAAAGTAAACGTGTTTTTTGTTCAGCGTTTTTTTGACTGGAACTAACGAGTAAGATAAAATGTATGAATTAAAAATTGTACATCATGGCAAACAAAAATGTTACACACCTTTACAGTTTCAAGAAGACTGCACACTCAGGGAGATACTATACATGTATACAAATGTTGGGACAATTTTTAAAAAAGATGTACACTCTAAGACAATGTGTTCTCACAATCTGTTCTGAACATTTAAACATTTTTTTCAATTTCTAGTTACTGCTTATTTTATCAGACTTCTCTTTTATATCAATAGATCAGCAACGTTCTATTTGCCTAAACAAACAATATAAGGTGTGAAAGTAAGTTTAAACAGAAACCTATCTTTTACCCTGAGTATGCTATGTAGATACTCACAGGTGCGAATATTGGTTATATATATATAATATATATAATATGCGTATAAAAATATTAATCAGAAATTCTTAAATACATTTAAATGTCCTTTTCTTAACAAGGTTTTGATTCAATTTAAGGACTTTTAACACACTGAATGTCGCTAACAGTATTATCTCCACTTAAGAAGACGACCCCAACCCATTTTTTGTCATATTATTTAATTCATAAAACAAAATTTTATTGTTCATGAAAGGTCGCCTTTCCGTAAATGTACCCATTTTTACATTATCTATATCATTTGTCGTCATATGAAGGAAAATCCACACTTTTAGCACAGCATTCATTTTGTTTTTATGTAAATATAGTGATCAAACTAGGCAATAAAGGTACATTTTCGAAATTATTGCTTTATCTGCAGTTTTCACGGCCAGGGTCACTTCGCTTGTGATGATCCATAATGTTCTTTCAGCGAGCGGGAAGACGTAACCTTGAAATTTGACATTTTTATAAATCATATGCGCAGTAGAGAATTTGGATAATACAGAAAAACAATACCGTTAAGTTATTTTTGCAACCTTTGAATAGATTATTTTCGGGGCGAGCTTCCTGAAATTACCTTCAAGGGATATTATTATATGTTTATCTATGTCTCATCTATGTACACATGAAGTATATACAGTGTCATAAAACATGTACACAACCATTCTATATAAGAATTATAGGAGACAAGAGTATCTAATTATCATACGCACAAGAAACTACTCGTCAATTTCTAAAATCTAGTAAGTTATATATATACCCTAGAATTAAACGCTTCATATCTTTTTATAAGCTAATGCACAAAATAAAAATCATTAACAATTCCAAGAAGAACATATTAGGTTCAAATATTTTTGTAAAAAAGTGTTCAATCGGAATGAATGCCTACATAAAGATTAAAATTAAAGAATTAGGATTACCTACTGCAGTTAGACTTTTTTAACAAAAAATCGTGCAATATCATTCAATTTTACACATTCTTTTAAAAGAATACTACAGATTTTAGACCATGCCTCTTTAATTGTAAGAATAAACTTAAAACTCCGACAGAACAAAGTTAGTGGAACTTTAGTTTGCAACTTTTCTATCAAAACAACATAAATAGCAGACGAACTGCTGATTTTAAAACCAAAAGCGATCTAAGACAAATTCAAAACAGCCAACAGTATAAAAACTACATTGTGAAGACGTATTCAGCATCTCTGAAAACTAGAATCAGCATAATGGAGTTTGTGCGTGATCAAACTCATTCTTGTTGATTAACAGCATCATGTTTGTTGCCGTAATTATTACAGGAATCTCTGTTTGTTGTATAAACCATATTCTCTTTTATAAGGCACACAGATCATATAGCTTACGTATTCAAGCAGTGTATTTCTCAAACTTTTGTTAATGACATCACTATTTAATATAAAGACGAGCCTTCAGTAAATTAATACTAAACAAAAGTGAAACAATTTAAGATGAACTGAATTGTATTTGCCAAGCGGAATAACGATCCTGACATGGCTAGCAAAATTGTTCATTGATCAGAAAGTAATTAAGTTGTTTCTAGACTCCTACTGTGTTTACATTAAAACCATTTAACAAACTCCTAGCTAGAGACAAGTTTTGTTTATATTTAGTATATCACAAAGAACAACCATTGTTCTTCACAAAGAACAACCATTGAACAAAATCCTAGCTAGAGACAAGTTTTGTTTATATTTAGTATATCACAAAGAACAACCATTGTTCTTCACAAAGAACAACCATTGAACAAACTCCTAGCTAGAGACAAGTTTTGTGTATATTTAGTATATCACAAAGAACAACCATTGTTCTTCACAAAGAACAACCATTGAACAAACTCCTAGCTAGAGACAAGTTTTGTTTATATTTAGTATATCACAAAGAACAACCATTGTTCTTCACAAAGAACAACCATTGAACAAACTCCTAGCTAGAGACAAGTTTTGTGTATATTTAGTATATCACAAAGAACAACCATTGTTCTTCACAAAGAACAACCATTGAACAAACTCCTAGCTAGAGACAAGTTTTGTTTATATTTAGTATATCACAAAGAACAACCATTGTTCTTCACAAAGAACAACCATTGAACAAAATCCTAGCTAGAGACAAGTTTTGTTTATATTTAGTATATCACAAAGAACAACCATTGTTCTTCACAAAGAACAACCATTGAACAAACTCCTAGCTAGAGACAAGTTTTGTGTATATTTAGTATATCACAAAGAACAACCATTGTTCTTCACAAAGAACAACCATTGAACAAACTCCTAGCTAGAGACAAGTTTTGTTTATATTTAGTATATCACAAAGAACAACCATTGTTCTTCACAAAGAACAACCATTGAACAAACTCCTAGCTAGAGACAAGTTTTGTGTATATTTAGTATATCACAAAGAACAACCATTGTTCTTCACAAAGAACAACCATTGAACAAACTCCTAGCTAGAGACAAGTTTTGTGTATATTTAGTATATCATAAAGAACAACAACTGCATTCAGCAAGTTTTTACAGCTATATTTCACATCTGAAAAGCAAGTAGTAATATCAATTTAAACGATACATGCCTACAAAACAACTAAAACATCAGAACTCTCTTTTCTAAAGCATACAAGACAACTATTACAGACTTACTGTGGGGCTTTCGTTCTTTTCTCTTTTTCAACTGAGCATTAATGATTATTAAAATCCCGAATAAATGGCTTTGATCAGATCGCAGTATATTGTACATTTAAACAAAATATTATGTTATTTTAAAGAAAATGACCCTGACTTTGCCAGTTTTCTTATTAGCAGAGGTTTCTAAATGCAGTTCACTTAATTTAACAGCGTTAACCCATTCCATCACTATTTAAATAAAGATTGAACGTCGCCCAAGAGAAATTTTGGTGTTTCTATAACCAAAGAATTCCAGTACCTAAAGCCATTAAAGTTTGTATAAGAGTATGAATAAAGCTTGCTCGCTTAATCTCTTTTTTATGAACAATGAAAAATAAAAATCTCACGATTAAAAAGAGTTAAAAACTGTCAAAACTACTGCTTTTTATCTTGTTTTGTAGTGTTCTTTGTTATGTTGTGGTCACGGTACAAAAAGCCGATTGACAAAATAAACAAGTCCCAGCAACAATAAAAAAACTTTACTGATAGATAAAAAAAATGTGGTTACGAGCTAGAAAGTCATGGTAACGAGAGAGATCGTCGTTGTAAAAAGCTAGCTAGAAAGTCGTGGTAACCAGCTAGAAAGTCGTCGTAACGAGTTAGCTAGAAAGTCGTAATAACGAGCTAGAAAGTCGTGGTAACGAGTTAGCTAGAAAGTCGTAATTATGAGCTAAAAAGTCATGGTAACGAGCTAAAAAGTCGCAATAACGAGCTAAGAAGTCGTCGTAACGAGTTAGCTAGAAAGTAGTAATAACGAGCTAGAAATGCGTCGTAACGAGTTAGCTAAAATATAGTTATAACGAGCTAGAAAGCAGTCGTAACAAGTGAGCCGAAGTCGTAATAACGAGCTAGAAAGTCGTCGTAATGAATTAGCTACAAAGTCGTAATAACGAGATAGAAAGTCTTCGTAACGAGTTAGGTAAAATATCGTTATAACAAGCTAGAAAGTCGTCGTAACAAGTTAGCTAGTAAGTCGTAATAACGAGCTAGAAAGTCGTCGTAACGAGTTAGCTAGAAAGTCGTAATTACGAGCTAGAAAGTCGTCGTAACGAGTTAGCTAGAAAGTCGAAATAACGAGCTAGAAAGTAGTCGTAACGAGTTAGCTAGAAAGTCGTAATAACGAACTAGAAAGTCATGGTAACGAGCTAGAAAGTCGTGGTAACAAGCTGGCTAGAAAGTCGTGGTAACGAGCTAGAAAGTCGTCGTAACGAGTTAGCTAAAAAGTCGTAATTATGAGCTAGAAAGTCATGGTTACGAGCTAGAAAGTCATGGTTACAAGCTAGAAAGTCGCCGTAACGAGTTAGCTAAAAAGTCGTAATTATGAGCTATAACGTCATGGTAACGAGCTAGAAAGTCGTAATAACGAGCTAGAAAGTCGCCGTAATGAGTCAGTTAGAAAATCGTAATAACGAGCTAGAAAGTCGTCGTAACGAGTAAGGTAGAAAGTCGTAATAACGAGCTAGAAAGTAGTCGTAACAAGTAAGATAGGGAGTCGTAATAACGAACTGGAAAGTCATGGTAACGAGCTAGAAAGTCTTGGTAACAAGCTAGCTAGTAATTATGAGCTATAAAGTCATGGTAACGAGCTTGAAAGTCGTAATAACGAGCTAGAAAGTCGCCGTAACGAGTCAGTAAGAAAGTCGTAATAACGAGCTAGAAAGTCGTCGTAACGAGTAAGGTAGAAAGTCGTAATAACGAGCTAGATAGTATTCGTAACAAGCAAGATAGGGTGTCGTAATAACGAACTGGAAAGTCATGGTAACGAGCTAGAAAGTCTTGGTAACAAGCTAGCTAGAAAGTCGTGATAACGAGCTAGAAAGTCGTGATAACAAGCTAGAAAGTCGTCGTAACGAGTAAGCTAAAAGTCGTAATTATGATCAATAAAGTCATAGTAACGAGCTAGAAAGTCGTAATAACTAGCTAGAAAGTCGTGATAACGAACTAGAAAATCGTCATAACGAGCTAGAAAGTCGTATGACGAGTTAGATAGAGGGTCGTAATACCGAGCGAGATATTCATGGTAACGAGCTAGAACGTCGTGGTAACAAGCTAGCTAAGAGGTCGCGGTAACGAGCAAGAAAGTCGTCGTAACGAGTTAGGTCGTAAAAACGAGCTAGAAAGTCGTAATAACGAGCTAAAGTCGTCGTAACGAGTTAGGTAAAAATTCGTAATAACGCCCTAGAAAGTCGTAATAACGATATAGAAAGTCGTCGTAACGAGTTAGTTAAAAAGTCGTAATAACGAGCCAGAAAGTCATGGTTACGAGCTAGAAATTCGTGGTAACAAGCTAGTTAGAAAGTCGTGGTAACGAGTTAGAAAGTCGTCGTAACGAGTTAGCTAGAAAGTCGTAATAACGTGCTAGAAAGTCGACGTAAAGAGTTAGCTAGAAAGTCGTAATACCGAGCTGGAAAGTCGTCGTAACGAGCTAGGAAAGTCTTGATAACGAGCTTCAAAGTCGTGGAAACGAGAGAGAAATTCATTGTTACGGGTAAGAAAGTCATGATAAAGAGACAGAAAGTCTTTGTAACGAACTAAAATATCGTGATAACGAGCTAGAAAGTAGTCGTTACTAGATAGAATTTCGTGGTAATGAGTTGGAAAGTCGTGATACGAGATAGAAAGTCGTGTTTATAAGAAAAAAAGTCGTGTTATCGAGACACAAATTCGTTCTCACCAGACAGATAGTCGTTGCAACGATATAAAAAGTTGTGGTCAGGAGACAAAAAGTCGTTATAACGAGACATAATGTCGTGGTAACTAGAAAGAAAGTTGTGGTAACAGAGTAGAAAATTGTTGCAAGGACATAGTAAGTTGTTATGAAATAAGTCGTTCCCACTTGATCGTAACTCATTGACATTAAAATTATAATTTATGAACAGAATGTTTTTCATTTCATAAAAGAGACAACAAATGTAGCAAATGTTAAACTAATCAAAATACATTCCCTTCGTTTACTTAAGATTGTAGGAACCGAGCAGATTAACAGTGTCTCAGGATACTTTTAAAATTTTATTTTCAAATAGCAAACGACTCCAAATCATGGTACGCTTTATTTTCCGTTCCAAATTTTCGGTTACAATTTAAACATAATATCATAATATGGGCACACTTTTTGTGACATGGTGCAAAATGTTATTGTACGAAAAAAAGTGTAACGACATTAATACATATTGTATGAATTGTACGAATAGTGTAAGGAACATTGTATACAACAACAACCAAAATACTAGCAAAATCGTTAAAAAATGTTTTTGGTTAATTAACTAAAATAGACAAATAAAAATTACTCTTAATCGAAATAAATGTATTTCAAAAATAAACAACTTAAAAAATAACTAATGCATACCTTCCTTTTTGTTTAATTGTGAACTCGTTCAGTTTTTAGCAGTCGCTCTATTCGTGCAACAGATTGTAATTGAAGTAACTGTGAAATAAGCCAGTAGTTTAAAAAACTACCTATGTTTCCATTTTTGTTTTGACAGTTGACAGTTCAGATCAAGCATGGATGCATTTGTAATCTTTTTTTATGATCAAACCTTCCTCCATATCCTTGATTGTGGGAAATTTAAAACGAAGTGGTCACATTTAGCATAGCGGTAACATAAACTTAGACGAATAATGTTATATATAATTTAACCGGAAAAACTTATCCTGAAATTATTCATAATTAAGGAATTTGCAAGCAACCTGTTAAATGATCAGTAACCTGTAGGAAAAAAGTGTAAGCTTTCTCGTTTTTACGCTCGACATTTAATAGGCCTTTTAAATGCATATAGCTTTTATAATTGACAGATTTTTGGCACACACATTTTATGTAAAAGTTTTTGTTTATCAAATGCATCTGTGATAAAACAATTTTTTTTCCCAATGTCATTAACAATGATATTCAATTAAATGTTTTGCTACAGTGATCACTTCTCAATTAAATTCAAATGAAAATTGTCTTGATTAATGAATAACACACACGATGGTGATATGTTTTTTGTTGGCAAGGTTATAACTAATTTACAAAGAAAGCAGAGCTAAATATAAATTAGAAAGATTCTATTAACCTTGGACATGAAATTCAACAATTTTATGTCATTGCAATTACAGGAAGCTTTTACCCAGAGCTTTAGTTTTAAGCTTCGGGGTATAGAAGTTTTACACTTACTTTTCACTGATCTTAAATACTGTAATACCAAAATAGATGAAATAAGAATAGTTTAATCTTATGCCTGCAGATACATAGCGAAAAACCTAACATTTATACCTATCTGACAAGCCTTCAAGACCGATACAGTAATATCAAACGTGTTTTATAGTCATAAACCACATAATGAGCTTCACAGGAGTATAGGTGACTAAAAATTGTACAAGCTGTATATATAATAACAATGAGAAAACTATAACCACTATGAAAGTGACAAATGCAATTAACAATAATTTGAATATACACCTCACAATCATTTGTTTTAAAATGAGTCAAAAATGAATAAGGCCAGCTGAAAATATCTAGTAACACTTCAACCAGCACATACGTCTTACAAAGTCTTCATGAAAAGAAAAGAAATGAGAGGCAGAACCTGAGCAACTGTCATTAATATATGGTACTCTTCCTTTATCAAAACAGAAATGGCATAAAGAAATATACATACGTTAAGTTATCAAAGCCATTAACAGAAACATATGTTTTCTACCTTAAATTAAATTGTCTATCGGAACAGTCTCATGCAACTATCCTATTATAAAATTATACCTAAACCCTGTGAAATGAGAGGTTATCTATAATTTAATTGACAACTTTATCACCTACTTCAAGCACTTGACCAGTATGAGCTTCAGGAAGTCGTTAAATCTTAATGGGCAGTTAAACTCTGTACAATGCAAGGTAATTTAATTGACCAGAGACAACTTCTAAATAATTAGCTTTATATGACCAGTTTGTTGTATTTTGAAAAGAGCTGTTCTTTCCAAACCTAAACCTATTTGCTAAACTGAAGACGACTTGTTTATTCAGTTTGGAAATATTAAAAATGATTTCATCTAAACTACAGCCATTAAACATTCTAAATAATTGAGCTGCATTTCAGAAATGAAAGAGAATTCTCAAACAAAGCAACAAAAACCCGTAAGAGCACTGTTACATATTGGATACCTAGATTGACGAATCAACAATATGCAACCTTCGTTATAATATCAGGTCTCCTGAGCTCGAGGAAATAGCTAAATAGACGGCTGATATCTGAGACACTGAACAATTTCAGACAGCTTAATAACTAATAAGTATGTATGGATGCTAATAAACAAGAATGTAAAAAAAAACAGATTTTTTCCACTGTCAGACACTCAATTTTTGAATGTGCAAAAAGCAATTTATTCTCAACAATAAAAATTGTTACAGATGTAATAAATCCTCTTAAACGCGCTAATATCGGTGTATGTGGCGAATGTCAAGCAATAAATTGTACTCGGAACTGTAAATGAAAAGCCTACGGGAAAATTGGTAACATTCTGAAGGTGACAGATACAATTAACAATACGAGCGATGCCTCTGCATATCAAACGCTCAGCTACTGTTGGTAAAACAACTTCAAACAAATGATGTACAATGGTAGTTAACCAGAAGAGGAGACTTGCAAATATGTCATGTTACTGAGTAAACCTTTTATAATTAGGAGGATTAAGAATTGCATTGCAAAATACCTTTTCCTAACTTTTCATATGTAAAACAAGACATGAAAACGAATAATGAAACACACTTCAAATCTATTAGCGAAAATTCAGCAACTATACGGAGATGTTCATTCAGAATATGTTGACAGCTGATTCTATAAGGTGGACAAAATCGGAAGAAAACAAACACACATTAACACTATTACAGCGTTCGAAAAATGTTTCCGTTTCAAAATGCGACTTATTACGATAACAATTCAATTTTGAAAATGCGATAAACAATTGACAGTAATAATATAATTATTTATAAACCTAATTTCAAAAGGGAATTTTATAATAGTATACTGATATCGATTACCTTAATAATAGGTGTTCCTAGTTTTGACAACGTCCACAATGTCTTTCATGAATATTGTCATATAAACTGTATTTTTACAGTGATATGAAAAGAGACAAATCGATGTTATTTCAGCCTTTTTTGTCATATAATTGTCTAACTTGCTACAGTGAGTCGAGCTACACGACTGTTCAAAGGTTAACTGCAGTGAGGTTTAAGTGTATGCACAACAACGGCAAAAGTCATCCAAAAGTCATTTAAGCAGTACACTATACGGTTAACAGTTAGCAAGGTTTAAAGATTAAAAGTCAAAATTTGCCAAGTACTTGCTGTTTCATTTATCAGAGAATTTAGAAAAAATGTTACAGTACCAATTTATAACGAAAACACACGATACAAAATATGGGCATTATAATCTTAAAGAACAGTAGAGTGTGGTATGACAGTGCAATGTAATGTTGAGAAGTTGTGTATATAGCTAACGTTTACTCTAATACCTTGATAAACTGAGTAACTCATACGAAGTCTCTATACGACAGTACAATTGCTTGTTGGAAATAAAAATACTTTCACCCGTTTATAACTGGAGCCTACATATTCCCAATTTGCTTTCAATTAGTGACTGGTTGTATGTCTGTTAGACACGCACGAATTTGGAAATAGACACTAGCTGGTGCGTGATACAGTGTTGTGTTAGCAAACTCTTCGACCACTTACTATCAAATTGAAACAAAAGGATCCAAAATGCCTAAGAGTTGAATCTAAAAAATACCTATAAATAGCAAATACAGTCCCTGTTGGAGCAAGGAAATAATTAGAAGACATATTGTCTATGATAAAATATCTCGTAGAGAAGTGCTATAATAAAAGATCGACTTAATGTTGCTGCATAGCACAGAGATATCTTGAACAAGTCGCGTCTCAGGAAAAGGAGAAAAGTTAATGGATTTTGTTCGTGTACAAATTCATTTGATCGCACGGCTTCTTCTTGTATATCTTGGTTATTATAGAAAATATATCAAGTTCTATATGTTAGCTGTGATGTCTCGTATATGCTCGAGATAAATGCAAGTATTTCCAAGATATTTTATCGCATTTTTTTCATTTGAAGATACATACCTTTTATCTATAATATTCCATTTTTTAAAAATCGTGTAAATTTGAATGATTTTGAATAAATCATTGTCCACTGTGAAGGCGTCAGTCTAACATTCTAACATTTATCGTTCCGAAATTGAATGATCAAATAAGAGATCTCTTCCTATTTGTGTCCAAAATTTTCAAAGAGAACACTACAGCATGCATTAGCCATGCGAAGTCGAAATACAACAGCACCAACTTAATATTCCCGACAAGTGCTAACGAAAGGTGTGATTGACAAAACATCTAAGAAAATGCATTACACGTGCAAGTCATGAATGCTGACGTTATTTCTAAATAATTGATACGCGTTTCTTACTGCATGAACAAAAACACTCTGATATGAAATAAATGAGCGTATTCATATGCAATTACTCGATAGAATATCAGAAACACCCGTCCGTGAATTAGATATGATGTAGGCATTGAATTTTTTGTCTACCTTATTTTCTGTTAATATTATGCAACTGTGTTAGTAAAAATAAAAGCTGCTATGAAATGGTATATTTCTTGTGAATTGGAAATGGGAAAATAAGCAGAGATTAACAGAAGGCTGAAGGTACCACATAATTTACTTGGTTAAAAATATAACTAGTTTTCCTCAGACAGAAAATGACATTCTTTCAAAATTACCTGGTTGGAAGAGATGGAAAACGTTAGACAAACCTACACCTGTTTACAAAAAAAACAAAAACAACAAAATACGAGGTTTTAACACATAAACTGGATCATTACAGTTCGAGTACCTCTTTTCCCTGTCATCAGAGACAATTCCTAACTTCGGGTAGTTTGAGGTGACAGTGGTCTACGTTTGCAGTAAAGCACAAGGCTTTAGATAAATTAGAAAATGCCGCTATCAATATCTCTACGCTGTGGAGATGATACATTATTTAGAATTCACAGGAGCCTACAAAAGTCTATGTATATATACATCAGCTGTAGACTAAATTTATTAAACAGTTGGAAATAACCTCTGTGTAAGTAGAAAACATAATTACCTGTCAATCAATACATGTATATTGATATATAAACGATACCAATTGTCTACCGTTTTTGATTGAAGCGTTCTCTAAAATGATCACTTACATACGCTAGACGTAATAAAGTGCATGCTACATTTAAATACGATAAAAGTTAGATATCGTTTCGCCTCTTAGTTACAGCACACAGTTCGAGCAAGCAGGCTTTTGCATTTACAGACGATAACGACTTTGCTTTAAAGTCCAATGCTACCTTGTACCAGAGAACAAAATGTATTTAAAACAGTGAATAATGATGAATTAAACATAATACGCAAGGGCTAAACTTAAAAGTTGACCCAAATTTTCAAATATTAATTTCAATCAAATAAAAGTAATATTAATAAAAAGTAATACGTCTGGGAGAATTTAAGTATTTAGCTATTACTGCAAAGAGTACACGTACTCTATTTACATTCATTTATTTCAGGCTTGAAAAACAATTCCACAAGTCTCTTAGAGAGACGTATACAAGAACACTCTCCAAGAACTTATTTCAGAATGTAAAGTATTTAGATTAAAGAAACTGTAATTTAAGGGGATACTCTAGCCAAAACGTGCTAATATAGGAGTTTACATTATGAGTCTGTACAACGAATGGATAAAATGCCGATGGGAAAATAAAGAACAGTATGCAGATGACAGAGGCAATTAACTATCCCTTTGACACTACTGCATATCAAAAGCTTGCTGGCTTAAGGGATCAGCTCATATGTCCATAAAATTAATAAGACAGTACCACTAGTTGTAAAAACCCAAAATATGATAGATGTAGGAAGCCTCTGAAACCTTTGTCTCAGTGATATGGGTTTATTGAGGGAAGTCGGTTGTCCAATGTGCGCTCTGTATACACAAAGTCCAATACAACTTACAAAATACAAAAATAGATTGATGAATTGAAAAGAAAAGATAAAAAAGGATCTTGTCAACTTTCCGTTAAGAGCGGCGTACATTGCAAGGTCTAAGAAGCAATGGCGAACAATGAACGCGTGTGATACTTCTCTTCATGCAACTTCATAAAGCATTTTCCGTAAAGAGAACCAAAAGAAAAGTTATGAGAAAATCAGGATTGATTGCAGATCGGAAAACATACGGAAAATGTTTTATTAACATTTGTATTATGGGTATACAGAATTAATCTAATCATTTGTATTTTTTGAACGATCTTTTGCCGTTATTTCAAACATATGGAGGATCTGTTGAGTAAGATGTCTGCAAAATAGACAATAAAAAGTCTAGACCTAAATTATCGTTCAATGAATAGGCAATCTTTTTTATCAAAACGCCTAAAATTGGGCCTTCATAGCTAAGATTGGTCTACACGATATAGCAAAAATCACATTTTTTTTGGTCGGGCGGGGGGAGGGTGGTTTCAGGGATTTGCGTGTCTTTTCAATATGAAAATAAACAGGGTGATCTACTACGGAATATTTCTTACCATCTACACATTTGAATATCGACAAGTGATACCATTATTATGATAAAGACAACAATAAACTGCATGTTCCTGCAACTTAAACCTGTTCTTTAAATTACTTATATCCTTGACTAATCACCAATTAAAACATAACTGTACTTTACCTTGTTTAGGTTAATATCCCTTTAAAATCCAAACAATGTATATCAAGATGTACATCATATCAGCGTGCATGAATACTATTCATGAACCTGTACATATAAAGTAAACTGACCATCAGCTTTTATAAAAACTACTCTGGTCATATGATTGCTTTATCTGCCTCAGTAAGTGGAGATTTACGACTGTATAGGCCAATGAAAGCCTAATAAAACTTACCATACTTTACTAGTCGACCTTGTATCAGTTATTTTTAGGCCAAAGGTCATCTTGACGTTTATTCGGCTTTAATAAAATCAAGCTCGCATTTGACACGACACAAAGAACATTTACAAATTGTTAAAATATATTTTTTACGTCTAATAGTTAAAATTAAACTTTTTCAAACGGTGCTTGTTTTCCGTACAAACACTTCGCAAATTTGCGTCACTAGAAACAAGACATTATTTTCAAAAGATGATCGGCGTTTTTGGATACAGTACAAAATGAATGCCCAGTAGTCGTCTTTTTCAGACACTGGCAAATATGGAACGCATATAGTAATCGATGGCCATATTTCAATTACATTTTACTATAAACAAAAATGTAGAATTCAATGCTAAAAGTGTCAATATCATTTTCAATGAAATAAATTAAATATTTAGTCTTATTTTTATTTTATTTTCATTCATTTAGCATGTTTTTCTTGGTAAACTGTTTTGATATTAAATTTACAACTGTACTAATGATATTAATGCATTTTTTTCAGACGCAATAAGACTAACAAATACGAATCCTGTCCTAAAAATTCAAAACAGCAATACTTTTAACCAGTGTCAAAATTTCTTCTTCAGGTCAATATTTTGTATCAAACAATTTCATTCGTCACAAATGTTGATCAAAGTTGACTTTAATACAGCTATGCCGAAAAACAACATTTACTACAGATGATATTCGAGTAGGGCACACCAGACTGGAGTGTTTGCAATGATGTATTCCATTTATGTTCACAAAAATAACTGACGAAAACAACATATCTATGTCAAGATGAAATAGCAATGGTTCAATTAATGGTATTAACGAAGAACTCAGCGTGTCTTCCTCTGACAATAAACAGTGAACAGTTGTCCATTAATGGCCAGGCAAAAGTTTGATTTCAATTAATATTTAACTAAATGGCTTTTGGTCACGTAAATGTCTTAAAATGTTCCACCGTGTTGATACTTGCTATAGCAACATGAAAAGAAAATCATAGAAAAATAACATTAAAACCATAATATCAGGATTATTATGACAGCGGGGTGCATCGTGCTGGCTATAACGACGCCCACACTTCTTGCTTAAGCACAGAGATGATTTGAAACGAACTGGATATCGTTTCAGATCAATAAGACTTAGCCAAAGGACACATAAAACTTTTGGAAAATCATGTTTCCAAAAACAGAACAGTTAATGGATTCTGATCATGACCAAACTCATTTAATCTAAATGGCTGCATCATGTGCATCTAGAATATAAATGAACTTCCTTTACTTTTTGTAAACAGAAGTTTCCATTTCTTTTTGAATGATTCCAATAGGTTTCGTTTTTTACCTGTTCTAGTGTATTTTTGCAAAACAGTTTATCTTGTAGTTGCTAAAATGTTCTGAAAAAACGCATGTCGTGACGTAGAAATTCAAAACATCGTGAACAGTAGAACTTAATTTCTTTCTAATTGGCGTTCCAAGTAGACTGCTTTTAGTGATCGGTCTTAGTGAAAAAAGGTTGTTTAATAAACAAAATATGCAGGGGCAATTAGAACGTCATAATTTTGTTGCAATTACAAATAACAGTAATACAAAATATTTTATTGTCAAATATCCATTGCTTTGCAACAGGACAAACAAAAATGCTTCTTATAATATTTTGTTCTTAATGAATAAAGATTGTCCATTCGCTAAAATTAAATTATACAGGACATATAAATACAGTATTCGTCGTATTCCAAAATATATAAAAAAAATATATAAAAGAGTTCAAATTTTGCTACATTTCTTCAATTTTAACTATTCTCGAATACTTACTTTTCATTACATTGTTATAATGTAGGTGAGAACTTTGTCGAGATCTACCTTTACGTTTAAAAAAATAAATTGAGCTCGAATCTCATCCAGATCGTATGCTTAACAAAGTCAAATAGAGAAAAACACTTCAAGAATGTTTACCTTAAAACAACTTTAACAATGCTAAGGTAAGTAATACAGAATTTTAACTTTTTATTCAATGTTATTTGCCATTTTGTTTCATGACATTTCAAAACGGAAAAAAATACATGGCATATATCGAAGTATGCGTTTTATTTTACATTTGTCTTTGAATCTTGATTTCATATATTCACATTAATGTCTATGATAAGACAAGAGCTAATAGATAGCTAACTGATAGCTCCCAAAGTATGCATGCAACTGTCATATTAGTATCGAGCGTTCACTCAATCAGGGATAAGATCATATGTCTTCCTAGATGTAAAGCACATTTAAACGAGGTTTGTGCGTGTCCTTCAAGCATTTGTATCATCTTGCCGAAGTTCCTTTTTGTAACTTTTTCCCCCACACATGCATCATATTTTTTTCCGATTTACAAAAATAATACTAATTATGTAAGAGTTATCCTGACATGAATGGTTCGATTTATGAATAATTCAAGCGCCTCCAGAAGTACATGTAGATGATACGGAGAAACATACTTCATATGGCGTGTTATTAGAGTATAAAAAATGTCATTTTTTGTATAAGTACCCTTTAAATGTACAAAATTAACACACTTGTTATAACAACAAAAACGTCTTCACTGACTCTCATAGTGTACCTCTTGAGAAAATGATAGCCACATTCCTGCAGCTGACAGGATTTGAAAGCTAGAAACTGTAGAATAAGATTTCTTGATAATCAAAAATATGGGACGAAACCACCACCAATTCATATCTTTAATGAGATCAGTACTGAAGTATATGAAAACCTGTCTTAGAAGATGCCTTACATCTTTAAGTCATTACATCTATCAATGTTAAGGTTATTAGTACTAATTAGCTGCTACGCCTGTGTAATAGCATTTAGAAAAACACTGCTAATGCTAAATAAACGAGTTTATTACTCTGAGATCATACTTTAGCAAGCGAAGTTAACTTCTTCCCTTTCTGTGGTCTTTTCACCCGCTAGACGTGTATCAACTTTTAAAAATAATTATGAATTTAATGAAGACAAAAATCTTTATTTTCAATTGTTGTGAAATAGTCCAGAGACAATCGGACTTGAAAAAAATGCGATCATTTCTATTACATGAAAAAAAGTTCAAATATCCAATGCTTACATTTGTATTCTATATTGTTTCATTTGTATTGTAAAATCATAACGTTTGTATTATATATTTTTCACTAGTATTTAATAATCTCTTAATTTATATTCAGTATATATACATTTATATTTGATAATTTTCACTTCTATTCAAAACTGTCAATTTGTATTCTATATTTCATATTTGTATTCTATACTGATTAATTTATAATGCAGAATTCCTATTTGTATTTTAATCTTTTTAATTAGTATTGTAAAAATCCATTTGCGTTTAACATTTGATTCATAACTATTAAAGCGACTGACTCACAGATGGGCCGACGACGAAAAAAGAAGAAAATGTTCTTATATCTTGAAATTTTTTCTGCAGTTGTGAAGAACATATTTAAACTAAGTTACTGATTCATTTTTTGATACAGAAAAACATCAAAATATACAGTTTTACAAACCTTTATCGGTAAAAAATTTACCCAGTTAGTAGATACTTTAGTTACAATATTAATTTTGACGCATCCTGCTCAGTGGTCTAGATCGTCGCTCTATATTTTACTGACCGAAAGGTCGTGGGTTCGAATCCTGGTTAAGTCAAAACTTTTTTTCAGTTTACATGGTGTATAGAAGCATAATATTATGTTTTTTACATAGTTTATTAAATTCTCTTAAATTTTAAAGAAAAAAAAATTCAGCAAAATTCTGTGAGTTAGTCGTTTTATATCCGGAACTCATTTTTATAGTATACTTTTTAAATTTATATTCTATAACTGAATTCTGCTAATTGTTTATATTTTGTTAAAATAGATATTTTTGGCTGAGGGTAAACAACATGGCAGCCTCCATGTAGGTGACGTGTGACGTGTAACCAGCTGGTTAGAACTTTGAAAGAAACAGGTCGCGTATTTTCCGGAGATACTATTTCTGAAGTTACCTGATAAGTGAAATCAGTGACGTCTTTTAGTTGTCATTTTGGTTTCTATCAGCCAATGAGGCTCGCTGTAACAAAATCAGCAAACAAATCCCAAAATGCAGTTATAGAATAGAAATGATGTTCAGGATTGAATAGGATTGAATAGTAATGAATCAGTTATTAAATAAAACTGTGATTTTTACAATATCAATGATAAAATATATAATACAAGTGAAGATTATTCAATACAAATAGATTGTCATAGAGTATAAGCATGACTTTTACAATACAAACTGACATTATTGAATAGAAATGCAAATTATGAAATACAAATGTAAATACAAATGTAAATATATTGAATATAAATGAAGACATTATCAAATACTTACGAAAAAATATATACAATGATCTTATTCTACGATACAAATAAAACGATATAGAATACAAATGTAAACATTGAATATTGCATGGTTTCACTTGCCATACATATCTTATTATAACGCACTAGTTTGCAGTGAAGTGTGTGATTTTCTCAAGTGCTACTTTTAGGAAAGAAATAAACATTTCTTGAAATTTGCAGTGTTTCAGTAATAGTTTATGCAACATTAAGTTGAACATGCTGGCAGCAATATCTTGATCTGCTATGGTCAAACAATCTTCTTTAAAATTTAGACAGCAATAAATCTTTAAGACCATAGTTTTTAAGAAATAATGTAACTTCAATGCATTTCTGCTTTTCGTACTGCAACTGACGAGGAGAACTTCGGAGATTCTAAATATAACTTCGCTGGATGAGACTAGATGTTTTAAAATCAACAGAATCTTACATAACCAAATGCATTTATTAAGTCTACGTTTATCAGTATCGGTGAAAGCAGAAAACGTAAGTCTTATCTTAGATAAATATGTAGACAAATTACAAAAAAGCAGGTAAGATCTGTGTATGTTGTATTCTTTGTCAAACATTAAGGTGCAAATATGCATTTTAACGCAGATTCTGTTTTCTTATTCTCTCAACTGACATATATATTTTACATGCATAAATACACGCCGTTCAACCGGATTTGAGAACAGCCGTTGATTCGCGAACAACAGCAGGCTGTGAACGTATCGATATTTTGGTGCAGGTGAGTATTTTCCTAATGGGGGACATTGGTGGATTATCTACCCTGAATACTCTCTAATATTACCTTGGTCCTTCCATTTGGATTCCTCTGCTTTCATCGCTATTTTCTCTTTTGGTATGGTGATAATTAAGCCTAATTATTTGCAACAATGATAGTCAGATTAAACATGTAGTTTAGCAACATGTTTTGCTAATACCATAATGTTTGTTTTTTGTTAATCCTAACTTTTTATTTAATATATAAGTGTCAGTTTTCACAGCTAAAAGTCAAGACAATCACAAAGAGAAACAAGGATAAAGTCAGAGGATTCCAACTGAAAGGACCAAAGTGCAATTTGGTCTACCTTTGATGTTATCTAAGTAAGGGAGATAATTTGTTATCAGCAATGTCCCTCATTTTTATACATGTTCCTGCTTGAACAGTTATTTAAGGTGAATCTTTTTTAAATAGACCCTACCGACGAAATCATGGTTTAAACAGTGCCTTATTAATCGTGAAATTGCTCAAAAAGTGTGTACATTTTCGACTGAATGAGTCATTTGTTGAATCGGCCGAAGATACTTTTTCTTTTTTGCAAAACTGAAATACTTGAAGTATTTCATGATAAAGTCTGATCATTTCTCTCTAATTATTTCAAACAACAGCTTCTAATCCACTTTTTCTGGAAAGTTATTTTACTAATGAATTGGGCATGTACAGAGGACTATGGTATACCGCCGTTGATAGAGAAAAATTGATAACGACAAATGCTGTTAGATCAGATGATAGGATAACGACAACAACGTCGAGTGAAAGAATAATGAAAAGGTATGCCGATGTAGTTGTTGCTTTTTCATGTATGCAATTTACCGTGCTCCAAGCTATTTCTAACGTATAGATAGGTCTCTACAAGAGTTCTCACCAACATAATAACAATTTATTTTATGCCTACCAATGAAATATAGGGAAATATCAGTGAGATAAAAGTGATAATACACTGTTTTGAATCAGTGAAATTACCATTTTGATAATACACTGTTTGTGCCCGAACTACTTTTTTACCTGATTCAGCCAAGAACCACACTGCTCCAATGATTGCAGGAAATAGTGAATCTGGTCCTGCACCAAGATGATTTTTCATGAACAGTCACTTTCATGGAAATGTTACTTTCAATTTCAATTCCTCTAAAACTGCAACCATCAACAGCAACTATCTCAACAGGTCATAAATTCCAGTCCAAAAGCTGGCCTGCTTGATGAAACTTCAGGAATTTCCCCACCACGTAAATACAAGAGAATCCGCTGTATTTCAGACAGTGACAGCGAGTGAAATTTATTTACCTTGTTAAATCCAGTTATAATATTGAATTCCTAGTTGTGAACAATGATGAAATTCGCCATAAATTATTTAAAATGTCTGATTTGTTTACATAACTCACATGGACAATATCCAATATGGCCGACTTTCAATTCAATTGATTGAATATTGAATATTGAGTATTAATCCGCTTTTATAATTAAAGTATGTACGGCAAAAATTCAATAAATATTGATAAACTGTGTAGACAAAAATAAATGTTATTTGATGAAAGTGTATTCAGTTTATTTCAGCAGAAGTAAAGTTATCATATGTATTAGAGATTGTCTGCACTTTTTTTGTGCGCAGTAACCAAAGTACGCATTAACTGATTTGGGGCTCACCATGGGGAATTTATTGAAGGCCCTGATTAAAAATGTCATAAAAAAACCATTTTTGACGTGTTGGCATAAAATAAAAAGAAAATTTGTTTGTTTTTTAGTGGAAGATGGGAATTTATTTCATCTCGTGAACACTCGTGAAAATATCACATATGGTGTTCACTAGATGAAATATATTCTCATCTTCCACAAAAACAAACAAATATCCTCTATGTAAATTATGTATTAGAGAATGTGTAAAATCGAAGATATGTAGCAAAATTTGAACTGATTTTGAATTTATTTTATTTCGGAATACAACAAACACTCTGTACAAGTGTACGACCTGCATGATTTTATGCTAGCGAAGGGGGAAATCTTTATTCATTAAGAAAAAACATTATAAGAAGCATTTGTCATTTTTTTAGTGATTTCGCGCTTAAAAAAGCACTGTTAAAACCACGATTTCGTCGGTAGAGTCCTTTATAATAAGGAATCACATAAAACAACTGTTCATGCCAAGATCCCGCGGGAACATATAAAAAATCAGGTAAATACTCACCTGCACCAAAATATCGACATGTACACAGCCTGCTGTCGTTCGCGGATCAACGGCCGTTGAACGGTGTGAAACATATGTATGATGTATATTTTTTATACAATTAAATACTGGGCTACATCTCTTTCCCGCTGACGACTGTGAGTTCAAATACTGATGACAGTTGATTTCTATAGTCTAAACAAAGTGTGTGTTGCTGTATTGATAAGCATGTATACTGAAGTGAGCCGTACTACCGTCTGTTTATACAATTTCGCCATCGTACTTTTACTTTTTTATGGTTTGTATACCATGAAAAGGTATAGTATCGGCAAAATTAGCTTATATTAAACAGATCAAGCAACCTGGTCTTAGTGCTTTTGACCATGGTGAAAATAAACGGTCAAGCAGCCGAAAAATAAGTAACTATATAAATATTAAACCACACCGAAAGCAAAAGACGCAACAGCGAAAAAATAAGTCAATATATACAATTTATTCTCCTTATACAACACATATATTTAGATAATGTGCATAACATGAATGCTTATTGTCAAGCATAGAAACAAAGTCTTAACAAATATTTTAAGGCTGCTGTCGCCTGTATCTGACACACTGATGTATTTGTTTGTCGATTCACATGCATTTTAAGTAGCAGGTCTTTGTTCATTAAATACGTTTGTTATAAAACTGGTATATTGTTTTTGTCTTTGTAAAACTGAATGTTTTGCATTAATGATCAATGGACATAATAAATGAAAAAACACTCAAGACTATTGTAAAACACACAGGCAAGTGAAATAATCATCATAGATGTAGACATTAGGCAATATAAAAATAAAAAAACAAGAAGCGCCGCAATGCGACGAAAACCAGGTTTTCAACGACCAAGAATTGATGTGACAGGAATTAGGAAGAAATATGGCAGTGAAATAAAAATGGTGCTGTTATTTTGGTACCAACACAGAAAGTTGGTTTCAATAGTTTAAAATAAAAATAAACCAGATACCTGAGTAGCAATGCCAGGCTGTATTTTCATGTAAGCTACATACATGCCAAGTTGAGTATCAATAGGTCAAAGTGTGCTGAAGTTATTGAGTAGAAGCTGAAAATTCTATTGTAAGCAAGTGACATTGACCTTGCTTGACCCAGATATCTAAGTAGCAATCCCAAGCTGCATCTTAATATAAGCTACCCACACTGCAAATTTGGTGCCAACAAGTCAACACAAACTCAAGTTATTACGTGAAAACTGAATTTCTTTTTTAAAGCAACAGTGACCTTGAACTTGCTCACACCTGGGTAGAAATCCGAAGTTGCATCTTGATATCACTTACCCACATACTAAATTTGGTATCAATAGTCTAAGCAAACGCAAGTTATTATGCAAAGACTGAATTTCTATTTTTAGTAACAATGACATTTACCCTGATCACAGACATCTCGGTAGCAATCCCGAGTAGCGTATTGATATAAACTACCCACAAATCGAATTTGTTGTCAAGAGGTCACAGCAAATTCAAGTTATTGAGCAAAAACTGAATTTCTATTTTTAGCAACAGTGACCTTGACCTTGATCATAGACACCTGGGTAGCAATGCCAGGCTGCCTCTTGATATAAGCTACCCATACACCAATTTTATTGTCAATAGGCCAAAGCAAACTCAAGTTATTGAGCGGAAACTGAATTTCTATTTTTAGCAACAATGACCTTGACCTTGATCATAGACACCCGGATAGCAATGTCAAACTGCCTCTTGATATAAGCTTCCTATACACCAAGCTTGTTGTCAATAGGCCAAAGAAAACTCAAGTTATTGAGCGGAAACTGAAATTCTATTTTTAGAAACAGTGACCTTTACCTTGATCACAGACACCTGGGTAACAATCCAGAGCTGCTTCTTGATATAAGCTACCCAATCACCCAGTTTAGCGTCAATAAGCCAAAGCAAACTCAAGTAATTGAGCGGAAACTGAATTTCTATTTTTAGCAACAGTGACCTTGACCTTGATCACAGACACCTTGGTAGCAATCCCATGCTGCCTCTTGATATAAGCTACCGATAAACCAAGTTTGTGTCAATAGGGCAAAGCAAACTCAAGTATTTGAGCGGAAACTGAATTTCTATTTTTAGCAACAATGACCTTGACCTTGATCACAGACACCTGGGTAGCAATCCCGAGCTGCCTCTTGATATAAGCTACCCATACTGCCAGTTTGGCGTCAATAGGCCAAAACAAACTCAAGTTATTGAGCGGAACCTGATTTACTATTTTTAGAAACAGTGACCTTGACCTTGATCACAGACACCTGGATAGCAATCCCATGCTGCCTCTTGATATAAGCTATCCATAAACCAAGCTTTGTGTCAATAGGCCAAAGCAAATTCAAGTTATTGAGCGGAAAGTTCATTCCTATTTTAGGCAACAACAACCTTGACCTTGATCACAGACACCTGGGTAGCTATCTCAAACTGCCTCTTATCGGAAATTATCGAAAATTTAAGTGCCGTCACTTTTTCCATATTTCTTTATTAAAAAAGAATGATGCATTAACAACAGCTCACTGTGAGGAGAAACAAAAGGAATTGTAAGAGAAATTAGTTTTGAAAGCAATGCTCCTTAGGTAGGTAGGTAGATAGGTAGGTAGTAAGTAAGTAATTTATTATAGTGACGTGTGCATAACATAACACTATATTTGTCACGTTCATACAGTAGTAACAATGACGCAAAACAGCAAAATTGCAAAACATTCTTTCTATTCTTAGAAACGACTCTTGGATAAAATAATTCTATTCATATTGACAAAGGGCTTTTACCTTCCTGAAGGAGTTCGGAAAAACAAAAAAACTAAAATGAAATAGATATCCAAAATCTTTTTTGTATGACTGTATCTACATGACAATACATGTAATCTCTTACTTACTGTGGCCCTTTTCACTGAATACAATCTACTTATTTTAAATCACATTTTGCTTTCATATTTTCCGATGACCTGACGCTATTTGCAATTAGATCTGCTCTGATAAATCATAATAACCATTATACGACAGGGCTTCTATATAATTTCAAGTACGCTTTTATATATCTTCTACCTGAATCACCAAAAATAAAGAAATCTGTTCCAAATGAAGCTTTAATATGCAAATGTCGCACAAAATCAAGCAAATCTGTTTCATAAAGCATTAAGCTACAACGAATTGCGGTAGGTAGATATTTCTTCAATTTTGCACTTAAACCAGATTTGAAACGAGTTAGGTAGTGATTAAATGTCAATTAAAACACAGCTGTAAGAATGGAAAAGAAGTGTCGGACAAAAATTAGGGGCTTAATAGTATAAGTAAGTAAGTAAATTGTCTATTAAAGCGACATGTGTTATGCAACATATGGTTACATATTATTTATCATTTACATATTACATTATATGATAATTTATACAATAAAACACCCGGCCCAATGGGCCTATATGTCACCAATGCATATTTTCATATATTTATGTCACATGAGAAGTGAAAGATACATAAATCTTGAACTTGCATTTACAAAACAAAGGCATGATTAATGCATTTAACTCAGAAGGACAATGTTCCAGTCGAAGTGACCAGTGACTAGGTAAGTAAGCGCTACAGAATCCAGTTTGCAAAGAAATTTTAAGTAAGATTTGTTTGAAAAAATGAGCTAATCTTTTACAATACCATTGAACGAGATATTTCGCAACACTTCTTCGACAAGGATCAACAAGGGTAAATAAACTCCAGTATTGGAGTAACACAGGAAAAGTACATTTTTTTCCGAAAGTTAAATTCATTTTTTTTTAATTTGTGTATTCTTATATAGATATTTATTTTTATATACTTTTTCCAAGTGCACGATCTCCACTCTTAGAAAAAAACATGACAATAGAAGGAAAGTCAAAGTAACAATTAAAAATTACTCCCAAGTATTTGAATGAATCTACTGATTTATGTTGTATCTCGTTTGATCTAGGTTTCCTAAAATGGACACACTTCGACTTATTAGTGTTAATTAGCACTCTCCATTTGCACAGTATCTAGCAATAATTTAAGTTCCGTCTCTGATTTTTGCAACCACCGTAATATTGTCTGCATACTACTGGGCTGATAATATTCTATTACCAATATCAAAGCCAATGTCAAGGTTATTTATCTCTGTCACTAGATCATTTATGAATACAGAGAAAATTGGCGGAGACAGATTATCTCCCTGTTTCACGCCGGTGACGCAGTTGAAACCACTCGGTATATTTTCTATTTATGCGAACACAGGAGGACGAACAGCTGTACACTTTTCCGTCAATTTTGTTTAAGAGCAGTTTATACAGACAGCATCATATAGAGGTCTATGAAATCAAAGCATTTGCGCAGAACTATGAAGGCACCGTTATCATTATTGCGTATTAGACTTTTCAAAGCAAATATAACGATTACGTCGAAACCCATTTTGCTCGTCTGCTAGAAAATGGTTTTGTTCTAAGAAATTCGTAAGTTTGCTTAAATGAACTGTAGAAGATGCTTACACACGACAGCAAACTTATTCCTCTATACATTTTGTACTTCGTTGGTGTTCTGGCGTCCGATGTAGGATCTTTCAAAAGAGGACAAAATTAATGATGGATCGTCTCAAAATGCTAGGGACGACACCGTCATCAAATATCAAGTTAAACACGTGCTTCAAAGTTTCAGTTAGGACTGGATATTTTAAGACAATATACTGATTACCATCATATCTATGGGCTGATCTTGATTCATCGTTTATTACAATGGCGGATATTTCTGCAGTGCTAATGCCGCTATTGTTTGAAACAGATCGGCAGGTATATAGATCTCATAAAAATGTGTGCCCTTAAAACTAATAATTGTTAGAACGAATATTGTGTCATTGGTTTAGCAGGGAAATTTATAAAACACCAGAGTACAATTTATAGGGACTTTTTTGACAGAATTGATTTGCGTGCAAATGAACACTAAATGTCAACGCTGTTTCAATTAACTTGCGGTTAAACCAAATTACGCGGTCTAATTTTCCAAATGTTTCTTAGTATTAACTTATAACAAGTAACATACGTAATTATGCTATATAATAGCGAGGCAAGCATTGCACTAACGAACTAAAATCGTTTTGCTCTTAGACTATTTACTTTTTTCTGAAAAACTATGACATTCAGGCTATCGAGTGCTATATTTCCATCCTGAAATTCACACATGCGCACGCAGTTCTTTTTTTTAAAGAATGGACCTTAACAAGCTCGAATCGATATATTATTGTCAAGCTTTGTTTAATACAAGCATGCTATTTTAAACCTCAGCGTATCGATATTTTCCATTTATCTCTCAAACCCGATTACATATATTCCTATAAGCAACTCTGATACGACATACCTAGGTTGATTGCTTCCTGAATGTGCATGAAAATGCAGGGTCATTATCGTGTTTTCACTCATTTAGGGATAAGATTCTGTGTTTTCCTGGTAAAAAGAGATGCCATAAACGAGATATGTGCGTGTTAGTTGCACGTTTGCACGATTTTGCCTGAGCTTTCAGTTTATGTGCATCATCAACTTACTTCCGCATTCAAAGAATTCAACAACCTGTAAACAAAATACAGAATGGTCCCATACATTTCTTTATTTGACTTCAAAAATCGAAGGTAAAAACGAGCCCCAGATTAAGGTACAGCATGTAATATGCGCTGAACTGTACACAGAAGAATGTTTTCTTACTCAATTACTGGGTGCTGTAGATCCATGAAAATGGTAAAAGTTGCGTATACACTCAAAGAAATGGCACTATGCGAACCATGCGTAGATTTGGCTGGAAACGTCAGGTGAGGCGGGGCTCACCTTGGTGTGTGTATTGGATTTAACATTACCATCTTGGCTAGCTGGGTTAGGCAAGTGGACACACACACACACGCACACACACACACAGCGCACAAATACAAAAATAATCATGTTTATTCTATATCTAAGTCTAACAATAATGAGCATCCAGTGTACTCCCTTACTGGATCCTAATTGCTTTGAATTTTCCGTATTTGATGGCTTGATACAAAGTACCTTGTTGAGCGTATTTCTGTGAATTACAAACATGTTACCAGCAGAGTTGTAAGGCTTCACAACTAATGATTTAGAAATGTGTTATCTTTCATTATTTGTTTTTAAATATGTTCTTGCTAGAATAGGAAATGTTGTATCAACAAGAAATGTGTCACAGACACGAATGCCACCAAAACAAGGCAATGGTCACGGTCATGGTAGCTTATAACTTGATGTTACCTTGATCATTTGTGCAAAACAAAAATTACACTCTGTGGAAACTAAAATTGCCACTGTACTGGCGCCAATATCCGCATGCCGCTTTTTCAGAAGGGTATTGATATATGGGAATATGTTTCTTTATGCCCCGGATTAACATAAAGTACGAAAAATTTAAATGGACAATAATTACAAAATTATGCAAAAAATATGGTTCTTAAGCACTGCACTTCCCTCAATAAGATCTATTTATTTATGGAGTTTCAAGTTGATACCTCCAATGCTTTTTGGGTTATGCCCCGAACAAAAATAAAGAATGAAATATTCAAAGGGCTATAATTCAGGACGTTTTAATCCAAATGAAAAATCCAAATACTATGCACAACTAAGCGGCATGACAATCACTTCTGTGAAGGTTTCATTCAAATCCAGCCAGTGGTTTTTGAGTTGAAGCGCGGACAAAATTGTCGGACGGACGGACTGACGAACGAACATAAGGACGGAAAGACAGAAGGACAGTGCGATTACTATATGTCGCCCTTCGGGGGCATAATAAAATGAGATATAGAAGGAAAAAAAGTTGAACTGTCATGTACATACGGGAAAAATTTGGACTCGTGAACAGCTGAAGCAATTTTACCGGACAAGCAGAGCGGCTCTATGGCATTCCAAGCTGTAAGCTCACCCAAATTTATTGCTTTATTTTACAGAAAGATGTTATAAACCTGTATGTATTAATATGACTTTTGAATTTTTTGACAAATATGAGAAACAAGAGATACCTTGCACCCCTATTTTCGAATGTACTCCAGGTATGTGAAGTTGGCTTGTACATTGTACATCGTAGTTCAGCTTGTAATTCGCCAATTACAAGCTAGTAGTTGGGTATTCAGCTTGTAGTTCAACCCAGATACATCAGCATACGTTATATTTGAATTACAAGCTAGTAGTTGGGTATTCAGCTTGTAGTTCGGACCAAATACACCAGCATACGTTATATTTGAATTACAAGCTAGTAGTTGGGTATTCAGCTTGTAGTTTAGCCCAGATACACCAGCATATACAATATTTGAATTACAAGCTAGTAGTTGGGTATTCAGCTTGTAGTTCGGACCAAATACACCAGCATACACAATATTTAAATTACAAGCTAGTAGTTGGATATTCAGCTTGTAGTTCGGACCAAATACACCAGCATACACAATATTTGAATTACAAGCTAGTAGTTGGGTATTCAGCTTGTAGTTCTGACCAAATACACCAGCATACACAATATTTGAATTACAAGCTAGTAGTTGGGTATTCAGCTTGTGGTTCTGACCAAAAACACCAGCATACGTTATATTTGAATTACAAGCTAGTAGTTGGGTATTCAGCTTGTGGTTCGGACCAAATACACCAGCATACGTTATATTTGAATTACAAGCTAGTAGTTGAGTATTCATCTTGTAGTTCGGACCAAATACTTCGGCATACATTATATTTAAATTACAAGCTAGTAGATTGGTATTCAGCTTGTAGTTCTGACCAAAAACACCAGCATACGTTATATTTGAATTACAAGCTAGTAGTTGAGTATTCATCTTGTAGTTCGGACCAAATACTTCGGCATACATTATATTTAAATTACAAGCTAGTAGATTGGTATTCAGCTTGTTGTTCGGACCAAATACACCAGGATATGTTATATTTGAATTACAAGCTAGTAGTTGGGTATACAGCTTGTAGTTCGGACAAAATACTTCAGCATACATTATATTTGAATAACAAGCTAGTAGTTTGGTATTCAGCTTGTAGTTCGGACCAAATACACCAGCATACACAATATTTGAATTACAAGCTAGTAGTTGGGTATTCAGCTTGTAGTTCGGACCAAATACATCAGCATACACAATATTTGAATTACAAGCTAGTAGTTGGGTATTCAGCTTGTAGTTCGGACCAAATACACCAGCATATGTTATTTTTGAATTACAAGCTAGTAGTTGGGTATTCAGCTTGTAGTTCGGACCAAATACACCAGCATATGTTATATTTGAATTACAAGCTAGTAGTTGGGTATTCAGCTTGTAGTTCGGACCAAATACACCAGCATATGTTATATTTGAATTACAAGCTAGTAGTTGGGTATTCAGCTTGTAGTTCGGACCAAATACCCCAGCATACACAATATTTGAATTACAAGCTTGTAGTTGGGTATTCAGCTTGTAGTTCGGAGCAAATACATCAGCATACGTTATATTTAAATTACAACTAGTAGTACGGTATTCAAATATTATGTATGCTGGTGTATTTGGTCCGAACTACAAGCTGAATACCCAACTACTAGCTTGTAATTCAAATATTGTATATGCTGGTGTATCTGGGCTAAACTACAAGCTGAATACCCAACTACTAGCTTGTAATTCAAATATAACGTATGCTGGTGTATCTGGTCCGAACTACAAGCTGAATTCCCAACTACTAGCTTGTAATTCAAATATAACGTATGCTGATGTATTTGGTCCGAACTACAAGCTGAATGCCCAACTACTAGCTTGTAATTCTAATATTGCGTATGCTGGTGTATTTGGTCCGAATTACAAGCTGAATACCCAACTACTAGCTTGTAATTCAAAAATTGTATATGCTGGTGTATCTGGGCTAAACTACAAGCTGAATACCCAACTACTAGCTTGTAATTCAAATATTGTATATGCTGGTGTATCTGGTCCGAACTACAAGTTGAATACCCAACTACTAGCTTGTAATTCATATAAAATGTATGCTGGTGTATCTGGTCCGAACTACAAGCTGAATACCCAACTACTAGCTTGTTATTCAAATATAACGTATGCTGGTGTATTTGGTCCGAACTACAAGCTGAATACCCAACTACTAGCTTGTAATTCAAATATAACATATGCTGATGTATCTGGGTTGAACTACAAGCTGAATACCGAACTACTAGCTTGTAGTTCAAATATAACGTATGCTGATGTATCTGGGTTGAACTACAAGCTGAATACCCAACTATTAGCTTGTAATTGGCGAATTACAAGCTGAACTACGATGTACAATGTACAAGCCAACTTCACATACCTATGTACTTCTACATCCTAAGTAAACTTCATGCATTACTGAAACCATTTCCAGTGATTAGAGAACGATTATCTATGTGTAGTAACAGAGAATGTTGAAACTGTAGTTTAAAGGGAGACAAGCAAATATATATTAAATAAAGTCAGTCAAGAGGCTTTTGTGCGGATCAAATGTATGTATTACCACACCATTTGTTTTAGGAAAGTCATATGTTCTACATAGATTTTAATGAGCTGTGGTAAGTGCCAGTTTCAGGAAGAAAATGATAGATAACATTGATTAAATGGCAGTAAATGCAAAAAGCATTTTGATCGATTGACTTTAATAGGCATTTATATATCTTATCCAGATTTAAACTACATCCCAATCGGTTTAAAAATATGATAAATGGATATACTTAACTATAAAAGCTATTTCAATACAATACACCTCACCAGAGAGGCAATCCTTTACTTAAACTATATAGCTACAGAACATTGTCATGCAAGTTTTAGCTTTAGGAAGACATCGATAATTAGTTATGAGATCCGTATTTATTATGGAATCACACAAATACCAGGTTGACTCAATCAACAGGAAGTTCCACCGTGTTTCACACTGCCCAGACTTTATGTAGGAGTCCTACTTTATCATAAGATTTGCTATTTCCATTGCTCAAGACGGATGTTAGTTACGAGATTCCAATTCACTTTGCCAATGTTTTAACGATTGGAGACTATTACATCATTTCAAATTCATCAGTGGCCTATAAATAACGTTATGTATATATCAGCTGTAGACTGTGTTTATTAATTGCCTTGGAAATAGTCCCTTGGTAAACACAAACCTAATTACATTTTGTACCAATCAATCAATACACACGACTGTTCAGTTTCGCAGATAAATTACATTCAGGAGGAAATCGCGGATATGTTGTGGATGAATACAGATATACCGCTGTTCAGTGTGGCGTATGCATTGTCGTTAAAGTGGAGTCCATTGTTTTACTGAGTTGTTCGATTTTGTCTATGTTGTGTTAGTGTTTGATGTTCGATTTATTTCCTGATTATGTCATCTAACAGTTTCTTTTCTTTTTTTTAAAGTTTAGTCGAAGTACCGAGAAAGATAAGGAATCTCTGCACAAGGTAACACTCAACTTTTAAAAGTACAGCCAACAGGAAAATTAGGGCACTGGAGCTGTTCAATCAACGCGTTAGCCAGGAGCATTCCGGAAGCAAAATGGAACACTATCAGTTTCCTTCACAGACATTCTTCATCGAGACAGTGAAAGAAAAAGTGTAAGTCTGACGTTTCTGAAGCATCATATAGCCTAATTCCCTTTATTTGCTGTTACTTGAAAGCTTCCGGTATGTTTCTAGAGATTTCAAAGCTATACACTGTCTAAGGTGGTTAAACAACATCAACAACAAACAAATGTACCCATAAACAAGTTTGTGGTCGAGAGCTCAAGGACTTTGAAAGAGAAGCCACTTCAGCAGAAGTGTTTTGCAAGCGTCTATTAATTGCTTTCTTTCCCTAACCACATGCGCAGATATTTTATAGCTTTACACTCAGATCGGTAGTGTACTAAAGTGAAACTGACTTTAGACACCATTCAAGATGTTACTAATTTTCAGAGAACAGACCTTGCGTCCAGCCCCCGCCCCCTCCCTCTCACCCCACCCCGTTGTCTTTGATCTGAACCCAGAACTTAATGAATAATCCAGAGATACAGTTGTCACTTTCGCTAGTGGCAATTTAAGACAAATATTCATTTCAAGCAATACTTTAAATCTGAATTCACTATTTGAAAATATTACATGATAGGATATGTTCTTGTTAGAACTGTACAGAAAATCAATATAAAGACAGTCAGGCTTCCAAGAATTGGAATGAAGTCTTTCTTCTAGATCAGTTCTCATTAATTAGATGTACTCATGAATAATTTGAATTTCACAGAGTCCGTGCCAAGACTTCGTGTTACTGGATAAGATTAAATGTCTCCGGAAAGGAAACAACAACAGTATTGAGAATTAAGTACGAATATTAACACTTTTTCGGTCACTGAGGCGGCAAATTCAGACATATATAAATACCTCAGATACTTATATTTGAATATATTTCAAAATGCAACTATTGAGAAAACAAAACAGGACAGTTACGTTGAAGAAATAAGTTTATTGGAGAACTAGATTTAAATTCCTTTTGAAAAACCGCACACATGCATTAGCCTTCATATTTATTTTCCATAGCATTTCGAGTACTTTAATTCATTTTGATAAGCGCTGTCAGTTTTTATGCCAATTTATTTTGTATAAAAAGTTTTGATATATTTGTAAAGTGTATTTCAACTCTCCGAAAGTAACCACACTACTCCGAAGATTGTTTTAGGTTTTGTTTTTCATATGCCTAAGGACACAAATGTGAAACAATGCAAATGTAAAATTCAAAGACGTCTGGTCGATAATTACGCACCTCATAAAGCATGTTTTATCTCACAAAATCTCTTGACAGCCGCGGTATTGTTCCCAGCTGACTGGAATAAAAACCATGATGGCAGATTCCACACAGACGATTAAATGCAGATCATATCTCTGTCAAATTCAGATGAATTAATTTTGACAAATGACGAGAAAATTCACTGGTAATCTTTAAGATCTCCCGATTCCCTTCAAAATGTATTATCTACATGTGTGTGTCACAGCCTTCATAAAGAACTATATTACTCAGAACAGACAGTCAAGTTTATAATATAAAAACACGCTTTTGCATTCGAGAGATTTTTTTTCAATTCAGCTATCCGTCTAAAGCAGTTATGTGCAGTTAATTATTCAGAAGTGGCTAATAAAAACATGGAAAACAATTTTCTGTTCAGAAAATACAGATTGCGGAATGATTTGTTTAGGGTTATTATTGATGCCATGAGAGTCATTAAACCCAATCTAGTTAAATGAAGTCAATAATATTCAATAATTTATCTTTAAATCCAGGTTGAATAATTGATGCCGTAATAATTTAGTAATAAAAATAAATACTTGAATTTCTTCCTTTATAATTTATCAAACACTGAATGCAACCAGTACATGTGCAGGTTCATCTGAAACAACTTTAAATAACTTAAGACAATGAAAACCCCATAGTATGTCTATGAAAATATTTCACGCGCGGGATACTGCTCTTGCTAAGACTGTGTCAAGAACAGAATAAAAGGAAACTGAAGACATACATGTCTCTATTTATCAGGAGTTGCTTTAGATTCATTTTAATGCAATCGTATTTACTATTCTTATGTTTGATGTACTAAAATCATGTTAGCATCTGGTAAAACGTCTGAAAATCTTTCTGAGAAAATGCTTCAATATTTATTCATAAGTTTACTTCATCAATTCTGATACATTCACTGATAGGAGGGTGCGTGGAAACAAATAAACTGGGTCAGTATCGTTCGACCAAACTGTACTGTATATTTTCATATAAATGTAAACACTTCTTCAAAATAAATTGTGTAATGGCGTAAATCCTTTATTAAAGACATTTGTTTGCTTAGAATTGTGAGCACTAATGATCTTGGGGCTATCTCTATTGACCAAGCTTACAAGAAGTCAAAAGAAAGGTGAGTGTGCATGTCAATTACTTGTTTAGTGTCTTCAAACTATTTGCAGAGGAAAAATCTGAATTGATCTATCATCTAAATTCTGAGGAGAGTTTACCCAATATCAGATTTGATTTTCCGTGTTTTGCGTTTCAAAAACAGAAGACAACTGCTCAGATTACGTCTGTATAACACACGTCTACAGCGCTTAATTGGACGTCACTCGGGCCGACAATATTCAGAAACTCCTGACAAGGGAAATGGAAACATATGCTTTAGGAATGGCAAAAATGAATACTCCTTTAAAGGCTGCTTGAGACATGACGATTTTCATTAGAAGTGAAATTTGCTTTGATGCTAAATTCATTCTATCCACTCTGTATAAAATCAATTTTTACAGAAATATGGCTGATATGACCAAATAAGCCATCAACAGATCATGCTACCATATTCAGCAGAGTGAAGCTTTTTTTCTTTAAAGTCTTTCTGTATCATTAGCTAATTAAAGTTAGGCAAGACTACCAAATTCCGTTCGTATGGAAAAAGAGCGTGTTTATACTGTAACACTATAAGACGGTGAACCGACTTTGTTTCAGAGTTCAGGAAACAAATGACGCAAGGTTTGACGCAATGTGTGTATGGGTTTTTTTTAAACCATTTTGTTTAGTTTTGTTAATTATGTTTTAAGTGTATGAAACATCTTTTAATCAAAACAATTTTCCATCATAAGCTGTTTTGTAAGTTTTGGTTTATAACTAGTTATATGATGCATACATTTAACTGTAAATGTTTAGCCGTGCATACACTCCAATCACACAAACGGGCGAGCGCGCGACACACACAAACACACACAAAGGCAAGCTTTAACAAAAGTATTTTTGGCCGGTTTCACTAACTTGTGAGTACTTGTACATGAAATTTATCAAAAGTTACGAGTACACGTGTACTTGATCATTTGACAAGGGAAGTTCTAACTATACACGCCGACAGTTAATTACATTTACACAGATGGATGCTGAATACAAATAATTTTAATGATAATAATAATGACAATAATAATTTCGATGTAGTGAAAAATCAGCAAACTTTCGCATTTAAGGGACGATTACGAAGTCACTGATAACCAAACACGTATACATTCACAATCCCACAAAAACAAAACATTTCAAATCACAGCAATGACAAAGACTTATAAATTATCAAACAGAAATAACAAGAGAGAACAATTATATTGAATATACCCATAGCTAAAATCTTCCATCCAAATGATGACCATGAGGTTGTCAGATGGGTGTGATTGAAACTGAAGTTTTATGACGTGGGCAAGGACATATTCTATTATTTTAAATGAGTTATTCGCTTACCATAGATAATTGTCAGTCGTTAAATGCAGGTTTCTGTTCAATTTTAATTTCCATCCATCAAAAGAAGGCAAACTAAAGAAAGTTCAATTATATATATGCTGTTGCAAGACGGATGGGATGTCACTTTAAATATTACATCTGCATTACTTTTCGAAAATATTACGTATTGAATAAAGGAACGAGAGGCAATTTTCTCTATAGCTAAAATTAATTATTTATCTTATTCCGCTTCGAAGAAATGTTGTCTGCCGAAAGCGGTAATTTTTAGAGACACTCCGCCATTATTTTAACTGTTTTACTAAAATTTATAACCAGGTGTTTGGTAACATAATTCCGATTTAATTTTGTTCTGTTCTTTAATAATTTAAGGTTTTCAATTAAGCGTTGTCTCGCATTATGGAATTTCTATTTCGCTGGATGAAAATCAATACAATAGCATGCCAAAAACTAATCCAAATATTGCCTTTTGATAGATATTCTCGGACTAAACTCCACGTTGTCTTTTGTTTTCAATAATAGGAAAAAAACCAAAAAATACTTGAAGAAAAAACATAATAATGCAGGTTTTTAAAATGTAGATGTGAAAACATAAAAACTAAAAGTAAAGTTAGCAAGAAATAATTGAGCCTTTTTAATTATTTCAGTGTTTATTTTACTAGCTAATTTGTGCCAGATATAAGGTCCTGTCTCCAGTGTCAAGAAGTATATATTTTTTTTTCTAAAAATTAAGTAATTAATTCCGAAAATTAAAACAAATGACCACAGTGGTCAAGTGTTCTTCGCTCTGTTGCTGAAGAAAATATATTAAAATTGTACTTCGCTTTTTACTTTTTAGGAAACAATTTTGAATTTTTTGTTTTTGATTTATAATATTTTGAATTTTAACATTTTATAATTTTAATTTTAGAGTTTTATAAATCTTTATCTTATCAGAATTTAAGGTTTTAAGATATATATAAATAAATAAATAAAAGTTTGAAGTCAGTATGGGAAGAAGATGCAAAGTTAAACAGCAGAAATGCTTTTCCGTTTTTAGGTCATTGTGACCTTGGCATCTGGCCTACTGAGCCTAGATATATGGGGGTCATTTTCTTAAAGTAATCCATCATCATATGATGTTTGAAGTCTGTATGACAAATGGTTATAAAGTTTAACAGCGGGTATGATTTTCAGTGCTTAGGTCACTGTGACCTTGACCTTTGATCTACTGATCCCAAAATCAATAGGGGTCATGCACACAATGTGAATGAATTTTGAAGTCTCTATGGCAAATGGTTGTTGAGTTACAGAGTGTAAATAATTCTAAACATTTAGGTCACTGTGACCTTGACCTTTGACATGCTGACCCCTAAATATATAGAGGTCATTCACACAATGTGTGCAATCATGATATAATGTTTGAAGTCTCTATAACAAATGATTGTCAAGTTACATTGCGTTTGTCTACTCATACATACTTAAATATATTCACGTTATAAAGATAAGTATTTTAATACTTGTTTTCAAATGAGTACAATCGCAACTTCTATGTACTGTCTGTGACTATTTTACGTCGATATTATTGACTTTTTTTTTTCTTAACAGTATTAATTAAATAATTAGCATTTGTATGCTGTGTTTTTGTCGCCATTAGTCGATTATTTAGCTTTATGTCCACAATGCATGCACATAACAGTTTTGCCATTTAGTACTGAAATTCGTTTTCATGAGAATACGTATTATGCTTTTCAATATCAACCAATCTTTGCTAAATGTACTCATGAAAATTGAACAATATTTTTCCCAATATTTTTTGCTTTCACTTACTGAGATACATATTATAATAAAGATTTACAGCAAAATGATCGTAGGAATGTTAACACTGTCTGCAAAATAATGAGACTCTACAAGAAACATTTGCATTTTTCTCTCTTTGTGTACTTTTTTTATAATCGACCCAGTTCTACGAATGAACAAAATGAAGATTACATAATCTCTAATGACATATCTAATCATAAGTAAATGTTTCAAGAAGATACAAGCATAGAATTCAGACAGTTTAATGACTGTACAGATAGTAACATTTTCTATAAGAATAACAAGAATACACGATCCTTGGTGATTGAACTAAAAAAACACCAGGAAGTATTGAACGATATAATAAATTCTAGCAAAACTCTGTAAATAATAACCTTGTTCAGGAAAATAGGCCTAAACTTAAATAGGCATGTGTTTTAGTGTCGGTAATGGAATATCAAAACTCATCCATCTTAATACGGCATAGTTATGACAGTTATAATAAATACATGTATTGGTTCTACATCCTCGCAGTATTAAAAATTAACTGATATTTACAACGGTCTCTATTATTAAGCACTTCTGAATCTCAAACAAAACGCAATGTATTATCATTTGATTTAAAAGCATTTCACAAAGGAAGTTGAACTTTTCCTTTTTCTCATTTGTGTCACCACATGAAAATTAAATTTGCTAAGACCTCGCCACTTTTCAAGGAATACTGGAAAAAAACAGCAGTTGTGGGGCTTGCAAATGCAACCATGCTAATTCAGCTGACAGCAAAATGTCAACGCTTAAAACATTAGCCTGATGAAGAAAAATACAGACAACTTCAGCTAAATAATCAATGCCTTGTAGAGATGCAGTATGCTAATGTGAAAATGTTCTTCCAATCTGCATCATAAATGACTGACTAAAATATGCGTGTTTCTACATGATGACTCCCGTGAGAGTCAAACCAGGCATCTGACATGGTGCTGTTAGATATTCTCGAAAGGGAAACAGGTTGCTGCAGAAAAGAGAAATGTTTGCACTTTTCGCTTCTAAAGAGTAGAGCTTTGCGTTGTAAGAATTCAAGATTATAATTTTTATTATCTATGATGACATATCTTATCAGGTAGTAAATGTTGTAAAAAGATTCAAACAGAGAGCTCAGACAGTTTATGGTGGCGCGATTAAAGCTTTTACCACTTGGGGTACATGTATGAAGAAAACAGGTGGCACTTTATCTGTAATAACATGACAAATACTCAGTGCTTACGAGAAGGAAACATTGTTTTGGAAACTGAAAATACTACTGCTGTGTTTAATCAACGGCAGATTACTTGTAGATTGTGTTTAAAGATACATATAATATTAGATACTTGGTTAATGGAAAAATGTCCTTCACGCGTTTATGTTAAACATGTTTCCTCCGGTTGGGCTTAAGATAATCCTAAGGATATTTTTTAAAATACCTTGATAATCATTCACTAGACAAGGATGCATACCAAATTTGAAAAGACTCTTTTAAATGGCCTGTATTCAGTCTAGACAATGATGCACACTAAATTTGAGAAGTTTCTGTTAAATGGCCTGTATTCAGTCTACACAATGACGCACACTACATTTGAGAAGTCTCTGTTAAATGGCCTGTATTCAGTCTACACAATGACGCACACTACATTTGAGAAGTCTCTGTTAAATGGCCTGTATTCAGTCTAGACAACTATGCACACCAAATGATCTGTATTCAGTCTAGACAATGATGCACACTACATTTGAGAAGTCTCTGTTAAATGGCCCGTATTCAGTCTAGACAATGATGCACACCAAATTTGAGAAGTCTCTGTTAAATGGCCTGTATTCAGTCTAGACACTTTTGCACACCAAATTCGAGAAGTCTCAGCTAAATGATCTGTATTCAGTCTAGACAATGATGCACACCAAATTTGAGAAGTATCTGCTAAATGGCCTGTATTCAGTCTGGACAATGATGCACACCAAATTTGAGAAGTCTCTGCTAAATGGCCTGTATTCAGTTACTTGTTGAATTTTGAATCAGTTGTACTTCAAATCTTATAAATGCATTCGATGACCTGTTGTACTTCGAATCTTATAAATGCACTTAGTGACCTGTTGTATTTCAAATCTTATAAATGCACTCGGTGACCTATTGTACTTCGAATCTTATAAATGCACTCAGTGACCTGTTGTACTTCGAATCTTATAAATGCACTCGGTCACCTGTTGTACTTCGAATCTTATAAATGCAATCGGTGACCTATTTTACTTCGAATCGGTGACCTGATGTATTTCGAATGCTTTGACTGCCACTTTGACATTTACTAGTCATTCAATCAAAATCATTCATATTTGCCTAATTTGAAAGGTAATCGAATGCTCTTGATTTTAGGATACTTATCAACTTTGAATTCTTAGTTAAGCATTCCAGTAAATGTCAGTATTTACTATAATCATTATTACCGAAAATGGTTTACACTTTTGTAACTGACTTTATACTGATCTTTCATAACCACTCTCATCAGAATGAATTAAGAATGAACCATATAATGGTGTTTACCAACTTAAAATATCTTTACGTAAAAATTGTAACCCCTTTGGACATAGGGTCTTCACTCAATAGCTTATAAATGCGTGTTCTTGACGTTGATCCAGATAACACGAATGGTGGCCAAATGCCAACGTTCAATAGCCTGAACAGGAAATAAATTAAAAAGCCCTACAATCTAAATCATCATCAGTATTTTAAGATGCTACATACAAAGGTGAAAAATGCATATTCAAGTTGCATGGTACAAAGCTGACTCAGACATACATGCTGATGAAGGATTACACTAGAGGGATACAAACCAAGGATCACACTAGAGGGATACAAACCAGACATCTTAACACCAGAGAACAGTCAAAGAATTTTATGGCTATAAGACATTCAAACACTTACTGTCAGTCTGTATTCTCCACTTCTGAGTTTTGAAATACTCATGTGGTTTTCAATTTTTGGTGCACTACCATTTTTTAATATACTTAAGTCCCTTTGAGTATTGAAATACTCAAGTTGTGCTCAAATACTCAATTTTTGTTCACTTGAAATCATTTGCTTACGAGACATGTATAGGAAGAAATTTTCTCACAATCCGAAACACTGCTTGGAATGATATTAATGGGGAATTGTATTTTGCCGTGTGCCTAGCTGTTATCTGCATTGCTGTGGATAAACATCTTAATTTTGTGTTGGTATTATAGTTTTAATAACTTGTAATAATAGATGTGATTACTTGTACTGAACAACGATAAAAGAAGGAAAATCCCGCACCGACAAGCTGAATGTTTTCTGACAGTCCTTAGGTAGTAAAATTGAAACTGATAACGAAGACCTTGTATGTTTCAATTCAATCTTCAAAAAAGATAAGTTCCTTTTTGTCTGAAAGGCTTTTAGGAACAATCGTGTTTATGTGGTTGAGGGACATGATACAACAAGACAGTTTAAAAGGTTTGCAAACCAAAAACAAAGTCTAGACTACACTGAATATTCATATACGTAGATAAGAAGTTAACTTCTTTATCAATTTTGGGAAGGTTTCCGACCATCAATCACAACGTTTACTTAAGTTACTCGCAGAGTGTTAGATGTAATGGAGTAACCTGTCCGTACGCATTCAGGGATTTTTCTTGTATTGTTGTTAGAGCTTGTATTTCGAATGATAGTTGGTGTTTGAAGTAACTTTGAAGTAGCTAGGTATCTGCGACCACTAAATGATGTATTTAAGCTGTGGCATACTTGTAGTAGTCTGTTTCTGTAATAGAGTGATCTTTGCTGCAGCGATACTTTTCCATACAAATCTAACATACATTTTGATATTTACATATTCTCAGCTTATCCTTACAATGAATTACTAAATTATATAAACAAATTTTGACAGTACACACTTGTTACAAATGTTTAGTAATAACTGTAGAAGCAAAACACGGTTTTAGCAACTCTGCGTGAGTATTACTATAGACAGCATAACAATGTTTAGCACCCGCTTGAACATAAAAAGCAAACGCATTTTTTTTTATTTTCAGCAGGGTAAGAGATGCAGGTTCAAACCAAAAAACAATTTTTGAATGAAAAATGAGCCAGATTGTTCAGTGCAGCGTACAAGGGCGAACAAAACAAATGTTCACCGCATCAAATTCAGTTGATGTTGGTAAATAGGCAAGACGGCAAGTCCTAGTGCAACCACAATGGTATATTCTATAGAACTTCTCTAGAAAATTAAACAAATACTGTGTGAGTAGTGTTTATGTTGCTACAGGCTAGATAGTGAAATAAAACATAGAGTACTACCTGTTCCTGTAGTTAGTCTATAAATGGATAAATAAAAAATATTTTATTAAAGCAACAACAAGACATATCATATAAAACGTCCTGACAAATGTAGAAGTGTATAGTGTATTTATGTAAAACGTCCTGACAAAAGTAGAAGTGTATAGTGAATTTATGTAAAACGTCCTGACAAAAGTAGAAGTGTATAGTGAATTTATGTAAAACGTCCTGACAAAAGTAGAAGTGTATAGTGTATTTATGTAAAACGTCCTGACAAAAGTAGAAGTGTATAGTGAATTTATGTAAAACGTCCTGACAAAAGTAGAAGTGTATAGTGTATTTATGTAATGGCTATGTTGTGTTTTTTTGTAATTAATACATTGAGTGTGTGTGCGTGCGTGCATGGTGCATGCGCGATATTTCAAAATATCTAACAACAAAAACGTTTATCGACCGCAAAATACCAACACTTAATCCATCAAGCTAAGCGTATAAAGAAAAGAAATAAAAAAATCGAAATACAAACAAAATCTATTTAAGAGAAGTTTTATAAGTCGACAAGGAAATGCAGTTTCATTCTGCATTAAAAATGGCATTCATTGATATGAACTTTCATTTCTAATGGCTCCAAGACAGTGAAACAACATCTCTGCCAGAAAAGTGTCAGAATTGTTAGGAAAACAGAACTTTTGTTGGCTCTGTGACCTCTAGATTTTAAGCTGTCTGCAGGTTTTAAACGTTTTATATCTGCTGAAAAATCTTCGTTTCTAAAGGATAATGATTGAAGGGATTTTAGCTTATAATGAACGTTATTTCAAAAGGATCAGGACCTTTCGGACTTAGTAAGTGCAATATGTTATAGATAACTATGTTTAGATTCCAGAACGTTGGTAAAATATATCACAGATGTTTTAATGTGATGATGAATAACAGAACAACAGCAATTCAGCTTAATGCTTCCTTCCGGTCAAAATTTGGACAAAAGGCAAGTCACTTATCAAGCAATCGCTATTTTCAAATGACTCATTCAAACATTGAGAAACTAAGAAAAAGGTTTTTGTCATAAACATGAAACAATCACTGACTCATAGCAAAAAAAAAGAAAAAAGAAAACGACTTCTGACAATTTTCACATCGTTTTCAACTTAAGCAATGAGATAATTAATGTAAAGACACTATACAACACTTGTTATTTTAACTTCAAAATAGCAGCCAAGCCCTATCTTAGAACTATTTCTGGTAAATTCTCTTTGTTTATAAGGCTTTCATACAAGAAAGTGTTTGATACATCACCATTTCTCTAAAGCTTTCAGGAATAAAAGAATTTAATAAATTAACTAAAGTAACTCAAAACGACAGTTTAAAAGGCTTAGCTAACTGAAAACATTGTCTAGACAACTGAATGTAAATGTGCCAGATAAGAGCAAATTATCTCCACTGCGTGAAGCTTTAAGATTTTAGGGAAGTCGTCGACATCGTTCAGTACAGACGCCTAAAGCTGCCTCTCGGGGCGGTACTATGTGTGAGTATATCTTAATTATATCGTTGAGTGTTGCTGGTATCACGATGAGAAATGCACAAGACCTCGGAATACAACTTGTCACCTACCAAACGTCCGTTAAAACATAACTTCGGTATTGACGATGTATACTTTTAATCTCATTGACACCAACATGTCGACATAATTCCTATTGAGAGTATATTTATTTTCATTAAATTCAGGCCAGCTATTTAGGGGCTTGAGTTCACGTTATTTTTCTGACCGAACGTCACAGTTGTAAAACATATGCTTATTTAGATTTAGCCAGTAGACAGATTGTTGCTCAGGTAATTCGTCTTGCTGCCATGAGCAATAACAAAAAAAACAGATGAACCAGATTTGTCGGTGCAATACACGAGTGAAAAACAAAACAGATGTAAATTGCCAAACATTGCACTGATCGACAAAAGTAGATAGGTAAGGCCGAAAATATACACTGTGAAACTTTTTGGTGCAAGTTCCAAATTTATCTACTTGAATGCTAATTATTGCAATAGATATTATTTCATTGATTTAACAGCTGTACTGATAAACACCAAACTGATTAACTAAACATACAAAATACAATCATTAATTTATTTGTCGGCAGCACCTTAATGCCATAAAATATTCACCTTCTCGATTCCTAAAGCATTTGCAAGGATTAATTTGTTATTAAATAAGAAGTGTGTTTGTGTTTCCATGAAAAGAAATGAAGTTAGATAAGACTAGTAAGTAATTTACAAACGTTTCCTAAACATCGTCTAGCCATATTATGAGGTATCTGTTAACGTCTGAATTTAATCAAGACATGCATTATAAAGAAAGCTAAATCCTACATGTCATTTGCAAACCATTGGTTTTTTCATTGATTCGTTTCTGATGTTTTAGATGACTTTAGTAAATGTTGTATATTAGCGCTATATCCACCGTAGCTTAGAAAAGTTCAATTATGTGATGATAAACGGTGATATTTTGCTAACGAAACATCTGCTTAAACTGTAGTTAATTAATATCTAATTAGTTTTTTAATGTAATTTCTGATAAATGGCCCTGCTTCATCTTCATCAATTTCTCTTTAAAAACAGTATATTAAACTGCTGATATTTATGAGTGTAAATATTATATCTAATCTCTAAATCATTAAGCACGCCGGTCATGGCTGCTCATTTCTGTATTTACTACAAAACCTACAAGTGCATCAACACTTGTCTGATATCTCTGAGGTGTCATCAGGAAACAATAGTTTTGGAATACAGATCTTTATCTGCCGTCCTAACCTCTCCTCACCTCACCCTTTATTCGATTAAATCATGACTGACCTGAGCATTTGATAATTTTCCGGAAAATATAAAATTTGTTGTGGGAATTAACTAAACGTGGTACGCCATCAATGAAATAAACTGGATATTAAGGACGTGTGTGCATGTAAATGACTTTTCTTGCCTGTAGTGTTGTAGGTTTATTCGCCAGTACTTTGAGGTAAAAGGATTTTTTTAACAGACGATCTGATTGCTATAAAGAACAGAACGAGAACTGAAGAATATATTTGTTAAGTGTTTGATCACGTAAAATTCTTCCGGCTTAGCGTAAATACAGCAGCTCAGAACAAAAAAAAGGGGAAGGAAATATAGCAAATACATGCACTTAAAGTAGGCGTGGAACGTTTCGAAAATGACAATCAATTTTCTGGTTAATTTTAAAAATTGATTTGTCTACAAACCTCAAAAGAACAAGTTCTGTTCAATCTTTTTTTTTTTTGCCTGTGGAAACTAAAGCTTCATTTGTCACATCGTCTTAAACATTGCTAGAATGGTGACTGAAAGAACGAGGGCAATCAATCAGATCCGGCGTAAAATGATAAATTGTCTAGCACAAGTAATTAAAATATATTTCTCCAAGTTACATTTCGCCGAAACAAAAGTTAGTCCATTTAAACGTTAAAAAAAGAACAGAAGTTAATACAGCAAAAACGTAGACGATAAAATTTCTACAACTGTTTACACGTACTGTACCATCAAGATTCTGCAGTACAGTACGTGTGATATTGATGGCACAGTACGTGTAGACAGTTGCAGAATTTTGATGGTAAAACAATATTCTACAATCAAGATTCTAGAACTGTTCACAGGTACTGTACCATCAAGATTCTAAAACTGTTCACAGGTACTGTACCATCAAATCACTAAAACTGTTGACACGTACTGTACCATCAAGATTCTACAACGGTTCACACGTACTGTACCATCAAGATTCTACAACTGTTTACACGCACAGTTGTTGCTAGTAAATGTTACTGAGTAATTCTGAATTCCCCATAGATAGCAGCGATAAAAGTCCGACTAAGACAAGTACAATGGACATTATTCTGACTCGGCATTTAAGCAGCGGCTATTGGCATTGATTTCGAAGACAACATTCAACAAATCTGTCGAAAATTACCATTATAAAAACTAATGATTTTTGATGCTAACGTGGATTTGTGATTTTTCCCCTTTCTTTCTTTTTTGTTGATGATGAGCAGAAAAAGTAGGCTCTGAAATATTTTTTTTTCTGTTTTTTTTTTCTTCTGTTGTTTCGCCTTTGTTAAAACCCCTTGAGGTAGAGATTAGTGTTAAGTATACGTTTTGATAAATGGGTAAGCATAGAAGTGGTAGCTTAGGCCAAGCAGGGTTAAATTAACTTTGAAATATTTTCAGATAACAGTCGATCACGTCTGAAATGCTTTTAGGAGTAAAAGATTTAGCGTCAGTGTCTAGAATAATATAAAAAGACAGGTTAAAAGGTTTGGCTAACCTGAAACTAAGTCTAGACTGCTTCCAATAAAAATCGCAGTAAGGCAAGAAACATGCGGATCAGAAAAAAGGATTGTAAGTAAAAAAGAGGCCAATTTTAGGTGAACGTTATCTCACTTATTCTCGGAAAATCTATTGTGTTTTTGTAATCAGAAGAATGACATAATAATAGTACTGTTTAAAACAACGTATGCTAGCAATTTATATCAGAAATAAATAGAAAAGACTCGCATTAAACAACTAGTGTCACAGGCTGCTTAATGATGGGTCTGCGGGCACATATTACGTAATTTTACAGGTAACACTCACTAGGACTAGTCAGTTCAAAGTCGTAGGTGGAAAGAAATGTGTGGCTCGTTGTATTTGCATTAAAATGCATGTATAATAGGGTAGCAATTCGGTGCGAAGAGAGGTTATTCAAAACAATCAATAAGTATATGAGCAAAGTGAATGTTCTAAATGCTCAGAAAATAACAGAACGGCATAATCGAATATCACTAAGAACATTTATACAGAAAAATACATATAGAAAAATATGGCACATGTTTTGGTACACTGTTTAAAATGGGTGCATGGAATTTTGCTCAGATAATCTCAATAACAAGGAGAGAAAGACACATTTAAAACTGTTAAGTAAACTTACATGATATTATTCTGGTCCGTTCCTTTGATGATCGTTGCTTAAACAAACCTCTGCTTAAAATCCTGAAACAAAAATACGTTTCGTTTTCAACAGGTACTAAAAGACCTCGTATTTTTCTAGTTTACTAAAACAGAAAGTTATTTTTAAACGTCAAGGTCAGAAAGGCTATTTCTGTTTGACAACTGAAAAAAGATGGTTCGTTCTCCACAAGCCTGTAAGACAGAGAAAGATAGTTTAAGCAAGGTAGGAAATCTGCGTACAAAACAATCAATATTTATAAAACAAAAGATAAATGTAAAATTCTATTTTCTATATTGCGAACAGATAATACAGATTATTTGTTACAAATGGAAATTGTTTTGAAGTTTAAAAGAAGCGCTTAAAGTTATGGGGAACATTCTTAATCAACACTTCAAAAGCTTCTTAGGACAATCATATTAAACTTGTTGTTCTGACAGGTGATTTACCATAAAGATATAGGTGAGTTCTCTGAGTGCTTCTATCAATCTTTACCGGTTCATACATGATACATAACAAAACCCAGCCTGATCTTATCTGACGTTACCTACGGCTAGTGTTTTTAAAAAAAACATTTGTCCGTTAAGATAGATTTTATATCTAAATATTGTCACAAGTGCCTTTGACAATAACTTTACGTTTTATGGTAAAAGGGATGTCACAGGTCAAAGCCGGCATTTGTCGTCTGCAAACGTAGCAGACTCGTTTGTAATTTAACACAGAGGTTATAGCTAAATTTGTACGGAGAACAAAACAATATTGAGCTTTTCTTTGCACTGCGTCACACTGCAATTAAAATAACATCTGAACGGAAATCATAAGTTATCATTAGGTGCAAAGCACTACTGAGAAAGAAAACATCTGCTTATTCATGAAAAAAATCGGATAAATACAGGAAAATATAAAAAAAATATAAGATGTTGTTTTGCTGAGGTTTTGCTATCTCACAACTTAGTTAGAGAATTAAAATCGTTATAAAAATATTACCCTCTGGACTGCTCAATTACGCATACGTAGCCTTATGTTATTTCTGTAGGTAATTATAAATCATTGATTTAGCAGACACATACATCCTTAACATAAGGATGCTAAAAAACAGAACCTGTAGTAAATCAAAACTTATATCGAGTACATTTTCAAAATCTCTGACTTCCAGGTTTCTCATTACCTTATCTGAATGGTAAACCTGATGTAATTTCAATTTCCGGATATATCATCTTGATTAGGTGCGTGCTAAATCAGTAGTGTACTTAATTTTCCTGACATCCTGTCCAGGATAATAAAGAATTCCAGAACATATAGGCATAATTCTGACTAGACTTTAGAAACATTTGATCGAATTTCTTTCAGAAGTAGCGTGACAAACATCACAAAGAAGAAAGTTACCAATCGTAGGAAATGAGTACATCTAGCTGATATATCGCATTGGTTTCTTTAAGCATTGCTTCAATTATATATTCCATAAATTGGAATATATCCAGGAAAAAACACATACACAGATTGCAACTGAGCACGAGTGTTTTAAAAATGTCATCATAAATAAAGATACTTATAAGTGCAATAATGTTTGTTAACTAGTAAGTAAACATCGTCAAATTGCCAGTTTTCAACCAATATCGTCGCAGAATGATTGAGCACTTATCTCAAATAATGACTATTACTAGAAATCTTAGGTTTAAAATTTGTTAAAAAGTCGAAACAGTACGCCTGTTATTGCCTAACAGAGAATATCTTGCGAAATTATGAATTTGAAGAGTTCCGAAAGTAAGAACATACCGATTAGTTAAGGTTTGTTTTAAGTGATATTCACCTTTGAGTGATATTTGTGTTTACAAATATCACATCATCACACTATGCACGATTTTTCTGTTATAAGCACGAGCTACCCAAAAGAATCTATGTCTTTTTTCATAAAATCAGAAATTTAAGTTTATACATGTATAAAATAGCTATAAGGCTGCATTTTCCTCGAAATGTTCACCTCATACTAAGAAAATAGCTTTCAGTTAAACATTATGTAATCTGTAAAGTCTTAGAATAAAAGAGTTTTTGTATGAAGATATATGAGAATATCCCAGGTTATGGACCCTGACAGATGATAATCTGGAAATTGCATTCTCCATTAAGGATTAATCGACTGTGAAAATAGGTGTAAAAACGAACGCAGATGACTCCATCATTCAGCATCCGAAGGTAACGGTGAATACAAGATACCGTCCAAGTTACTAGGTTTGATTATATGAAGATCGTATTTTCATAGAAATGAAAACCTTTAAAACCTAGGTCAAACTTAAATTTTCTAAAACAAAATAGTTCATTTGAAAAAAAAAGTCCTTTAGCATGCAAGGAATTACCAAATATACCTATAATAAATAGTTCATTTTTGTATTTTACAACGTATTGTTAAGGTAACTTCTAATGTTGAATTGTAATATCAACTCTGAAAAATAGTTCATGAAAAAAATAAATATATATATAAAATCGAAACATCCGTAAAAGAAATTCGATGAAATTACAGCGGTACAATTAATGCAGACATATTTATGCTCGTATATTGTTTATGTAGATATGTACAGGTCATAGCACTCCGAGCATTTTTAAACATATATAACATAAGTTCTACTAGCCTACCTTCTTGTCAAGACACTCCTTCTAACATTAAGTGCGATTTTTACTGCAATCTGCACGTATGCCCTGGCACTAAGATATAAGATTGTATAGATAAAACAGAATGAGGACGTGTTGACAAGCTACAAACAGCAGTAATCACTCGAGATGAAAACCAGACTTAATTTCCTGATGTAATCACACAGCATACGAAGGAAGCATTTTCTTCATAGATTGCAGGCTTATTGAGTGCATTCTCCTGCTGAACGACACAGAAGTAGACAAAGAATTTAGAATTAAGGTTTAAGATAAATTGTACAAAAACTGATGCTAATACAGGTTCGTTTTAAGCGGATACCACGCCCTAATGCAATTCTTGAACTTCTTAAGATGTTGTCTAAAAGTTTGCATAAAATAATAAAAAATGTTCTTAACAGTCAGTAACAGAAAGATGCAATGCATTTTAGAATACACAACCCAGAGTGGGATTCGAACTCCGATATCCCGAGTAACACACCAACGCTCAAACCACTGAGCCAAAGAATCGATTCCCTGACGCATCTATCTATTTAAGTTTATTTAACGTCGGTACCGGTAGCTCATATGACCGACGCCCCCTGAAGAGATTAGTTATTTTATGTTGTGGGGGTAGTGCAAGATACAGAAAGCATCCCATTCCAGAGACACCCCTGGTTCTTGTTCATGCTCAGTGTATAGCACTGATACATGGGACCTCGGTTTAAAGTCTCATCCAAAAGACTATTAGTAATGATAGTGGAGGAGCGGGGGATCGAACTCGGGACCCCTGTTTTACCAGTCCAGCGCGTTACCACTGGACCACATGCGCATGTGCCAAAGGTTGTATTTATACAATTATAGATAGGTGTGCTAACTATTGTGAACATTTCTCGTTAAATGAATACAACAGGAAAAAGAAATTCAACTTGCACAAAGAAAAAAAAAACAGCATTTTTAGATTCTCAAACTATAGAAAAAGTGACACTGGTGATGTCTCTCGTATCTCGTTGTTATAAGCAAGCCAAGAAATAACACTTTGTTTCATGTTAATAGCTGATCGTTTGACATTTTATATTTCATTTCTAGATCCATGTGAGTGTTATATCATGTAGGATTCTAGATCTATGTAAACGTTATATCATGTAGGATTCTAGATCCATGTGAATGTTATATCATGTAGGATTCAATTAGAACTAGTTTTCTCATTACTAATAATTCCTACCATGGCTGTATTTAGCAATACTAAAACTGGAAATCAAGGTAAAGCATGGTACATTTGTTCATTGGTTGATGCTTGAGGTAAAAACCTAAATCTTGTCAAATTTTGTTTCAAGGAAGCGTAATACACTGTATTAAACGTTATGTAACAGTATGTTTATATTTCCCTTAGGCTACTTGGCATATCATTAGTAATAAGATTTAAATTATATAAATGCCTGGTACTATAAAATGATAAAATCAGCAATAAGTCCAACAACGATTACTGGCATTATCTTGATCACAGTCCTCAATGTCTGTTTCCTATAAAAACAATAAAACGTACAACAGTAACCAGGCAGTAAATGTTCCAGTGAGATCTGCAGCGTTACAAGCACCTTACCAACTTGTTAGTCCTTGACGAGAGGCCACTGTAGAACATAAACAGGAAAAAAATGTCTTCGACCCAAATATCTATATTATACAACCTACTACCTTCCCAAAGCACTTGCGAGAAATGAAGTCTCAAGAGTTGCCAGACTCTTTAAAACAGCAGGTAATTAATCAACTATTTTTGGTCCTTGAGACACGTGGAACAATCCACTGTAAGTATTTCAATTCGATAATAAAATGGGATGGCGAAACAAAAATAGTGATTCCAATTTATACAAAACTCTGAGACGTAGCTTATGTGATAATATTTAGAAGTGATCTTTCCATTATTTATTTTTTCAGTAAATAAAGTTGAAAAGCTACCAAACTAGATCCTTCGGACTGTTTTCCTTCTGCTGCTAAAATTACTTGAATCTGAAAAGGGAAATAAATTGGTTCACTATTTAACTGCTTTCCATTCTTCTGGAATTCAACACAGGTCAAATAACACTAAATTCTACACTCTTTACTTATCAACTGGTGATGTGCAAGAAATCATACTGCATAACTAATCTCACATAATTTTTCGTCCAGATTTGCTGTTACTCCTGGACAGCTAAGGTTATACAAATTACAAATTCTGCTGTACCACTTCAAGATACAATTTCTTGCAGTAACTGCCTGCCCTAGAGAGACAAACAAATAATGCAATCCGAGGTAATGTTGTTAATTGTTCATTAACTTTTAACTGCGAGAGATTCACTAACAACGACTGCAAGATATTCACCTAAAACAGAGAAAATGCGCTTGTGTACTTTTACTCATAATTCGATTTCTAGAAACTTTGATATTTTTTCATTGACTTGGTAAACTCGAATTAAAATTTGCTTTTTCTAATGCTTTCACCTACGCAATCCAACTTACAACTTTGATAAATCCAGTTTTCGTGGCTCCCGTCATTAAACAATATATTTATATATATAGCGTGAACAAAAGAATTATAATACGTTTGCAATGAAATAGTCGTAAATGAAGCAGAATTTCTACTTCTGAGAAACTAAACATACGTTTAAGAGGTGTACCCTAAAATTAAGGGTGTCCCATTTTTTCTACCAAATCACGTAAAATGTGAATGATACTGAAATAATTATTAGTCTGTAAAATATTTAAAAAAATGAACGCTTTCTGAGAGTCTTAATGACTAAAGAAGAAGTTTCTTCTATATATGTTATTATTTTTAATTTTACAGTGAATAAGCCAATGAAATATATATATGCAGTATATCATGTTTTAATATTAGGGTGTGTCCCTTTAAAGGGTTACACAGGCAAATGAATGCCCCAAAAATTAAAACTGATATCGTTTGCTAAAATCACGTTCAATATGAAGAACTTTAAATTCCCAGTATGTTTGTAGAAAAATGCGGGCTTGAACGTAAATATTTGAACGTTTTTAAACAGAAAGTAAAACGTGAACGAAATCACCGAGTTATTTTCAAATAGGTCACGTGACAAAACAACCAATCGTCGTTTCTCTTGGGTTGCTTTCTGACGTAGATCACGTGACAGGTACTTCAACCGTCCAATCATTCACTGCGGAATTTAGCGCGAAATCTAAATTTTTTATCTAGACCCACGTGGGTCAAGTTAGGAAACCACCCGGTTTTTCATTTAAAAAGAGGAAATCTTTGTTACTGGGACTGATCATTGTATTTATTTCGATCACATTTATAGAATATTGATTGAAGAAATGGGAAAGAAAGCATAAAAATTTTGCCTGTATATCCCTTTAAAAGCCAGTAATATTTTTCGTGTAAAATGCCTGTTTTACACATTAAAGTTCGGAACGGGAAATAAAAATATTGCCTCGGAATATTTATTCACACAATCAAACATATGCACTGTATCTAGACAATTCTTACGCTGTTATATGAAGCAGTTCTTATTCATTTCTAAGCAGGCCATTACACCATTTGTTACCACCATATGAGCGCAGTAGAAGTGAACGTGAATCTTAATCATAAACTTGATCTGTAACATTCTTTTCAAATCACTCTTACCTGGAATTTTCATTACACTATCTGAATGGTAAACCTGATGTAATTTCAATTTCCGGATATATCGTCTTGATTAGGTGCGTGCTAAATCAGTAATGTACTTAATTTTCGTGACATCATGTTCTCGATTATCATGATGATAATAATAATAAATATTATCATTATTATTATTTGATATTGCAACAAGTGTTTCAACGTAACGTTTTAACTATGGATATCCAAACATTTTAGGCAGATAAATATTTCTCGTTCGATTGACAATCGAAAAAAAATCACAGCGATTGAGAGCATGTAATAAAGATAACATTCCATTTATAACAATCATAGAATGAAAAAAAAAAACTCCTCATTAGCTTATGTTGTATTGTTTTGTGCTTTTACTGACTTTTATAAAACTTGCCTACCTACCTACCTACACATACCTATCTATCTACTTACTTAATTTCATACTATATATTAACGAACAGAAACGCAAAACAGAAAGCAAACATTTGGCATCCATTTACCTCTAAATAAATATTTAATGCTATGTCATCGTATTCTATTGAAGGGGAAAACGTCTTTGGAAGCAAAATCATTGATATCCCAGTATTTACAAAATACAGTTTATATACATTTTGCTGTAAACACAAGCGTCGGTCAGTTTTGTTTTGGCAGACAAACATCTGGAAATTGCATTCTCACCACGAGATTTATTGGCCGTGACACAAGTGTAAACCAGCAGCTGACTACGCCATTCAGTTCTGGACATCTGTAAGATATACAATACACAGTAAAACCTAGCATATTTCTTCATTGATTTGATTTTATTTTTATATATTTTTTTTCGGCAACTTTACATCTTCACAAGACTGAGGAAAGAAACTATTCGGATGAAAATAAGTAACCGCATGAAAATAAAAGAAAAAGAAAGACATGAAGAGAAATTGGGGTCATTTAAATTTGTTAAAGAAAAATGTTGCATATATCTAGAATGAAATAATTTATAAGGTTTTGTTCATAAACAACCGAAAGCCATTTCCCACTAAACCACATTCGATTAGCTTAATTGAGAGCCTACTATCATTATATATCTCAACTGAATGTCTTATTTTAGGAGACAGGAAGAATACGATTCATATGCATGAATTAAAGTCAAAGTATTTTCTGACATAAGGATTCAGAATTTATATATATATTTAGCTTTGTTACAAATTCAGACGACATTTACTGCCCAACATTGTCTGAGCGAATCTTTTCACATAACTACAGTTCTTCCCTTACCTCTCAAAGTTCAACCTGCACGTGCAACCTGGTACAAAGAATGCAAGATTGTAGATAAAAGCAAACTCACGATATACTGACAGACAGGGAACAGCAGTAATCATTCCAGATGAAAACCAGGGAGTTAATGTCTTGATATAATCACACTACAAAGTAAAGACGCAATTTCTTGATACGTTCTAAGCTTAATTAGTTGAATCGTCTGCTGCACGAAAAAAGGTTCTTTTACATTACATAATGTTAGAATAAAGCTTGTCATTCTACAAGACTGGTGCTTTTAGAGAATAATTTACATAGTAAGGTTTCATAAGAAGACAAGTAGTTCTGTGAATTAATAATATTTCATCATTATGCATTCCTGCAGATGTGCAAGATTGAGTGAGACTTGGTTTTATATTACCAGAAACTGCTACATTTACTTTTAGAAATATATTTCAGCATTAGAGATATAGACCCAAAAATGATTCTCTCGTGAACATTCATCTGAATGTAAATACATGTTCATGTATATATCTAAATGATTCATTTTGTGCATTTTCCTACAAAATATTCATCGATATCTAGAAACACTACCGTCACGTGATATCTGTCTTACGCCATCTGAGTAGCCAATGTGATATATATTCAATTTCCGAACGTATCTACTTGATTAGACGCGTGTTATGTAAGTAAAGTGCTTAATTTTCCCAGCACTGCGTCCTAGACAATATACGTACTAGACAATATACAGTTCTATATTATAGACAAAAGACATAAGATACATTCAACATCCAACCTTATTAATTTCGGAAACATATAGGCCAAACATAAGCTATGTTATATACTGATAAAAATAGAACAAAAAGGATTATGATTATAGAAAATATCTAGGTTGTCTGTTTCGATAGTATGTTTGAGCTGAACGTCACATATGAATAGGGATAAACTCACAATACTTAAAGCTACAAAAGTATGAATATGCATCGTGTTTCAAATAAAAAGGATCGAATTTGAAAAAAAAAAGTTGAAAAAAGCTAATTATTAGTCGCTTTGTGTCAAAAATCGGTCCAAGAATTATCAATAATACTCTGTGTCCTTTTTTTTAAAATTCAGATATTTTCTTAGTGGTAATTCAGTTGCCAATTGCTTGTTTTGATATACATTTCTTTCAATTTGTTATGACTTATTTTTGATCACCTTGTCTACTTGAGAATTTATATAAACTTTATTGTTACAGAAAAGAAATGTAGTGTATAACGAACAAATCTTTAAGTCTTCAGGGATAATCAAAACTTAGAATATGTACCAGTTTATTGATTTGCAGAAAGATGTATTAGTCGCCGGCGGAAATGATTTCTTGTCGTAACTCAAGAAAGAGAAAAAAATCCTGGAAAAATAAGACAGATTATATAAACATCATTTCAGGCAATGAAAGAAATAAGCAGACTCACTTTCCTGAAGGCGATTTAAAATTAAAACGTAGATCTGGCGTCTCTAGGGAGACAAATGATTGCTGTAATCTAGGGTAATGTTTTTACCGTTCATTTACTTTATTTTGCAAAACAGTCACTGAATTTCAGGACGCAAGCATTTCTGTACTTTAACTGAGATCTGGTACATAAAATCTAAAACTAAAATCTAAATCTAAAGGGGCTGTGCTCCAGATGACAAAAAAAAAAAAGTTTTCTTGTATAATATATTTCTTGTAATATTTATGACTAATGCTTAAAAAATAACTTACTGACAAAAAATAAGTAAAATAATTACAAATTATAAATTGATTTTTTTCCCTTTCAAAGTGCTATACCGTAACGCGACGGTATAACTACATCGTATAAGATTTAAAGTAAATATCTGTAATATCCCTGACAGTAAAAGCGTTTGAAATATTTTGTTAACATGAGGGGTCCAGAGTTCAAATCAGGCTGGAGCGAAAATATTTTTTTTATTCTATTTTGACTTTTATAATCTGTTTTGAAGTAAAATATTATGTTGTTATAATCTCACGGCATCTAAATATATAATTTATGAAAAAAATTTTTTTATGTCCAATCTGAAGTACAGCCTCTGTTACGACGCAAATTGTAATAAAAACGCAAATTGTAATAATTATTACAATTTGCGTTTTTGTTACAATTTGCGTTACAAACGTAACGCAAATTGTAATAACGCAAATTGTAATAACAAGTCATAATCGTGAATTTAGGGTTATTGCAATGTATTATTATCTACAATGGGTATATAATCCATTTTAAGACATCTCCCCAAGAATTCACTACTTTTAGAATATATCGAATACTATCCTTATGAAGAAGAAAAAAATTATTACAATTTGCGTTTTATTACAATTTGCGTTGCAAACGGTAACGCAAATTGTAATAACGCAAATTGTAATGAAAATTCAAAATCGGAATTCAAGATGGATTTAAGGCTATTGCAATGTATAATTATATAAAATGGCTATATAATCCATTTTAAGACATTTCCCGGGAAATTCACTACTTCTAGAATATATCGAATACAACCGTTATCAGGGAGAAAAAGTTTATTACAATTTGCGTTTTATTACAATTTGCGTTGCAAACGGTAACGCAAATTGTAAAAACGCAAATTGTAATAAAAATTTAAAATCGGAATTCAAGGGGATTTAAGGCTATTGCAATGTATTATTATATAAAATGGCTATATAATCCATTTTAAGAGATCTCCCGGGAAATTCACTACTTCTAGAATATATCGAATACAATAACGCAAATTGTAATAAAAATTCAAAATCGGAATTCAAGCTGGATTTAAGGCTATTGCAATGTATTTTTATATAAAATGGCTCTATAATCCATTTTAAGACATTTCCCGGGAAATTCACTACTTCTAGCATATATAGAATACTATTCTTATGAGGGAGAAAAAGTTTATTACAATTTGCGTTTTATTACAATTTGCGTTGCAAACGGTAACGCAAATTGTAATAACGCAAATTGTAATAAAAATTCAAAATCGGAATTCAAGGTGGATTTAAGGCTATTGCAATGTATTATTATATAAAATGGCTACATAATCCATTTTAAGACATCTCCCGGGAAATTCACTACTTCTAGAATATATCGAATACAACAGTTATAAGGGAGAAAAAGTTTATTACAATTTGCGTTTTATTACAATTTGCGTTGCAAACGGTAACGCAAATTGTAATAACGCAAATTGTAATAAAAATTCAAAATCGGAATTCAAGGTGGATTGAAGGCTATTGCAATGTATTATTATATGAAATGGCTATATAATCCATTTTAAGACATTTCCCGGGAATTTCACTACTTCTAGAATATATCGAATACTATCCTTATGAGGAAGAAAAAAGTTTATTACAATTTGCGTTTTATTACAATTTGCGTTGCAAACGGTAACGCAAATTGTAATAACGCAAATTGTAATAAAAATTTAAAATCGGAATTCAAGGTGGATTTAAGGCTATTGCAATGTATTATTATATAAAATGGCTATATAATCCATTTTAAGACATTTCCCGGGAATTTCACTACTTCTAGAATATATCGAATACTATCCTTATGAGGAAGAAAAAAGTTTATTACAATTTGCGTTGCAAACGGTAACGCAAATTGTAATAAAACGCAAATTGTAATAAACTTTTTCTCCCTTATAACTGTTGAATTCGATATATTCTAGAAGTAGTGAATTTCCCGGGAGATGTCTTAAAATGGATTATATAGCCATTTTATATAATAATACATTGCAATAGCCTTAAATCCACTTTAAATTCCGATTTTGAATTTTTATTACAATTTGCGTTATTACAATTTGCGTTACCGTTTGCAACGCAAATTGTAATAAAACACAAATTGTAATAAACTTTTTTCTTCCTCATAAGGAAAGTATTCGATATATTCTAGAAGTAGTGAAATTCCCGGGAAATGTCTTAAAATGGATTATATAGCCATTTTATATAATAATACATTGCAATAGCCTTAAATCCACCTTGAATTCCGATTTTGAATTTTTATTACAATTTGCGTTATTACAATTTGCGTTACCGTTTGCAACGCAAATTGTAATAAAACGCAAATTGTAATAAACCTTTTCTCCCTTATAACAGATAGTATTCGATATATTCTAGAAGTAGTGAATTTCCCGGGAAATGTCTTAAAATGGATTATATAGCCATTTTATATAATTATACATTGCAATAGCCTTAAATCCATCTTGAATTCCGATTTTGAATTTTTATTACAATGTGCGTTATTACAATTTGCGTTACCGTTTGCAACGCAAATTGTAATAAAACGCAAATTGTAATAATTTTTTTCTTCTTCATAAGGATAGTATTCGATATATTCTAAAAGTAGTGAATTCTTCGGGAAATGTCTTAAAATGGATTATATACCCATTGTAGATAATAATACATTGCAATAACCCTAAATTCACGATTATGACTTTTTATTACAATTTGCGTTATTACAATTTGCGTTACGTTTGTAACGCAAATTGTAACAAAAACGCAAATTGTAATAATTATTACAATTTGCGTTTTTATTACAATTTGCGTCGTAACAAGCCTCTTTAAAAAGAAGAAAAGTAACAAAACAAGGAAAGAAAAAAAACTTTAATTTTCAATTCTTCTAAACACAGGTGTAGTAATATTTAACTGTTTATGCACTGATAGACTAAACTTGCCAAATTTAAGACTTGCACTGAATGTTTATTT